>CM057816.1:7961072-8318572 GCA_030067965.1 Latrodectus elegans
AAATCATACTAAAATATTTAACAAAAAATGATAGACAATTCAATAAATTATACGAAATAATTGGTACTTGCTATTTTAATTGAAACAGAATATAAGAAAGAAGTAAATAAGTTTATTCATGAAATGAAATAAAGAATATGATACTAAATTGAAAGGAATGTTTATTCTTTACAAGTGTGCGATACAGGCAAGTTATTTTCAAAACTGTTAAGTAAAAAAAAATATATGTTTTGAAAAGATAGTTAGTGAATACCAACATCATAGAATCTTATCTAAAACTCTCATCTGCATGGAATCAATATCTTATCTAATATGGATCTTCAAGGTTTTTCTACAAATACTCTCCATTTGTGTGTTTGGTAATATTTGTAATATTAACCAAACAATTTCAATTGTATATAATTCTCTAATTTAAAAAATTTAAGAATACATCTTAGAAGAAATCCTTTCAAGAGTTTTCTGCGTGATTGCGTTCGGTTGTGCGTGCAAGTTAGCTGATACCCAAGCCTCTCACTCGCTAACTAGCTATCTAACATGAATGATCTATGAAAAACGAAATTATTGCTCGTAGAAAAAACATCTGCCAAATTCAAGCTGTGATGACGATCCTAAAATTTCAAAAGACTTTAACTTCAACAGAATTTCAGAACAAACAGCCTTTAATCAATATGCATTTATACTAACAGTGGTCTTGTATAGGATGGTGAAATGATCGAGAATATACTGAACGAAAAATTCCAAAAGTATGTATTTTAGAATAAAACTTTGAAATAAAAAAAGTAAATGATTTGTGGCATGATTGTTTACCAAATTTAATTTTACATTTGTTTTTATACATAGCATGCTAAAATACATTTTATTAGTACTTTACTTATAAAGATAGTGTAGTTTGGTAAAGAATTAGTTTTAAAATTTCTCACGCTTGAATTTTTTTAAATATTTTCCACACTTAAATTTGTTTGTTTTAAGAATTCCACACTTATTTATTTGATAGAATTTCGAAATTTAGAACTGTTTTATCTATCACTTCAAATTACTAAAGTAGCGCGTCTATTAACTGCGTTTGATTCTAATAGAACAGAAAGCTTATCAACCAAAATAATTAGAGTATTGTTTTCTAAAATGACTTTTCGATTCATCCCAAGATATGAAACTTGGTATTATCTCGAACACTTGCCTTGACAAATGTGCATGGAGAAATTGAACACTCATATATAGTTTTTCAAGAAAATTAGATTCAAATTAAATTTTGCTCAAAAGAAATTGATGCTACGACTTGACATACGTAATATCAAATCCTATTCTTCAAGTCATTTGGATTTTTGGCTGACAAATTGTGGTAAGATTTGCCGTTATATTTCTATTTTAATGTCATCATATCATCTATTTTTTACCAGCGAACAAAGTTATATCGCTCTTTGTGAACAACGTGATGCTAATAAGAATAAGACGCGGAGAAATTCTAAAGAGATTTTTACAAGAATAGACACAAATGTGCATTGACAGAATGGACAAAAAGGTGCACTGGAAAAGTAGACACAAAGGGACACTGTTAGAGAAAGAAAGGTGCACTGTCAGAAAAGACACAAAGGTACAAGAGCGTGATGCTGATACGGAAACGATGTAGACAAATTCCAAAGTTATTTTTACAAGAATAGACACGAAAGTGCAATGACAGAACACTCACAAAGGTGCACTGTCAGAATAGACAAAAAGGTGAACATCCAAAATGAACAAAGGGGCACTGTCAGAATAGACACAAAAGTGCACATTCATAATAAATACAAAAGTGCACATTCATAATAGACACAGAGGTGCACATTTATAATAGACACAAAGGTGCACATTCATAATAGACACAAATGTACATTGCCAAAATAGACACAAATGTGCAAGAACGTAATGCCGATAAGGAAACGACATGGAGAAATACTAAAGACTTTTTACAAGAATCGACACAAAAATGCATTGACATTGCGTCTGTGCATTGACCCGTTAATCATATACTTTAAGATCTTGAAAGATTTGCTATGTAAGTTTGGAGTAATTGCTCGAGCAATTATAGCCAAGATAAACGTAATTTTTCTATTGAGACCGGAGCAAGATCCTTTTGATAACTAAAGTTTTACATACACAAGTGCACGTGTTCTACAGTTGCCAAATTTTGTATTATACAGCTTTTGTTCAATATGTTCCAAACTTCAGTATATGGTTCTAGCGTAGCTAGAATCAGCAATCAGTTATCAACCAATTATAACAAGATTTAAAAAGAAGTATTTTCTTTCCTGGTATTATGAGGTTATTAGTTACTTTTTCAGATACTGTGGCTCAGTTTTCTTGACTATTACAAGAAGTTCATGGAACTGTATTCACTAGGGATAGCAATTGAAAAATATTAATGTTGAAAGTTGAAATTACGATAGAAGAAAAAATAACTGGTAAAGAAAAACAGAAATTTTACCCTCGGTCATAGTTTTTATATTTATTGATATTTTTAAAAGAATATTTTTTTAGACATATTACAAACACCTAGAGTAAAGAGAGATTTCAATTTAGAAATGTTGAACATTTATGGGATTGCAACAATGAAATTTTCTATTTGTCATTTTGTGAAAACAAAATTGTACACCAAACATTTTGAAAGATCTTCGGTTAAACGCTAATAATTTCAAAGTAGACATAAACTTATTTCACACTATTTCACATTTCACTGATAACCGGATTCTCAAGTCTTGGCTGAGTGGATATATTTAAATTCTCAAGTCCATTTAACTCTCAAAAAGCGTCTTAATTGAAAGAAATGCTCGATGAGGAGTTTAACATTCGTGTCAGTATGGTACTTGATTTCAGGTCTTCTGTCATCTGCTGCATGTAAAGTTTTGTCGTGGGTAAATGAAATTGCATGGAAAAATTCAAGAAAAAATAATTTATTTTGCTTTTTATGGTTTTAATTTTATCGTTACTCATACAGCATTTATCTTATACTATCAACATACAATTAAAATGACAATAATTAATTGAATTCTCAAAATACATATTTATCTATCTATGGTTCTACATGATATCTATTTACATATGAAATATTCCTCATAATTAATAAGGCTTTTAGAAATAGGAAACAACTTTGTTACATTTGTAAAATTTGATATAAAAATAAAACAATGAATGCATTTACTAATGCATTCAATGTTTTATTTTTACAGCAAAGTTGCTCTAGTGCTTGGAAGATATTTAATTTAAATATTTGTTAGATTTTGCAATGGTGAGATGAGAATAATGTTAAATAAATCAAATAATCGATACACATGGTTCATTTTTATTAATTATGGAATATAATGTTAGCTTTCTTTATCAATTTTTTATAAATCATTTAACCTAACTGACTGTATTAACAGTAATATTTTAATCTTTATTTTCACAAAATTTAAATAAATATTTTTCTGAAGTAGAATTATTTATTTAATTTACTTCAGAGACTTGAATTATTCAAGATTCATTAACAGAAAATAATTATTTTTACATTATTTAAATTGATAATGGTTATAAATTTGTTTCTTAGAACACTCAGAAAAATATGCAGCAAACGAAAAGTTTTAAAAGTAAGAAATCAGTTTTACCATAATGACATTTCATATACAAAAGATTTCGATTTATATAAATCTGCAAATATATTTCTTATACCCTCTCAGAAGTTTTAGAATTTCTTAAGCGGTTACACTTTATAACTGTTTTGAAGAATGCATTTGGTGTTTAACGATTACATGATATTATGTATTATTTTATTATTTTTTTTGATATATTTTCCTACTTGTTACCATAAAAAATTTTGATAAAAAATATTACCATAAAATATATGTGATTCTTAATGTTAATATTCTCTTATATGCAACTTGCTTTTAAATCTGTAAGCATTTGCATGGAATAGTTTCAGAGATATAGGAATAGATATAAATAGAAACATAGGAATAGTTTCAGAAACTTTATTTTAAATCTATTTTTAACAAGTATAAACATATTACAAACATATGCTTAACTTTAGAATTTTTTATCTATTATAATTAACTTTAATCATAATAAATGAAAATAGAAGAAAATATGAAATTAAGAAATATCGAATAATGTAAAATAAAATTATATATATATTAATTTCCTCATTAAAACCTGGAATATTCTTTTAGTTAAGATTGATTACCACTTTAAACTTCATCAAATTTATTAACTTTCTCTTATCAAGCTATATTTTTCAAGTAGTAATTATAACTTTAATGATTTTATTTATTTAGCTATATTATACGAAAATTGTTTTTAACGCGAAAAAACTACTGTCAATTCATTCATAAATATTCAAATTGTATACATTTTAACAATTAATCTATTAATAAATTAAATATTAATTTAACATTTTTTTTACTATAGTGAAAGAAAATTGTAAAGTTACTTAAAATTTTAAAAATTCACATTTAAAAAATAATATAAGATATTGAGGCAGAACAACGCACACAGTATAAATTATAATATTTTCATAAATATGAATAAAATTGATTAAAATGTGTATGTGATTCCTTTTAATAATCTTTTATCATAAAGAATTTAACTAATAAATTGCTTCTCTCTACGAAAATGGAAGAGAATTTTGAATGAATAAAAAATAACAATATAGAAAATGTCCATTAATATTGTTTGTATGAGATAATTAAACAACATGTAATTTCATCCTTTTTTAAACTGAAGTGGTTTCTCTTTCATAAAATTTTCCGATTTAAGATTTGTGATCATATACTAAAATAATATCTTGAATTCTTCGCAAAAATTTTTATGAAGAATATTTATGTGTAAAATTTACATTACAATTTGAAAATAACCAGAAAGATTTTTTGCTTTGATTCTTGATTATTGAAAAACAGAAAACGTATCATAATTTTCCTTTTTGTTAAAAAATTTTAAATAAAGATATTCATTTTTAAGTTTCAAAACCTTATTTAAACAGGAATTTTTTAAAATTTGTGTTGAAGTAAAACAATTGCTTACATATGTATCATGTCAGTTAATGCAAGCAAAATTTAAAATTTGAAATTTTAATGTTTCATTCTTCAGTTCAAAATACGTTATAAGATATTGATTATGTTATAAAAAAGGTTTATTAGGTTAACATTAAAAAAATGATCGTAATTTATTTTAATAAACTGTATTGATGAAACTAAATTTTACATAACTTTTAAAAGTGTAAACGTTTTTGAAAGATTATTTATGTTGTACAAAAATGCATAATATTTAAGAGAAAAATGTTTTCTACATAAAAATGTAAGCGTATGAATTTTAATGATTATTATATGTCAATTAGATTATAGCAATTTTGAAATGTGACAAAATCCTCTGCTTTTACAAGATATCTCAAATTAGAAAAAGAATAGCCTTAATATCTTAATTGTTTAAAAACAAATGACAAAAGCCAAAAAATTTTTTCATAAAAAAGTGTTTCTTATTTTTTCTAGAAAAATAAATCTAAAATATAAATTTTTACTTGAAAAATAAATTTAGTGTACTATAAATAACATTTTGCTATCATCGCTTACTATGCAAATATGAATGTACAAACATCGAGTTTTGAAATAAATATTTTAGATCATTCTATAACCAATTAACTTGATTTACCAATACAAAAACACAAATTTGCTTAAATGATTTTTTATTTATTTAATTTTTTTGAAATTCAGTAATTATAACTAGCTTTAAATTCTTCAATAATTTTAAGGAGTTTTTGATTTCTGTTTATTTATTTAGGTTTGCCTATAAAATAAAAACTCTTGGTAAAGCAAAGTGCGTTGAAATTATTACCTGAGAACGTTTCGACTTGAACGCATATGTTACGCTGTGTGCATTACTTTCCCTTCAATAAGAAATTTTAAAATAATATCATGCAGAAATTGCAAATTTTGTTTTCAACATGCATAAATACGACTTGGAAGCATGCAAATGTAGTATAATGTAAGGCATTTAATAGCACATGCAGTGCACTCACGTGGTTGACGACAGAATTCAATTCAAATTCTGTCGTGTTGTAATACCATCCATTGACACTGCACGTGTAGTCTCCAGCCTCGGAATTATTCCACCTGAGTGTGTACCCAGTCTCTTGCTGAACTCCCCTGGCGTACACGGTTTTGTTGAGCGTGCACTGACTGAGCGACAAATCCCAGTTCTTGTACTCGCGTATCAGGTACATTTTGATCCGAGAGTACACATTGCTGGTGACATTGCGTCCGCCGATGCCGTCCACCTCCGGCACCCGGCACCAGTGCTGCGGCGTCCAGCACATGAGGAGTTGGCAGTAGCCGTGGGTGCCGAAAGTGATCTGCGAGGGCAGGAAGACCAACCACAGCAGGAATTGCTGGTACTTTCCGTGGGAGCTCGTCTCCCGCAGGACGTCATCGAAAGGCATCGCTCCGGCGACTGATCCGCATCTTCCCCTTCATCTCCAAGGGATGCACGTGGTGCCGGGCGCCACCTGGCACTCTGGAACGCGAGGGGTTTTCCGAGAGAGGAAACACTTCTCGAAAAGTAATGATGGGAGACGGGCGAGCCAAGGGGACTATAATCACTACAGAAGGAAAGTTATGCAACCGAAATGCTTTCAAATTTAGGAAATTAAAGAAACGACATGCTGTGTTTGGTTTGCATAAAACTCATTAAAATGAAATTTCTTCTTTAAGAATTTGACACTTTGGATTGTTTTAAATTTATTTTTTTGCTTTTGTTACTCTAAATGAATTACGTACTTAATCTATGTATTTCAGTTGTTTATTTTAATCTTGGATTAATTAAAATTAAACTGTTTTTCAAGAAAATAAAATAACTAATAATAATAAAATTTTTGGGAAAATGTGTTCGCATATTGAATTTTGGGGAAATAAATAGTAAAATAAACTGCCATAAAAATGCATAGTTATAAAAAATAATAAATTGTTTTACAAATTATCCAACAATTTAGAGTACTAAGCATTTAACTGAATGTAAAACTGTATGTTTCAAATTGTTTTTAGTACAACTATTTTGTTTTTTTTAACTTGTTGTTCTATTAAACATGATTGTACTCTAGCAAGATATTTTTTAAAAAATGTTGTTAATATTTTAAATTTTCATTCCCGAAATTATAGTTTGCACAATTATTTTGAGATTTGCAATAAATTATGACGTATAATTGCAAATTTTGGTAGGAATGACGAAAATGAATACATTTTTTTGAAAAAAATCATGATTATTTTAATAGCAAAGGTTACAAGCTATATAGTGTACTCTTTATTCTTAACCAATTTTACGGATTCCTGCTCTTTTAAATAGAAATTTAGATATTTATTTCTACTAATGTTTTTAAATTTTAAAATTTGTCAGCGAAATCTCGTTTTTGTCAGTTACTTACTTTACTCACATTACAAGTTTCTTGATGACTATGTTCCATAATACGTCTATATGAACTACTTACATTATAAGTATTATTTTTTGTGCCTATATTTATAATTATGTTTATCGTCTTATTCTCAAAAATTCAATGAATAATGTTATAAGTAGACTATAAATTTTTAGTTTTTCTTATAAATTTAATTTAGAAAAGTTTTTGTTTATATTTAAATATGTGCTGAAATAAATATATATGAGTATATTATATTACACAATTTGCAAATATATTTCGCCACAAGAAAACTAAATGTAATCCATTACTGAACATATTTTAATCTATTCCGTGTACAAATTTACTTTATATTAAAAATATTGTACAAGACAAATTTTATTTCAGCCTAATATTAATTTTTAAAAAAATAATAAAATTCATGGAGAAGCCTAAAGAAAAGAAAATTTCATATTTATGTGCGGTTTCATATACACTCTGCTATTTTGAAATAGAAACACGAACAATAAAATCATATATTTGAAGTTATATGACGCTAAGGTTTTGTAACATTTTCACTTAGTTTCTTAACATATTTCATGTTTATGTAAACAATTCATTAAATAACTTATTTTTCAGAAATTAACTATATTTGAACAATGTTTCCTGCTCCAGTAAAACACCCTATGTTTTTTAAAAATGTAACTAATTTTCAGTATTCAATGAAAATCAGATTCGTCTAACAAGCTAATAATCTTAAATAAATTATATTTGTTCATTTAATCGAAAGAAAAAATTGTCTGATTGCAATTAAATGAATTCATGTGAAATATGATTCATTCATTTTAATCCATAAATAAATGGGTTGAGTTTAAAATCAAACCAAAACAAAAATTCAGTACGTTTAGTAGAAATTCCCTTCGACAATTTGAAGAATGTGCATCTTTCATTCCAAGAAAATACTCTGCAATCATTGTTTCACAAAAATCTTCTTACTGATTTATAGGCTAATAATATATGAGTTTTTAAATAGAACGCATCATTTGAACAAATTTGTTAATGATGCATTGCATCGTTTTTAATGTATCTCACAAAAAAAAGAAAAAAAAAAACAACTAGAAACTGGTTTGGTTAAATTAGCAAAGTTAGTTTATTAATTATATATAATGATGTTTTTATTTATTTAACTAATTAACAATTTCTTATATTTTTATGTTTAGTGGATGTCATTTGCTGTGAGGAAAGAGGAAACACACAAACAGATTTTTTGAGAACACTCACAGATTTACATCGTGAAAATTCATACTCTTTCGTAAGGGATGTTTATCAGAATTTTATTAATTGTGATAATGTGCTTTCAATAAATTAGAATTTGTTTTTCATTTTATTGTTTTCGTAATATTATGTTCTTTTTAATTGGCGCAAAATCTCTAAACTTTTTTTTTAAATAAAAGACAATGCTAAAACTAAAACTTACTGAAAACTTCTAAACTAAAATGCAAAATCTCTAACATTTATTCTTTCATTGAAACACTGAAAGATGCGAATGCTAAATGTTTTATAATAAAAAATATTTATAAGATTTCATAATAGAAATTAAGTATTTTGTGTTCTAAAAATAATATACGAAAATAAAAAAATCTGTATTCAGTATATAAAATGTCACTAAACTCTGAAAAATTTTGTGAAAAGATTTATGTATAGAAATGGTTATCTTAACAAAAACATAATAAAATGATTAAAAAGTTTGATAAAAATATTATTCCACTCTTTAACACTGAAATATTAAATCCACTTAAAAATTTAAAATAACTCTGATACTAAATTACATCTCTGTAGGTTTTAGTTTGTTATAATTGAAATATAAATGAATTTGGCTTCGACGGATAACTAAAACGATTCAATTCTTTCATTGTTCATTAAGTTCCTAAACTTGAAATTAAGTGAATAAAAATTTGTTGTGCTCAGAAGTGTAAATTTAGGCACTTTATTTTATCTGATATGATAAACGAATACTGAAACAAAGAGAATCACAAACAGCAATTTCAAAATTAACATTTTCTCATTGAATTTATGTTGTACCCTTCATTAATTAAACTTAAAATTCTTCTTTCCTTTGCTAACATCAGAATCTGTTTATTACGATAAGTTGATTAAAGCGCAATTTATTTGAAACGCATTTTTATGAGATAATTTTATGCCGAGATTGTTTTCGATAAACCTCTTCTCATTCATGATATTTTTATTTGATCACTTTCTGAATCAGACGATATTTTAAGAGGAATATCTTAATTTACGACTCAAATTAATTTCTAACAGAAGTATAGAACTGTATTCAATTTATACATAAAGCATTCTTATGAATATCATATTCTTTATTTTTTACTACATACAACTAGGCAAAGGTATTATCAAATTAGAAGAATCTATTTACCATTAATACTATTTATCTAAGTAATACAATTGAATCACACACACACACAAATATCTGCGTGGAGATAATTGCGAAAATTTAAACTTGTTCATCCCATAAAAGTACATTAGAAATATCTTCTTAAATCTTTATTAGATTAATAAATTAAAAAAGCAAAAATAATTAATTTAATATAAAATTTTTCGCATTCATGATGTAAACTTGTAATATCCTTATTAGTTATTATTTTTTTTAAATTTCCTTTTGCGTGCTTAAGCATTATATTACAATTATAATAATTTCTTTAATTACTTAATAATGCCATTAGTTTCATGTTTAGTCGTATAAGTAGACTAGGAAATGGGCGAAAGACTATTATTTTCTTTAATATTCTGAATATTTGAGGTGGTTGTTGTTTGATAAAATAATTTTTAAAAAAGTGTTCCTTTGATTTAGAAAGTCTGTCTTACAAATACAGTTCATTCTCTGAGATTTTTCACACAGTTACAAAATAAAAACAATATAATAACACTATTAAATTCATATTTAAATTGGAATTGATTTAAATATTAAAATAAATAATATAAATTTATTTCTGATAACACAAATCTAATATAATTATTGGGAACCAATTTATTAGTTTTTATAACAATTATAATCTCTCAAACTTACAAAATTAACAAAGTCTAAATAATAATTCCTATTATTTTTTGCAATATTTACTTTATGTATCAGCTTCCATTCAGAAGCCAACTTTTTAAAAAAAAAATTATTTTAACTTCCTTTTGTTTTGTTCTTAGATACATCTTGATGTAAGAATATAATATAACCCAAAATTTTAATTATGATGTATATTATATTTTTTGAAAATTGGTTATTTTCTGGCAAAGTTATATATATATATATATATATATATATATATATATATATATATATATATATATATATATATATATATATATATATATATATATATATATATATATATATATATATATATATATATATATATATATATATATATATATATATATATATATATATATATATATATATATATATATTATATAGTGACATTAAAACAATTAAACTCTAGAGAAAACTGCCGTTAATAAATAATCTTAATGTATTTTAAACTCAAAATTTTGTGATAATGTTCTTTGAAATGAAGAAAGTGTAAGAAAACTAGACAACATAGTGAAAAATATACAGAAATATGGACATTTTACGAAATTTTACTGAACATTCCCTTTAAAAATAACTGCAATACATTCCTTCATATACATTTAAAATATTGATTCATTTCATAAAAAATAGCACTTAGAACATGCACAGGTCAAGTTTTTTACAAATATCTTCGTTATTATTTGAGTTATTGTGTTAAAGATGAGATGTTTGAGATTTTTTGGAAAACTAAGTTTTGAGAGAATCGCCTTTAAATTATAGTGTCGCTTGTTATTGCATCAATATTGCCACTTCTCTTTACGAATGTATAGCCAAATAAAGTAGTCATATTTATGGCTATAAATCAGCACATAAAAGAAAAAGATAAAAAGTAAGGAAATAATAAAATTAAGTAAAATACCATTTTTCTTTACCACTTCCGGTTTAAAAATGCAACTTCCTGTTTCGTTTTTTTTTTTTTTTTCAAAAGACGAGGTATTTTCAATTTCCTGTGACTTAATTTCTAATTGACATACAGTAAAACAAAAAAAAAAAACAATAAAAAAACTGTTTTGGAAATTGTAAAATTCTTACCACAAAGTTTAAAAAAAAAAAAAAAGATGTAGTCATAAATCTATTTTTAAACCTAAGAGAATTCCTAAATATGAACAGAATACTTTAAAATTTTATATAGAATCTGAAATAAAAAAATAAAAAAAAAAAAAGATAAACAATCGTTTATTTTTTCCACTTTGCTTAAGAATTCATTTTCCCTTGCGGTAATCAATATGATATTCCCTTAAATTATTTTATTTTCTTTAAAATATCTCATGGAACTATTAAATACGAGATAACTATATTTTTCTTTTTTATAGCTTTTATTAAATATAAACTTATCTACTGAAATATGTCATATTTTGGTAAATTTGAATGTAATTTCTTAAATTTAATAACAATGTACATTATATAGTTTAAATAACATAACATGTTTCAATTTTGGTACTGTGATTATATATATATATATATATATATATATATATATATATATATATATATATATATATATATATATATATATATATATATATATATATATATATATATATGTATATATATATATATATATATATATATATATATATATATATATATATATATATATATATATATATATATATATATATATATATATATATATATATATATATATATATATATATATATATATATATATATATATATATATATATACATGTATATATATGATGTCCTTAAATAATAAGGTCTTATTTGAGTTTCAATAACGGAATCCCTGGAATTTCTTCATTGTAATATCGTTGTCTAATGACCGAAACTGGAAACAATTTTGTGTTTACAATTGATGGATGTGATGACATTTTATGTAGTGAAGTACTTAGTAGGTGTGCGTGTAATGTCCTGATGGTGGGTGGGTCTTCATGATGTAGAATGAAATATCAGAAAGGAGATCATGACACTAAGATTTTACAGCAAAGATTATGGTTTCACTTGGATGGCTCTGCCCTTATGATCTATTTTACATGCGCGCACTTATGCTAGAAGATACTATGAATTTTCCTGTGTGTCGGTTATAAAACTTACTGCGTTCCATTAACGAGTAGAAAGCTTCTACAATCTAAGCAATCATTGTAATATTGTGTGGCTCTTAAAAACTAGGTGCAATTATCTGCTGAAGAAAATAAATTGAGTTAATAATATGGAACAGAAAATACAATTTTATTTAATTTTTTCCCCTACACAATATAATAATTGTAAGAAATTACTATTAATCCAAAAAAACTTGCAATTTTTTTTCCTTCGTATATTGTAAATATTTATTTCTTAATTCCAAGAAGAAAATATTTCGGGTTTGTTTTTCTTAAAATAATTTTAGTTAGAAAATTTTAAATCAGACTTTTCCTTCCAATTCCACTTAAAATTTTAAAAATAGTTCAGTTCCAATAATTTAGCTCAACCTATTGGTTTTCATAATATTCACTATTACTTAAGTTAATAATTTAAGAGATTGTGCATAACTTTTGCATTTTTATCTATACATTTAAGATTATGCTTTTATATTAAAATTAACAATTTATTTTTTTGGATTTAATAATTCAAACGGTTTATTCGACGTACATTCTCAAATTCCAGTCTAAAAAGTAATATACGGTTTGATCATTTTTCAATGAAAACTATTTTTCTAAAAAACTATTTCAAACAACTTAATCTTTATTTTTATAGTTGTTTTCATTTTTTGTAAGAACAAATCACTTGATTAACAAGAATAAGTTTTTAAAAACTTAATGAATCTGGTAGAATCCTATATTTCCGATTATTCTAATTAATTTTAATTCAAAAATTTTTGATTCATGATTAGCTATTTTAGAAGTAACCTATCGTACTTAAATTTTTAATATTAGATGTACCAGACCTAAATTTATTAGAATCCAACAAATCCATATGAACCACGTTTGTTTAGACATTTGAACGAACTAAATAGGTGGAATTATCTGCGGAAGAAATAAATTGAGCTAAAAAAATAAGTGCTTAAAGTAAAAAAAGAAAAAAAAAATTCAAAAATATCTATTTATAAAAAAAATCGTAAAACTGATAATGATATAAAAGAAACAATTTTGATGAATTTCAGTACTTTAAAACAATTACTATAATGGAAACCTTATAGAATTATTTTTAACAATCAATAATGATATAAGCTTTAAAATTTCAAACATAATTTTTATTTGTATGAAGAGGTGGTGACTATATTCCAATTATTTATTTTGCTTGGTTATAACATGTAAAGAAATCAAAACTGGACGGTTTAGAAAGCATTTAACACATTTATGTTTTTAAAAAGCGAATTATTGTAAAGATTTAGAATCCTTAAATTTATTAATTTAGAGGAAGATATGGGACCAATAAGGTACAATAAGTCAAATTTAATTGGCGTCATTAGTGATTTTTTTCCTTGGTTTAATTTCAAAAGTAAGCACTCCTTGAAAAGCAACATATATTGTATTGAATTAAAAAAGACAACCTAGAATAATCAAGAAAAATAACTTTATCTCTCTTTTACTTCCAATAAGGTAATTTACTTGCAGAAATAAATTTCTAAAAAAATGAAAATTTTGTGTTTTCTTTATAATTTAAAATTATTTTTACCAAATCACCTCTCTATAATGATATATTTGAGTATGTTTGTTTCAAATTAAATATTGGCCATCCACCCTGTCAGGTGGTCAGAGTCCCGACTGCGAATAGGGAAGTTCTGGATTCGAATACCAGTTTGAGCATGGATATAATTTTTCTCTCTCTCCTACCTTTGTCCTTTCCTTGTATGAATGGGATGTGAATAGTTGCTTACCCTATAAATGGGTATCTGTGGCACGTGTGTACTGAAGAAGTCTGGCTTCGCACCAAATTACGGTTCAATTGGAAAAGTGGGGAAGGGCACCGCATATTGCCAACAACTTAGAAAATTACACATGTAAATTATCATTACACATGTAAATATTTTTTAAACTTAACTATTTTAACTAACATGTTCATTTTAACTAATTATTAAATACATAATTTCATGATAAATTTTAAACTCGAATACAATAATTTGTAAAACTTTTTTCAATTTGAAAGTGAAAGTTTGATAAGCCTTCAGAAGGTACATTAACTCATAAATTTCGAATATACTCAGCACCTCTTGATCGTGATAAGAAGGCTCCATTCACAGCTTATGAATTATGCCATTGTGAGAACATTACAAATGATTAAGACATAGGTTAATTAATATAATAACGAACATTGATTATTATCATTATATATTTGTATGACATAAAACAAATATGTTTAGTATATGATGTTACAATATTTCTTTAAATGATCTTTGAATTGAATCTGTGTTTGCACAAAGGTTTCTTATAGTCACATTATCAAGATAACTTTAGTCATTTGTAAAATAATGCTAAATTACTCGATATTGAAAGAAATGTTTGAACAAATATACTTTATTAAACTTAAATACTCAATGAAATATTTTATACATTTCAAAACATTATTCATCAATAGTGAAAATAAAAATATATGTATCATTTAGACTTTTGGCTAACTATTGATTTTTAACCTATGAATAATGAGGAATAATAAGTTCAGATGTACTGTTATTCAAAGAAATTTCATCTTAACTAATGCATGAGGATAAAATGTGAGAAAACCTATTTGTCAAAATAAAAATAACTGACAAAATAAATTGCAACAAGTAATATTGGAAAAATTGTATTTTGCATGTAAGATTATAATTTATTTATATTATAAATTATAATATTGTGTGTGTGTTTATAGATTATTATTAAATATTTTTGTTACAATAATTAATAATGATTTTTGTGCCCGTGGTGGCCTAATGGTTAGTAATAGTTTCTTCTCACCCTAAGGCTTTAGGACAGTGGCCTTCCGTTCTAAAGAGTGGGATTCAATTCCCAATACCGCCAAAGACCCAACGAGTACATGCGGTATATGTTCTCGTTAAATATGTGGAATCGAAAATTTTGTGGACGGTCATTGAGCAGTTATCGTGGGTGTAATGGTCTGGAGGTAACTTCCTCCCCCTTCAAATCAATGTCACAATTGATGAAGTAGATTTTCTACTTTCTCATCTACGCCTGTGAGGTGGTGCCATCTACCGGAAGAGTTTAGAACAAAGTCGTACTTTCACTTTCGAAGTGCTCTGATTAAACGTAAAATGCACCTTTTTATCGACTTAAATTCGCAAGTTAGAGCGAGCTTAGATTCTAATAAGAAACAAAAGAGTAATTATTTTTAACGCATATATTTTTAGAGCATTTGTATTCCACTGTAATTCTATTGTAACGATAATAATAATTTATCAGGCAGAGGTTTGAGTCACGATAAACAGTCATGTTATAAAACTAGTTCCAGCATAGATATGATAAAATGTTCTCACAATTAATGTGTTCCTATGAAATATTAAAATAAATAAATATATCTTACCTATAATTTATGATATATTAAAGCAATAATGATATTATTTCATTCACTAGAATTTTTCTCGTAATAAACTAAAATTCTTCAATTTTATGGCTATTTCTTTGATTATTAAATTTCTCCTTAAAAAATCGAAACCAGTTCTAAACAGGAGATTTTTACTATGCATAATTTATCTTTGGAAAGATAAGAAATTTTTGCAATACATATTCATTGTCATTGTCGTATTGGAGAAAAGTACTAATGTACTTAAGTGCATATACATCACTGATTCCAACTTATTAAGTAAAAATTCAACAATAAAATAGACTACAATTTGTAAGTTTTCAGATTTCTTTTAAATATACACATCCACACACACATATTTATATATATACACGCAAGTGTCAATTCTAATCATTTAAGGCAAATCCTCATCTATCACTGTTTGCTTTGTTAATTTCTAAATATAGTATTATAGTTACAATTTGATTTCACTGATTATCGAGGTATACTTTGATCTGTGCTCATATATTGAAGCATGATGAATAACGGGCAAAGGAATCTCAATGAACTTTAAGAGAATTTGCTAAAAAAAATCGTATACAAATGAGTAAAACTTGTAGGATTAACAGTAAGGACTACTTTCTGCTACATTTGTCTTCGGAAGGTAAGAGCCCCTTGTTAGTGTGATATTAAAGAACACATACCTCATTAGAAATCAATAATTCATGTATGAAAATATGATGTCTTTTGTGTGTAGTAATTTAAAGATGTATTTAAATCATTTCTGCTGAAATGATTATAGTGCATGTATAAATTAATACTTAAATAACTAGTGTATGAAGTGTCCCTGAATTTATTTTTAATTGATGACACAAAATTAGATACCTTTACTGGATTGTAGGACCAAAATATTTTTGAAATGCTTAAATGATAAATAAAATGTGCATAATTACTAGGCGAAGATATTAAAAATTCGGCACAGATGCCGTATAATCCAAAATTTCAAATTCTGATTTTTTTTGGAATGTGTCGCCAAGAAATGTCGCCCAGATGACATATTGTGCCGTGCGCGATGACATAAATATTAGGTTTTGCCAAAATAGAATTTTCCGCCTCATTTTTAAGTTTTCATTCCTATGACGAAATAAAAACCAGATTGCCCGATACATAAGAAAATCCACCAAAAAAAATCCCCAAACTTAGAATTTGACATCCTGGATTACACGGCATCTGTGCCGAATTCTTAATATCCAATATACCGGGTGATTATAATTGAAGTCCCGATTTTAAAAATCGATAATTTTAAAACTACTGGTCAAAATGACTTGATATTTTAGCAGAACAATCGTAAGGCAATAGTTTTATTTCGCGAAAGAAAAATATAGTTCTAAAATGTGCCTATAGATGGCGCTGTCAGCGTTTACACTATCTAGATATATACAAATTACTAATACGTGACATGCGCACTTGAGACTTAACTGCCATAAAAATGCAGAGCACCAGCTCTTGGCCTAAATGCTTCAAAATGACTCTGACTATGAAGGATCGCGCTCTGCTCTTGAAGTTTTTTTATAAGAACGATGACTGTGCACTTATAGCTATTAGGAAGTTTCGGACATTAAAATCCATTAAATGGGGTCCAATAACCGCAAAAGGTCTGCAAAAAATGATTGCTAAATTCGAAGAGACCGGTTCATTTGACGTTAAACGGGGTAGAGGAAGAAAACCAGTTTCGGCTGCGGCAGTGGAAGATGTGGCTACAGCATTACAAGAACAGACTAACAGTGATGTTGGAATCAGCAGTGCAGGGGAAATTGGCCGAATGCTGGATATGCCGAACAGCACGGTGCGTAAAATCCTACGGAAGATCTCGCTCTGTTATCCGTATAAGATAACTCATGTGCAGGAGTTGCTACCGGTTGACCTGGAATCACGTCAATCTTTTGCACTGCAATTTCTTGCCCGGATGGAAGTGGACAACGGATGGTCACGGAACATTCTGTGGTCTGACGAAGCCCACTTTCATTTGCAAGGTTCTGTAAATACGCAAAATTGCAGGATATGGGCGACCGAGAATCCGTCCCAGCTACAGCCATTACCTCTTCAGTCTGAAAAGGTTACTGTGTGGTGCGGAATAACGGCAGCGTTTATCGTTGGCCCGTTTTTCTTCGAGGAGATCACACCTGCGGGTCCCGTTACCTGCACCGTTACTGGCAAGCGGTATGAAACACTTTTACGTAACCATGTCCTTCCAGCAGCATCAGTGTGTGGATCGCACAATATTCATGCAATATGGCGCTCCTCCGCACATTGCTACTCCTGTGAAGCAGCTACTGAGTGCTAATTTCGGAGATGACAGGATCATAAGCCGTCATTTTCCCCCCGACTTAAACCCGTGTGATTGCTGGCTTTGGGGGTACCTGAAGAATGTTGTTTACAGCGGGAGTTTTCAGAATGTAGCCGACTTGAAGGCAATCATCACACACCACATCCATTGCATCAGTACAGATACTCTCCGATCTGTTGTAGAGCATGCCGTTTTTCGCTTCCAATTAGTAGCGGAACAAAGCGGAGGGCATTTCGAACAACTTATGCTTTAATCATCAGCAAGGTGTTGATTCCATGAAGATCTTTTTTAGTCATAATCGCTGTTGTCGCTGTATTCTTGTCTTTTCGCTAATAAATCTTTAGTAAATCCCTGAACTCTAATTTTTTTTTCTTTTGGCTAACAACATTTCTGTGTTTAACGAATACATTTTTGGACTTTCCTCCTAATAATACATGGATTTTGTTCTGCTAAAATATCAAGTCATTCTGACCAGTAGTTTTAAAATTATCGATTTTTAAATTCGGGACTTTAATTATAATCACCCGGTATTTCAATAATTTTATATTGTGCGAAGCAATGCATGTGAAAATCGTTGAAATATATTGAGTATTGTTTAAAACAGCCAGTAATAATTATTTTCAAATATCGGGAAATGTGTTTTACTGCTAATATGTCTTTATTTAACAGGAATAAATTAAATTATAAAATTTTGTATTTTTGGTATTGATTCAAAATTTAATTTCGCTGAAATATAAACAACCGTAATTGCTTATGAATATTGTTAAACAATCTGAACAAAATATTGAAGAGTAAAATATGTTTGCTCTTTTAGATATCAATTGCTATTATAGTTATAATTCTTGTGCAAAATATTCAAATAAATGGCTTATCAAGAAGTACAATTTTAAATAATTTATTAAAATATATTTTGCATTTAAAAAAAACCAATTTTCACACATTTTTGATTTTTAAAGATGAAAGGAATTGTGATTTTACCTTCTCATTCCATTTTATTATATAAAGAAATAAACATTCTTAATATTCTGATTATATGCCTACTCTGTAGTTCATAAAACAAATTTTATATAGAGTAAGAATAATGCCACTAAAAACTGATTAAATTAATGATATTAATTGTTTTCGGTGTGAATAGTATTATTTTTCTGATTCATAAAATTTATATTGGCTTTTCAAAGTTCTTTGGAAAAGTTTATTTTTACAGATAAAAGTTGTTATTACAGTTTACTTTTTATTTGAAATGCATTTAAAATTGCAATTTTTTTAAATATAATTTTAAACTCGATGGAAACTAAAGTGTATAACGGTTGTTTCATGTATTTCTATTGAATTTTGCTGATTTTTTCTTTATTTTGTACAATGTAAACTTAAGGATACAAAGTTTGTTTCATGTATTTCTATTGAAGTTTAGTGTTTTTATTTTTCTTTATTGCAAATTTTATCTTTATTTTGGGCAATGAAAACTTCAGATTACAAAGGTTGTTTCATATATTTGTATTGAATTTTGCTGGTTTTAATTTATTTTGAGCTAACTCTCATATACGGATTATTCTGTGATAAAATGTATTTTATATTCATAAAAATTCTTTGATTATGAAAATGCAAAATGTTTTCATTTTTTCCCACAATAATTTAAATTAGACCGGGGTTTAAATTTAAAATGGATTTCAGATCAACCAAGTCTGAGATGAGAATCGAACTTATGAATTTTTCTGAAGGTCAAAGTCTGTAACATGAAAACTGCAGTTCAAGTAAAAGTTCATACAAACCTTTTAGTTTTACACTTATTAAAAATAAAGTTATCAAGATTAATAAAATATGTTTTTTCCATTACAAAAATGTTTATTAAGTTGCATGCTTCAGATCTAAGTTTTAAAAAAATTTCCAATTCATTTTCTTTAATTAATTTTTTTAGTTAGAAAATATTTTTGATAAATTATATGCATTTATTAAAGCATACTTTTACAGCATTTATCTATAACAAAACTTAATTTCTTTGAACTGGAGTTTCTGGTAAATAATAGATTCATAGATTCACTCATTTTGCAGCTATCTTCATCCAAGTTTTTCTCTTTTAGGATAATATTATATGAAATCATCATGCAGGATATTTCCTTTCCTGTTTAAATAGTTACCTCACAAGTAAATATAGAGGGAAAAAAGAAATGTTTCATTGCTTAAAAATGTACACCCTACTATTGCAAACTTTATTTTTCAATTTTATTAAAAATATCAATTTATGTTTTAATTTACAATAAATCAATGCTATTTAAACTATAGGTTAATTGCTATGAGAATTTTTATGTTATTATTCACATTTTTTTAAAGAAGAATTCGTCAAAAAATTCCCGTGCATTGACCCCAACATGGTATGTTTATTAATTACAAATCCTTCGGATAAATGCTGTTGCTCAAATGTATCTTGAATTAAAGGAGGACCATCCGTTTCAAACAACATGAAGTAATTATTTATGCTCACACTGAATCTAAATACAAACGTATTTACTGAGAATATAAATCCAATAAAACTGTTTTATAAATATTTACCTCTTTGTACATTCATTTGCATGCTTTGTGAATAAATTGTATATTTCAACTAGAAAATTGTAAATTTTCAGTCTATAAAGTAATTTTATTTCATTATCGATTAATGACAATATGATTGATTAATGTAAGAAAAGTTTTTCCTGCTTAAAAATGGCCCTATCTGGATCAATATCTTGAAAATTTTTTTAACATTGAGATATAATTTCCAAAACGTTCATTAAACAAAAACTTTTAAAAATTGCAGATCAAAAAATGTTTTAAAATGCCAATTTTCATAGGCATTTAAGATTATTTATTGCTGCATAAGTGTCTATCAAAATATCAGAAATATTTTTTTCAATTAACGAATTTATATAGCGATGTATATGTATATATGTAAAGTGGGAATTGAGTAATGGTAATAGTAAGTTATAAGTACATGATAAATAATTTAAAAAATCTGAAAATAATTTGTAAAAATGAAAAATGAATATTTATTACAATTTTGCTATTAAAACGCAGATAAAATTAAAATGAATATTTTGATTTAAAAAAATAAAATAAAAACAAGTATGCTTAAGAGAAAAAGTCTTTCGGGAAATATATTTTACTTTTATATCGGGCTGAAATATACTCATTTCATGTTTGTATGATAAAATATGGAAACTACATATTTTCTTGACTAAATTTTAAGATTATTCATGGTAACCAAATGTCTAAATTTATAAAATACCTTCAGAATTTCAATTTATTTTTGCATTCGTTTTAAATTAATTAGAGAAATGTATGTTTTACCAGTTAAATACATTTCTTTTTGTTCGAAACAAATAATTTTGAATTTTTG
Source organism: Latrodectus elegans (assembly GCA_030067965.1). Lineage (NCBI taxonomy): Eukaryota > Metazoa > Arthropoda > Arachnida > Araneae > Theridiidae > Latrodectus > Latrodectus elegans. The sequence goes on from CM057816.1 coordinate 7,982,752, forward strand.
AAATATTTTATATTTAATAAATATCTTTTTTTAATTTCTTATAAATGTTAAAAATTGTTTTATTTACCTAATAAATATTTTTTGCAAATTGTCAGAGTTTTCTAGATTATTTTTATCAGCTATTTCACATATAGTAAACAATTATCACTCATTTAGTAATTAAATGACATAAAATACTCTAATACCATTTGCCAAATTCATTTATCATATGAACTTGAATTATTGTATCTAGTAAATTAAATATCATTTATTAACGTAATGATTTTACTAAACTAGGATTGAGATAATTTTACTTTAATTTTATTTGTGTTACATTCTCTATTTAAGTGTTATATTATTAAAAAATATAATTAATAATTATATCATTATATAGATATTTATCCTGTTTGAACGTTTATTTCTAAAATTAAAAACCTGAAAACCTTTTGCGTGGAGAATAATGATAAAAATATAATTCATTCCACTTGTGTCACAGGTTAACATAGTAGCCTTTATTTCGATATAAACTTATAAATCCTTAAAATGCACCGATAGATATGAGCATTGAATTTGTGTTGACCTATTTTATATCATTCCGCCGCGGAAAGCAGAGAACGAGTGGAGTGGTCTGACTTTCCTCTGACTTATGTAAAAAGAACTCACTTCCCGATGTGTTATGTAACGCCTAACACTGAAATTGTATTAGCTCTCCTTTTAATATTTTAACTACATATATTTAATAGTTTGCTTAAATTACCTAATTATTTAATGATTAATCATTTAATCATTAATTCCCTAACCTTATTAATGATATGATATGACTGATGATATATTCCATCACCAAACTCTTCTAAAGTAGTGACAATGGATGTTGAATTTTAAAGGCAAAATATTTCGCATTGATTTATGAAATCTTCTACCGAAGAACCTATGTCGTTCCTCTTTTTCGACCTCCTCAAACAAGGAAGTTAGCGCACTCTTCTGCACCCTGCATGCGGGGATATTTTGTTGTTGTCTCAACTCCTGTCTGCTATTCAGCGTTAAATTTTTTTCTTCTCTATTCAAAAAGAGAGAAAGTGTTATCTGGAACTTAGAAAAAGAATTATCGGATTTTCTGTTTTACTCCACTTTGAGTCGTCATTGCAAACGAAGCTGAAATAAACAGCACGTGTTGCCCCCCCCCCCTTCTGAAAGTCTGAACTCGAACCTCGGTTTCTTCAGTTTGAATCTTTATTCGTGAGTGCAAGTATTACGAATGATGGCACTAAATTCCACCGGGTTGTTGCAAACTTGGACTCCGATGTACTAAAATTTGTAAACGACACTATTCAAGCTTCCCCAGAAACGGATAAATATACTGCTTTAAAAACTGGAATTTTTGGACAATTTGCATAGACAACGACTGCTCGTTTGCGTTCTCTGATTCCAGAACTCAGACTTGCAGATAAATGCCGTTCAGAACTCCTGCTTGAAATGCGAAAGCTTGCCGGTGGAAGTTTCAGTAACGATGCACTGTCAAAATTGTGGTTACAACAATTGCCAGTAAACATGGTACAAATTTTATCTGTTAGTAAACCTGGACTTGATGAATTAGCCACATTAGCGGGCAAAATTAGTGAAATGTCGGATTTTGCTCCAACCATATCTGCAGTTCAAGACAGTGAAAATGATAGCCGACTTACTTTTCTGGAAAAACAAATTTCGGAATTTCGCCAAACAAAAACGCTTGTCACGCTCTCCATCACGTGCCCGTTTCTCAAGTCATGCCAAATCAGCACATGGTTCACCCTCATCCACCCACTATGGACTATGCTTGTATCTTCATAAATTCAATGATTGTACGTCCAAATGTCCCCAGCCATGTGCTTTCAAATCGCCATCAGAAAACTAAATGGTGTGCTTGTGGAGGTGACGTGAGACACAAGCCATTCATTCAGTCTATTTATTATTGATCATAATACTGGTTTTGAGTATTTGATTGATACAGGCGCTTGTATCTCCGTTTTTCCGGTGAAATATTTCAAGGATAACAGATATATCAAGAATCCACTTCAACTGTAAGTTACTAGGAGAATTTCAATATCTATGTTTGGCACTAAGTTTCTTATTCTGGATCTCGGACTTCGACGAGAATTTCCTTTTACATTTGTTGTTGCTGATGTTACCCATCCTATTCTTGGAGCTGACTACTTGGAAAAATAGAGTCTTCTGATAGATGTCAAAAATCGTTAAATCATAAACCATTTAACGTCATTGAAAAGCCAAGAAACTGTAGCTTCTGGATCTTCTATGGGATTAACAACTATTGCATATGATTCCCCCTTTTATTCCATTCCATTGAAACATCCTGAGCTCACCAACCTCAATCAACCTTCAGTTCAAGAGCATGATTTTACCCACTGCATTCAAACTATAGGTCCTTCTGTTTATTCACGTGCAAGACGGACTATTTGCTGACCAGCTTAAATTAGTCAAGGGCAGATTTTTGACTGGATGCTTCGTCAAGGTATCATCATAACTTCAGAGACAAGTCCAATTCATTGCGCCTGAAAAGGATGGTAGAATTCGCGTTTGTGGAGATTTCCGCCATTTAAAATCAGTCAAAACTCTAGATTGATACTCTTTGCTTCATCTGCATGACTTTACTGTGGAACTGCATGGATAGATAATCGTCAGTAAATTGGACTTGATGCGAGCCTTTAACCAAATACCCATGCATAAATCTGATATCCCTAAAACTGCTGTAATTACACCCTTCTGCTTATATGAACACTTAAATATGACATTTGGTTCGTCAAATGCTGCATAAACGAGCCGCAGTTGAGGATTGAAACTCAAACCTGTGCTTTTTAAGCAAAAAGCGCTTCCACTAAGTCAACAGCTTCACAATATTTTCCTCAATATTTATAAAATAACTGAATACTTTTTATATTAATTATATATTAATTACAAAAAAATGTGGCTATTTTATTTGAACAGTTATTTCACGAAAGCCTAGAAGTTTTAAAGAAAGTTTTATAACTGTGTTGGTGTAAATTATTATGAATGAAATTTATATTTTATTATATTAGTTTCCTATAATAAAATACCAAATTTCAATAATGTTTTAATAAAATATAAAATGGTGTATTCTATAATATAAAACGAATTTAATAAATATATTATTTTTAAACAGAAAAATATATAACGAATATGACAAAATGCATACATAAATGAATTAATTATAATTAGTAGTGAAACTACAGTGATAGTATTATTGATAGTCAAATAAATCAAGAATATAAGCTGCAGAAGAATATTAAAATAGCATATGACTCTTATAGTGCAACAATTTAATCTTAGAATTTGAAGTTGCTATCGGATTGTAAATATAATTCGATGTGAGTGAACCTATTAAAAAAGTGCTGTGTGAAAACATTTTTGAGCATACACATTCACAGTTAAGTTACATTTATTAGTCATAAACTTTTTATGATAGTTTCGTTAACATTACTATTTTAAATAGTGAATGAAGATTTTTCAAAAATCACACGACAAAGTTAAAATACTTCACATTCATTTTGTTGTTTGAAAGCAGAAAATTAAGTATTCTTTTTACATGCATTTTTATCGTAATGTATACATTAAATAAAAATAAGTTGTAACTGTAAAACTGTGAAAAATTAAATAAATTCTTTTACATGTGTAGAATGTTTATTATATAGTGACTCTTCAATTTAAAAATTTGTATGTATGTTAAATTAACATAAAGATTTTCTCTAAAAATATATACAGTACATTTTTAAAGAATTCTCGTTTTATAGAAATATTTTGTTCTACGAATGAAACTTTCTACATATCATCTGTCCAATATTTCAACACTGCTTGATTGAAAACAAATTTAATTATCGCATTTAAGTCACTTGTGTGTGTGTGAACCATTTTAATGTAAGTACGTAAATTATAAACCTGCTTATGAAGTACAGACAGAATTTAAAGTAATGTTTATGAGCAGTATCCGATAAATAATTTAATAAATTTAAAGAAATGAGCAGAAATGAGCTTTTATTTATAAAACATATTTTTTAAAATGTATTAAATTATTCTATAATATATATATATATATATATATATATATATATAAATTTCTGAACACTGCAGTTTCCAAATTGTGATGTGGAAACAGTTTTATTTACATTACATTTATCAATTTCGTTATCATATAGAGGTAGATTTTTAATCTATTTTTCAATACTGGTAGTTTGTTGTATAAAAGAAAATAATCGTAATTTTCTTTACAAAAATGCATAAGGTAAGCTATTTTTGTAAAGAGAATTACCCTAAGAAGCACTAACTTCATATTTCCACACACAAATTGCTAAAAACTCAGTTGATTTACGTTCAATGATGATGAATAATGAAATATTGCCCGGTGTTAAACTGAACTCGCTCGCGTGACTAATTAATATTGATATTAAACTAAATGGAGCGGTGTCGCTTTCCTCTCAAGCACACACAGACGTGTCACGGTGCAGGATTAATACCTTCGCGGAGAGGGGAGTGTGAGGCAGTGAACCCCAGATATTAACAAACCTCTTTAAATCATGTCAAGAAATATGCTTTTATTCTATAGCTATCAGTCATATCACAGAAACTTTAGAAGAGAAATTGCATCTTTAATCAGAGAATATGAAACACTTGATCAATAAATCAACAGATCCGACCTCACTTAATGAATTTCCCGTTTTCTGCACCTTTAAAAAATAAATTCATAAAAATGTTTTTTTTTCAGTTGGTTACGATTTACAAACAAAAATCTTAAAGAAATAAAATCAATGCAAGGAACATAATATTATTTATTTTATAGTTTGCTATATATACAATGTTATATATATTGAATGGATAACATGATTGTGAACGTTGTAATTAACATGTTTAGAAAACTAATGTACATCAAAACTACAGTTTTATTCAAATTTCTGCAGGTGTTCAATCCCTCCGGTGACACGACAAATGTCTACACGGTAATCAAGCTCTTGTAGAATATCCCCTATGATAGAGTTCAACATTGCAGTTATCCGTTGGTTCAGCTCTTCTAAGTTCTGAGGAAGTGGAGACACAAACACCTTTCGTTAACGAAGTCCCAGAGTGTTAGATCTGGGTATCTCGCCGGCCAATGGAGCAATGACAAATCCTGCGGCTCAGCACTGCCAATGCAGCTATAGGGTGTTCATTCAGGATCTCACACATGTTGTTATTACAATGAGGGGGAACACCACCTTGCTGCAAAAAGAAAGGAGAAACAGGTTCCTCCAATTGAGGGAACAACCACTCGGAAAGCATTTCTTGGTAAATGTCCCCATTAATGGAGTGTTCCGCTAAGAAAAGTAGACCAAAAGCACAACTGTGTGTGTTTGTTAAAGTGCAGAAAACGCTCACCTTTAGAGAATCACGCTAATGTTTTTATGTTATATTGGCATTTTCTGTGTACCAATTATCGTTAATCGCAAATTGTGGCGGCGCAATTAAGTTAATTGCAAATTATGGCGATTAACTTTATCACATAAATGGAATGTGGCTTCATCGGTAAACACCAGTCTATACTTGAATCTATTCATGTCGAGCTTTTCTTGAAATTTTACGCAGAAGTCATTACGCAACGGTTTATCCGTAGGTTTTAAGGCCTGGATCATCAGGTACGTGCACGGCTTGAATTGGAGGCGCTTCCACGAAATGTGAGGGAATTCGGTTCTGCACGTGCACGTCCCGTTGATCGTGAGAGACTCCGTAAAAACGATTCACGAATTGTTTCAACCACTTCGGTTTCTGGTACTTTTCGTCCTGGGCATTTGTTTTTGCATAAGCAGCCCGTATCCTGGAATTATTCCACTTACTATTCGATGTTGTAACGATGCGGTGGTTCTTTACGAAATTTCTTGCGAAAATATTTTTAGATAACGGTGAACGAAGAGGTTTCCGCATATTCGAAAACACAGTACGCTTTCTCCTTCATGGACGCCGTTTTATTTAACAGCGCCTCTAGCGGAGATTTCGTCATTCGATAAATATCCCTGTTGCCAAATAAAACTTATATAATTGCAGTTGCAGAATAAATTTGTTTCGGCTATTAAGGCATTCACACTGCGCTATTCTTTTTGTTCCATTCAATATGAAACACCCATTATATAAAATCACTTTAATTTTGCCTGGTATTCAAATTGATTGCTGATTGTCATTTATTTTTTAAAAAAATTTTATTAAATTTTATAATTTATTGAAAAAATGTATCAAGATATTTTTTATTGTTCGGCTGCCTTTTAGAATTTAATCAGATTTAGTCTTACAGTAGGGAAAGGTGATGGATGTTTTTTTAACCATAAAGCGGTTGTTTCTTTTGTTACAGTTGAGATCCTAAGTGCGACACTTTACTATGATTCTCATTGCTTTAAAATATCCATGACCTCAGATAACATTTCATCTACGTTACATCGCAGTGAGACGGCGTTGCAAATCTTACTTATTGACAAATTTACTGCCTGCCTTCTAATCATATTCTTCGAGCGGAAGCAAATTAGACGACGTTCATCATCGAATGTCTGAAATCAGTGTCGAAGTTCATTTTGTTAATTGATTTCTTATACAATATTGTTATACAATATTGTTATATATATTGTTAAACGATTTCTTATACAAGAAGAAAAACATGTGTTTGAGAAGTCATTTTCTAAATTAAAATTTAAGCTCAAAAGTTTGAAATCTTGTTAAATATTTTCTAAAATTAAAAACTTTATAATTCTAAAAATATGTAATAATTAATTTAAAATATTATATGCAGCTTGAATTAAAAGAATCTTTTTAATGGAGTTTTCACTCAATCGTGATTCTACTTCTCAAGGATTATAATTTAATATCAGCAAGGTTTTTAAAAGATGTATATTTCACAAACTATAGAATAAAGAATTTTTTTTCGTCTTGGAATTAAATAATCTCTAGAATATTTAAAAATGATCTGACTTGAAAAAAAAATATTTTTTATTTTGAAAAAGTATTTTTTGCTAGAAATTGAATGTCTCTCAGTTTTTCTTTTCAATTTTTTGCTGACTTGAAATCTTTGCAAATATTTACACTTATTATGTAAATAAATCTTCCAATTTTAGAAACTGTTAATCAGAATAAAATATTTTAAGTTTGCTGGATTTCTTTCAACATGATCTTATAAGTAGTTTCTTAGTACAAATATATTATCTGTAAAATTCCAAAAATATTTTTGATTTTAAATTGTGCAATACTGCGCTTAACATTTAGCACATAATTTGAAAAGGTAATATTAAGGATGAGCGATTTTTTCAGTAAAACGTAATATTTTGAGCAAGGATTATCCATGACACATCGGGTGAATGATGTAAATTTAAAACAAAATCTCTTTGAAATATTTTATTGAATAACATTAAATTAATAATTTTTAAAATTTAACTCAAAATTTCTAAGTTTCTTTATCAGATTAAGATATTAGTTGAGCATATCTAAAAACACAGATTTGAGATAGGCGAAATGATACATGCATCTAAACTCGAATATTCTAATATTTTTTATTTGTATCGAATACTCCCATTGACTTTTATTTAAATTCCGAGGCTAAGAGAAGAATTGGCGGTTTCCAGGAGACTTAAAAACCTCTGCATGTCTCAACCTGAATAAACGAACAAGACTAATTTTTTTCATGGCAATTCTTTGAGACTTTTTAGCCAATCTAACTATTTTCGGTAGATATATTATAGTGGCAAAAAATTCTCAATTAAATGCAATTAAACCACCCTGCAGAAATTTTCATAACATTTTATTTTGACATTAAAATATTTTGGAAAAAACTAGTAAAATTATAGCCGTAATTTATTTGAAAAACTATAATTATATAAATGAGTATGCAAAAATCTTGAATAAATATGTTTTCCTTGTAGGATTTTTACGCCAAACATTAAAGATTATATATAATTGCATAAAAGCACATATAATGCATTCAGTTAAGAGTATAATTTTTTGAAGTTATATAGTCAATATCTTTTAAATCTTATTTATTCTGATGAAATTAAAACTTAAAACATTATAAATATATCAGACCGTAAATTGGATTGAAACTTTGTAATGCTTTCATCTTTAGTAAAGTTATTGCCTGTAACAGGATGAATTTTGAAAGCAATCATTCATACCTCATGCACTGTTTATTAAGAAGGACATTTTTAGGGTACTAATGAAAAAGGAATCATTGTATTTTGTGAGGAGCAGATGTAGGAAAGATATGCTGGAGCCCGTGCTTTAAGAAGCTTTCTTGTTCATTGGAAAAATCGAAAATAATTGCGATTAAATATGCCGAAATTCTCTTTCAATCACCAGATAAAAGTTAATTTAGTAAATTTAAACACACAACCAGGAAATAACATTTTTCATTGTCTTTAAAGGTCATTGCTAGATATCTTTTAATTTTTCTAAAACATTCTTTCTTCATGTGTGATTGATAAAATTCAACAATGAAGCTCTCATTCAACTTAGCCTGTTAAAAAAGTGCTGAATTTTGTACAATGATGGCTGCTTTTAAATAATTAGATGAAAGCAAATTCCCACCAACTGCAGTTATTTTCAAGTGTTGCAGAATTTTGCTCTCACTCTGAGGTTTAAGCTATTTATTCTGAACAAATCTAGACGCATAAAAGTATAGGTTAACCAGATTAAAGGAACAATTTATTGCATCTAAAATATTTAATGCAAAAAATTGCTACGCATGAATTATCGAATGAACTCTGTTTGTTACAGCAAATGATATTTCTTTAACTATAATTTTATTTTCTGGTATTTCTAATTTTAGATTTTTATTACTTTAGTACTATGAAAAATGCGAAAATTGAAAGCCCACAGATAGAAATGCGAAACAACAGCATTACGTGCAATATTTTAGTTAAGTTTAGTCCACTAGTCTTGAGTTGTCTCTACCAGTTAGATAGAAGCATCCGGTAGAGTCTTCGTGATTTTGAAACAGGTACTAAGCAGAAGACCTCCGATACTTGGCCCTCCACCCCAAGAGGTTCAAATATAAAAAAAAGTGGTGAAGAATTCAACTTTTGTGTTTCTGGTACGGAAAGGACTCAGAAAGCGAAAAGCTGTTCTCGCTTCCCCGTACACCAGAGTGCAAAAAAAAAAAAGAATCATGTCTTAAAAGATGTTTCGCCCTAGCTTTGTATTTGGTTTCGTTTCTTTTGAATGATGTTTCGTTTGTTGAGAGAGATTCAGCCTATTCCGATAAGGATTTGTTTCCGTTAAAAAAAATGAAAGCGTTTATTAGTTGGAATAGATAACAACATTATGAAAGAATAGACAAAATATTAAATTCCAAAATTGCCTAAAAATATAGATGTCCAAGGGATTGTTCCTCGACAATTAAAAAAACTAGAAAAAATCGAAATGGTTACTAGTACTAAAGAAATTGCACCCTCACAAAAAATATTGTAAGTAAGCAAAATATAAATTAGCTCTTGACTGGAAGAAATGAACCTTCCAATTCTAAAAAAAAAATCTAAATCCAACTACTTTTCTATGGAGTTAATCAGAAAATGATTTTAAAACGTCAGAAGGTTGGCTCCAAGAATTTCAGACAAGACATAGCTTGAGATTCAAAAAATTTTGTTGTGAAGCGCTATCAATGAAATGAAAGTAAGTGTTGTTTTTAAGTATGAATCTTACTTTGCATGTGTTCCTTACAAATCATTCTAAATGATATTGTCTTATGCCAGCTAGGCTGGAAATATTGTGTTCCTTGCTCCACTTTTCCAACTGAATTGTAATTTGGTGTGGAATCCGACTTCCTCAGTACACACATACCTTAGTGCACACATACCACCAGTACACATACCTTAGTGCACACATACGACCAGTACACATACCTTAGTGCACACATACCACCAGTACACATACCTTAGTGCACACATACCACCAGTACACATACCTTAGTGCACACATACCACCAGTACGCATACCTTAGTGCACACATACCACCAGTACACATACCTTAGTTCACACATACTACCAGTACACATACCTTAGCACACACATATCATCGGTTTACACAAACTTCAGAACAAACATACCTCTGTACACACATCCATTTATAGGGTAGGCAACCATTCACAACACACTCATACAAGGGAAGGTTAAAGACAGGACAAAGAGAAAGTACATTCATATTCGAACGAGGATTCGAAGCCAGGACCTCCCTATCCACAGTTATGCACGCTGAACACCAGCTGAGACCGAGGCGTGCCTCCAATGGCACCCCATACCATCACGCCAGATGATGGGCCAGTATGACGATGACGAATGCACGCTGCCAGTGTGCGTTCACCACAATGTCGCCAAACACGGATGCGACCATCATGATGCTGTACACAGAACCTGGATTCATCTGAAAAGATGACGTCTCGCCATTCGCGCGCCCAGGTTCGTCGTTGATCCCACTATTGAAGGCGCTCTTGTCTATGACGCAGCGTCAAGGGAAGCCGCAGGCATGGTCTCCGAGCTGAGAGTTCATGCTGCAGCAAACGTCGTCGAACTGTTCGTGCAGACACTTGTCTTCCAAACGACCCCGTTTCTTGACTCACGGCTCATGACGTGGTTGCACGTTCCATTACGGCCATGCGGATAATATGCCTGTCTTCTCGGCTGCTAGTGATAGGTGGCCGTTGAGATCCCGCATGGCGTTCCGTATTACCGTCCTGAACCCATCCATTCCATATTCTGCTAACAGTCATTGGATCTCAACCGACGCGTGTAGCAATACTGCGATAAGATAAACCGCAATCCCGGTTAGCTACAATTCGACTTTTATCAAAGTCAAAAACGTGCTAGTACGCATTTCTCCTTCTTACACCAGGCAACAAAGTTCAAATGCAATTTGTGTATGAGGAACCGTCTGAACAATTTCCTCATTTAAACACAATGTAGGTGTCGCTACTGGCGCCTGCTTTGTCTGAATGCGCTGAAAAGCTAATCATTTTCATATCACAGCACCTTCTTCCTTTCGTATTAATTTCACGACTGTAGCATGTCGCCTTCTTGGTGTTACAATTTTAATGACGTAGCGTATATGCATATATATATATATATCCGACGGCGGGTACTTGGGGGAAAAACCCTATGCCGCATGCCGCAACAGGGACAGAAACTGCTACTCATTAATTGGTGCTCAGCGGCTACCTGTGAACCAAGTCACTGAGGCAAGTAGCATTGCCTGCGCCATTTGAATATTTAATTTACAATAAATCATAATATATAATAATTTATAATGTATCATAAAAGTTTACTTTTAACTTAAATCTTTGCCAACAGTAGTGAGATAAAACAAAAATGAAAAAGTGGAAGGGAATAAATTTCTGTGAGTCATTTCCCCCATGAACTTAAAAATAGTATAATTATATAATTTAGAATAAAACAATGTCACATTCTACTCTTTTTTAAGTGATACTTAAGAAAAAAAGTTCAAGTGATATAGTATTCTTTCCAAACAATCACCAGACGGATAAAAAATCCAAATCCAAACGAAGAAAAATTACATCTTAGATCATGTCTGCTAGATTTTTTACCCGTTCTGCTAACCAAGAAAAAGGACGAAACTTTGAAGAAAATAGAAGTCTAAACTTTTTATTTAACTTTTTCTCCGAAAAAAATCGTACACATGTGACATTGAATAAATAGCAGAGGAGCTACATATTTAACAAACAAAGAATAGTTCTATCTAGAAACAATCTCATTTGTCTGCTAAATGTAAAATTATTTTTCTTATCAAAATAATTTTAGGAAATGATTTATTTCAAATAAAATAAATATTATATATATTAGACCAGCTAATGGATTTGTTCGGTTAAGATCACTTTTAAAGTTTGATACTTGAATGTGTAAGTCATGTCCATACTGAACAAAAATTGAAATAAAATTAAGATACTTTTGCTTATTTTTGTGTGGAAGGATTTGAACACTGGTTGTGTATTATACATAAGTTATATTGAAAAATTTGGATAAAAAAAGATACATATTTTAATATTAATGTTTAACTTATTTATTAGAAAAAGAAGCAAATGACTGATTCAATTAGTATTATTTGAAGTTATTAGTTTCTAATAATTTAACATGAATGTTTATATGAGGAAATGTTTTTGAATGGTAAATATAACAAATGGGCAACATAATTGATTACGTGCATGATATCAGTTACCAGTGTCGGTAGGTAGCAATTTCGAATCAAGGAACAACTGAAGAGAAACCATATTCACTGATGTCGGCAGCCGTACGTAAAATATGTTATGGTCCTCTAGGCGAAAAGTAGTGCCTATGAAAGTTTTAGATTGAGCCGCGTTATTTTTTTTGCTTGACCTTTGGTCCAAACTTTGAAGATTTACCTAATTCAGGGTCACGATGACAGGCCCACTAGGTGACAAGGTATCCATCATCTTATAACAGTTATTAGAGTACCTGGTATAAATATCTGGTGTTTAATCGTTGAAGAAAGAAACGTCTGATACATTAATAACTTAACATTTTGTGTAAATCTTATAACAGGAAATTACTTGTAAGAAACATTTTTTTCTTTGTGTTTTCCATTTAAAATCAAAATAATCTGTAACTGGCATATTACTAAAAAAATATTTTTCTAAATTGTTAAAAAAAAATAAAAAAAGTAATAAATGTATATTTTTTGCAATATTTCAATTTCTTACTAACTATTTTTTTTGGAATATAAATTGTATAGATTTTCTTCGTTTTGTTCGACAAATTTTATTTTTAAATGTCGCAAAAAACACAGAATTATCGTCTACTTCTTTTACATAAAAATAAAATCAATGAAACATGCATGTTTTCTTTTAATTAAAAAAATATTGCTGACCCTATCTTTTCTACCTCGGTGGCCTGGTTAATCGTTCACATTATCGGAAAGTCGTGAGTTCAAATCTCAGCTTAATCGACAAACCATGGTGTTATCTAAAGGTGACGTAAATATTATAAGTATGTCCTGGTTGTAATGTCTTTTAAGTGAAATGCTCCCTCTGGTGTCGCAAAGTATTAGGGTGACGCAGCATGTCCATTTTTGAATCTTGCGCCATAAAACCTATCCAACCAACCAACCAAGTATTGGGGTCCTCTGCTTAGTCCCTGCTTCAAAATCACGTGCTTCTTTATCTAACTGGTAAGATCCCACTCAGGGATAGGCACAGGAAAGCATGCTGGTGCAGCAACATTAATTGACATAATTTAGCTATGAATAAGTGCAGTTTATAAGAAGAATGAATATATAGGTTACATAAAAATCTGTAAGGAATGTTCTGATTATTAAACTGCTTGTTAGGACTAAAATGAGAATTTTTCAACTTGTCCATAAAAAATTATTAATTTAGACTGAGTAGTATTTATTTAGAAAATATTAAGTTTTTTTTTTTTTTTTTTTTTTGCAACAAATTTGTTTTATATACTTATATCCATGTATTTTGAGAATTTTTTTTAACCCATTTAATATATTTTATGGCACATAATTTAAAATAAGGTCTTCTCCGTTTTCCTATGCTAAGAAGGTATCTTAAATAGCCTTCTGGTAAGTGCATTTTTAGAAACATACACGCGCTTTTATTTTACGACACACTAAATAATCTCTTGAATTGTTGAATTAATTAACAGAAAGAGCCTCATTAGTCAAACGAAAAAAAATTGGTAGCTACGAGAGCACAGTAAACAGCATGTTAAGTAATTAGTTAACACTTCTGTAAACAACAAGGAATTAGAAATACCAATTCTAACATAAAAGAAAAGGTGAAATTTGTTTTTATGGCTTATTTTAAGACTTAAAACCTAATGATTTCTGGTTAAATTATTTTTAGTTCAAAAATTTTCCCATTTAATTTTACTAAAATCACAATAGAAATCCTTTACTTTCATTTTTATTAAATCTCATCATGTTTTTATTTTTTAAATAAAAAGTTTGATTAAACTTCCAGAAAAAATGCTGTTGTTTCAAATGCATTATTTATTTAAAGCTTTTACTTGCTCTTAGAATCAAGGGATTTTCTTTTAAACACATTCACTACTTTCAAAAGAATGTATATAAGAACTTAGCAAATTAGAGCACAATTTTCAGATTTTAATTTTACTCCTAAAACAACAGCGACAGTAAAACTTATTAGTATAACTAATATATATATATATATATATATATATATATATATATATATATATATATATATATATATATATATATATATATATATATATATATATATATATATATATATATATATATATATATATATATATATATATATATATATGTATATATATATATATATATATATATATATATATATATATATATATATATATATATATATATGTATATATATATATATATATATATATATATATATATATATATATAAGATTCATTTTAAAGCAAATTTTAGACAAGTATCAATAATTAAATTAAAGTTTTTATAATTCTATAATTTAACTATTGATTCTAAGAGCAATAAAAATTTTGATTAAACTTCCAGAAAAAAAATGCTGTTGTTTCAGATGCATTATTTATTTAAAGCTTTTACTTGCTCTTAGAATCAAGGGATTTTCTTTTAAACACATTCACTACTTTCAAAAGAATATATATAAGAACTCAGCAAATTTGAGCACATATTTCAGATTTTAATTTTACTCCTAAAACAACAGCGACAGTATAACTTATTAGTATAACTAATATATATATGTGTATATATATATATATATATATATATATATATATATATATATATATATATATATATATATATATATATATATATAAGATTCATTTTAAAGCCAATTTTAGACGATTATCAATAATTAAATTATAGTTTTTAACAAACTGCGTTAATTTAATTGAAAAATTTGTACATACTCAAAGTTCTTTTGGGTTGTTCTGAAAGTAATTTCGTTTTTCATGAAAATGAAAAACGCATAACGAATAAATATCATATTGCAGTGCATATCTTCCATTCTAACTTTTAACATCTTTCTGGTAGTAGCACGATTTCACACTCATGAAATGGTTAGTTTTTTCTAGCAAAAAGCTGATCCAGGTGGGAGAAACGAAATGACTTTCCGAACAACCCAATATATACTTATTGAATATTGCGCTTAAATATCAAAATTGTGAATTGAAAATATTTATAGATTGCTATTTATATATTATTTTACACAGAAAAACTTGAATTCATTTTCTTTTTGCAGATTCAAGACTGAAATTTAAATAATTAACGAGATGTTATTTTATTAAAATTCAAACATCATTTAGATTTGACTTCAGGAAATACAAACTAAACTGGACCAGTTCTGAATAATTGTGCTCTGTAATTAAAAGTAAACAATACCAATATAATATAACTTTTTACCCTGAGATTTCTTCTAAAAAAGCAATGCTTTAATATATAATTTAAGTGTTAAAACATGTTTAGAGTACATGCAATAAACATATAATAAATTTTAAAAAATATACTTCTGAATTATATTATTTAACGAAAATGCTGCTTTATAAAATTCCATATTTTTTACTATTAAATAGCTATATTATTCAGAAACTTGTCATCATAGTTTAGTGTCATCAAGTTTTACGTATATCTGGTGGATTTAAGGAAAAATATTTTAAAATACAATTATTTGAAAAAAAGGAATATTTTTAAAGATTTTTAACAATCAATTACAGAAGTACCACAAGACAATCGAACAAATGATTAAAAAACGCTGTTTATCTAATATATTATTATCCAGTTAATAAAATCCATTATTATATTTTGTGATAACACAACAAAATTTTATACTTTTATTAAGTAATTGCAAGTATATTTTATGCAAAACGAATCACTTTAATTATTTGAGCTTTAACTGCTTGCATTTGCATATAAATCTAATCTCATACTTTTATTTCTCCTTTCAAATGAACAACTTTAATGTAAACCTTCGTAGTCACACATATCACGTGATGCTGATATTCTAGGTGTCACAAATTTTTTTATATATAAGTCCTTTAAGAAAAGACAAATACTCTAAAATAATTTTCTTCTATCTGTTGTAATCAATGGTCATTTTACTGGTTAAAAACATAGCCTTTATGTAATTTTCTATAATGTAGCATAATCTGTAAATATAGAGAGGATTTTTGGTTCTAGACCATTTTCCGATGATGTCACATAATAATTTATTAAAGCAGTTGCTGTAATGGGCATGTAAATCTCTAATAAATCTTTAGTCATGTCTTATAAATACTCTAATAACAAATAAACAAAACCTGAAATTTGTAAACATCATAAAGGAGAATAAAAAATAAAAGGAATAAATTATTATAATGCAATAATATTTATGCGTTAAGATATTTTTATTTTTAAACTAATACTGATCACAGTATTTAAAATAAATGTGTCATTCAAAAGAGAATAATATGGTCTATAAAATGGTTATTGAAAGTTCAGATATGTTAGACAAAAAAAAAAAAACACAACTTAAAATTGATTTATTTTCTTACAATTTTAAAATTTGTTTCATGCATTTGAAAAAATTTTCATATTTTGTTACAAAATAAAAAATATCTTATCATTTTTAATATATAATAAAATATTTACTAAATACTATTTGAATAATGCATTGACGCAACTGGCAGAAGTCAAAATTTATGATCTTATCTAGTAAAACTTTCAATTATGCCGAGAAAAAAAAACTAACTTTTAAAAAGTATATATATATATATATATATATATATATATATATATATATTCGGAAATATTTTGCAAAATTAAAAATATTTCCGAATATATATACTTTTTAAAAATTAAATAATATTGTACAATTCTATAGAGAGCACGTTTAATATATTAAAAAAAATGTTTTTGTATTTTCTCAAGACACTTGTGCTACCAAGCTCGCTTATGCCGTTGGTTATTCAAATTTTAGTTCTTAGGGTTCATCTTTCGTTTAACCAAATCACTACGAAGGTGAAAATACGACTTCACTCTGAACTTCTCCGATAGATGGCACCAATACAAGATCCACTCACTCAGTTTTGATATTGATCTAAAGGATGACGAAATTTTCTCCTGACCAGTACACCACGGCAACTGCTCATCATCCGACCACAGGACTTTCGATTCCGCAGATTTAACGAGCAAGTATATCGTATGCACTTGATGGGTCATTGGCGTCATTGGGAATCGAACCCCATACTAACGGGTGGAAGCCTGACGCTTTAACTCCAGGAATACCACGGCCATATATTTTAAAAATTACTTCTAAGTTATGATATCCACAATCTTTTGAACTTGAATTTAAAATTAATCTCTGTAAATATAGTTAAATACACAAAAGTTTGCTTTCAATATTTAAACCCACGCAAAAAGGAATTATTTTATTATTCTTAACCTATACCCATTATGTTTTATTAGTAAATTATCACTTGTATATAATACAAATTTTCATATATTTATTATAGCACAACCTAATGTATATAAAATATATATGGTACAAGTTTCACTGAAGTTAGGACTGCAGAAAAAAAATATTACATATCTCGTTATAAATTTTTTACTTAATATTTCTGTTATTTAAAAGAAATTGTTATTATTCTACTTGATGATTTAAGCTAAATTTTGTGAATCGCGTTCTTGCTTAACTTTTGTCTAGGCTGTTTCCTTCTAGTCGTTGCGACCTGTTTTTAGACTTTAACTTAGTGCCAAATATGAATTCTGTAAATCAGTCACAAATTAAAAGATAATCAAATTTATCTCCAATACGTCCTTGATCATAGGTATTTATGACATATTTTGTAAACCAAAAAGTAGTTTTAGACAGTGTAATGCTAAAGCAAACTATAGCAAATTTCATAGTGGTGATGATATTCCTGCACATTAATGTAATTAACAAAAATTATATCTTAAAGTTATAAAAGAAAAATATTGTATCATAAACTAACAAACGCTGCCAATTTATAAGGAAGATTTGAGCATGTATTAGGAATTTTTATAGACGATACAAACCGATATATAATAAAGTTTAAAAAATAAATATATTTATAACCATATTAATTCATATGTAAAGGTATGTCAAATTGTATTTTATTACTGACAACAAATGTAAAAATTTTCAAACTTTAGCTGTTAAGATATAAATTTTTCAACGAAAAATGTTTCATTTACTTTTTTTACAGTGGATTATATACGATCAACTTGCTCAGTTTGATAAATATTTATAACTTAGAAAAATATGGAGCAAAGAAAAGAAAAAAAAGTCTAATTTTTATCAAGGCCATCTTTTGTTACTTGTGAAAGGTTTTAGGTGAAACACTCTTCTGTTGTGATATACGATACAATTTTTCTTCTTTAGGACTTAAGACTTTTTTGTACTTATGATATCACTTGGGAATATGCCCTTATCTTCGACAAAAATACGATTTTTTACTAACTTTGTAATATATATATATATATATATATATATATAATATATATATATATATATATATATATATATATATAATTTATTTTGTTGGATATAATATTTTTTATGCATTTACTATATAGTCTTTGCTTCACAAAAATAACTTATTTCACTTCCATGTATTGAGGTTTTTGTTTAAAACAGTAATTGTTAAATTTAAAAATAGCATTTCAAGAACTATTACATAATATTTTTATTACATTATATTTTTAGAATTTCGTGATTACAAATGTTTACTCAGAGTTAGCGAATTTCTTAGTCAATTTTTTATGCTAAAAAATTTCAATAAATACTGACCAGAAGAAATTGTTAGATATATTTATTTAACAGTATTTCGAGTATCTTTTATATGTATATATATATATATATACATTTTTGTAACAATATATATATAAGCAATTAATTATTAAACTCTATAAGATTTTCTCTCTCATCGTATATGCTATTTAAATATGCTACGAGAGAAATATTTAAAACGTAAGCAAATACTACAAAATGCAACATATTAAATAGTTTCTAAACACAAAACAAAAGGAATCAATACGGTGATATATATATATGTATATATATCATTTTGAAGCATTTCGGAAACTTTTCTCATTGCAGATTTGCAGATTTGTTTTTGATATGAAAATTATAATTTCCTTTAGAAGAAAAAAAAGCAGATTTTTAAAAATACTTGAAAGTACTATAAAATACAGAAAAACTCAGTCCATATTCAATTCAAGTTACAAGGCGAATTCCATAAATATTCAAAATGTTAAAATTCTTTTGAGATTTATTTTACATAGACATTGTTAAGAAAATAATTGTTATTGTCTAAAACATATTATTTATTGTTATAACTTTAAATTAGCTTCACTTTTCTATTTTAAAGTATGAAATTTTCTATTGTGGTTTCTAAGACTAATTATCATTCATACCGTTCGTCATCGTCTAATTCTGAATAGGATATTCTCTTTTCTGTTAGAAATACAGTTATCGGATCAAAAAATTTACAAAATGATTTATTACGTTGTATCTAGATAACCATCTAACAATGTAAGCGAAATTAATGTCATTTGGATGTTCTTCATTCTTTAATTCTTCTAGGAAATATTTGAATTGTCGATGATATTTTGCATTGGTGCGAACATAATTTACTATTTTTAACACTGTTTTTATGGCATCAAGATATTTTACATATTTTCTAACGAGACGTTCCCGGTGAATTATGCAGTGAATAAGTAGGAATTGGGGAAATTGAGAAACTTCTTTTAAAAGCCTAATAAGGCCGGTTCTTTTACAAAACATTACCAAAGCTCCATCAGTTGCAATGCTTGCAAATGTATTGAAAGGACCATCAAAAAATTTTGCAATAATGAATTTTTTTAATACCGACATCACGGGTTGAAGTGCCTTTAAATCTAATCATTCTTCTTTAAGAACGAAGCCAGATGAAACAAAACGTATGAACACTGCCAATCGCTGAAGATCTGTGTCGATTTATCAATGGCTAAGCTGATTGCTAAATACAGTTCTTCAAATATTTTTTAACACGATATTCAATATATTTATTAATAGCAGTTATATATCATTCGGTTGTACCTTGAGATGGGAATTTGCTAAGCAACTTTGTGCAATGTTGTATTATATGGATCTAAAATTTTAAGTGAGTACATCTTGTGAATTTGTTTTATTAAATTTCTATTTTTTTTAATGAATTATTTTTCTTTCTACTCGGGAGTTTTATACTAGCAATATTCCATGCTATAGCAAACCTGGCTTCAGCTATGTCATTAGTTTATTTACTAAGTGTCATCAAAAAAGAATACATTTTATTTAAATTTGATTTTTAATGAAGAAAGTTTATCTGATCTCATTTGGTGGATACTAATTAGAAAACCGAAGAACATTGGTTTCATAGTGTTAACGTAAGTTTTGCCAGCTTTATAATTTTTGACCGTAGAATTACAAATAACACATAATGATTTTCCGTTATTGCCAATAAAAAAGAAATTATCCTCCAACTCATTATTAAAACTTCTTTTTTGTTTCTTCCTTTGTTGACATGTTCTTAAAAAATTGGAAATAAGTAAAGAAATTTAGAAAATACAAGTTTTAAATAATAAAAATAAAGTGTCATTAAAACAATAACTATGTGTGCTACATACTACGAAACAAATTATATTTAACTTACTAAAAATTGCAAATTACAAATTATATCTGTCATTACAGTGATACAAATTGTTTCCTCCAGAGCACAATGTCAACTTTCAGTTGCATTTAACGTTTACAAATTCAAAATCAGTCTGGAGTCGGCCGATTATGGAATATTATGCACTTTCTTACGTTTGTTCACGCAGGAGTCATATCATTCTTAATTGGACAGAAATGAAATTTTCACTGAAAAATGGACAGGTTCCATTTAACCTTCCATATTTGTTGTCAATAATAAAAAGACATTTTAAAACACGTACGGAATGAGATGATAATTCTTTAAAATATAATAACACGAAATGAAAAATAACTCCAGGAAAATTATCGAGAGCCACAAAGAACCGCAACTTGGCCACCATTTGCGTATGCAAGCTACAAAATCTCCTCTCCGAATTTAGACGGAGGATATTTAGATCGTTTCACAAATATTTTAGGATAATTGCTGCCCACTCTACAGTAAAAAATATGATTCTATTAATAAATATGCAGAATTACCAGTGCATCGATTTGTTTTAAAAACAAAGACTTTTAATATTTAATCGGCAGAATAAGTTGTGTCTTTAAGTTTTATTATTACATGATTCCTAAATTAGAGAAGGGTTCCTTTTCATTGTGTAAATTCATTTCTAACACTAAATAAATAGAATGAATTGTGAATATCATTCATTTTATTGTTACCATAGTACACATTATGTACATTATAATATTTTTAAATGGAATCATAAATCATAATGGTTCAATTACATTGAGTTCAAGTGACTGTGTGAGTCAAAGAAAGGCTCATCAAGCCATGGAAGGAGAAGTCTCGCCTGCATGAATAGATGTAATATTTAATCTAGAGAATTTCATATCCTGCAATAAACAAAATTCGTTTTAAAGGATAAATTTTATTAGCTAAAGTTTCTATACGTTTACTCCAAAGTGACTTTTACTCCAAGAAAATTCTTTCAGATAGAAAATCACGATTAGGCTGTTTGTATTAAGACGTATTCACTTCCATTCATGACAATTGGATGTAGACAATGACATTTATGTACTTGCATAGGTGTCCGCTAAATGTACACACGTCCTGTTATTTGGAAAAGTAAGTCAGTAATAAGTGGAAGAAAGTAATATGGTCATATTACTTTTTTCCACTTATTCTTAAATTAAGGTGTATGCACTTCTATTCATGATATTTGCATTTGCTCTTCCATTCATGACCATTGGAGGTAGACAATGATAGTCATGTGCTTGACATGTGTCCTCTAAATGTAAATGACAATCATGTGCTTGTGGAGGTGTAGAGGTAGACAATGACAACTGGAGACAGACAATGACAATCATGGGATTGTCAAGGTGTCCTCTAAATGTACACACGTCCTGTTATTGGGAAAATTAAGTAATATCATATTACTTTCTTTCACTTATCCTTAAATTAAGGCGTATATACTTCCATTCATGACATTGTATTAAGACATATGCACTTCCATTCATGACAATTGGAAGTAGACCATGACAATCATGTGCTTGTGGAGGTAGACAATGACAGTCATGTGCTTGCACATGTGTTCTCTAAATGTACACATATCTGGCTATTGGGAAAACTGATTTAGACAATTTTACTTTCTTCTAGTTATTTTTAAATCGCGATTAAATCATGATAAGGTTACTTGTGTTAAGGCGTATGCACTTTCATTCATGACAGTTTGTATCAGATAATGACAGTCATGTGAGGTGACAGTCACAGTGTACAGGAGTCCTCTAAATGTACCAATGCCCTGTTATTGGGAAAATTGAGTCATACCATATTACTTCTTCCACTTACTCTTAAATCCCGATAAGTTTCCTTGTACTAACACGTATGCACTTCCATTCATGACAATTGGAGGTAGACAATGACAATCATGTGCTTGCACAGTTGTCCTCTAAATGAACAAACATCATGTTATTGAGAAAAGTATGTCAGACCATATTACTTTATTCTACTTATTAAATTACCCAGAATTTATGAGTGTGACACCATTATAGAAATGTTCTGTTTATGTATGTGTGCTCTAGCTAAAATCATTGACAATAGATAATCCAGATGCTAGTTGAATTTTGCGATCTTACTTCTTGCATTTATTCGATTACAGCATTTTACTATGCCCTTCTGCCTCTTTCTATAAGTTTCTCTCTCAGTCTATTATTTTGCTTTCTCAAGATTATCTTGCAACTTTGGGACGACATTAAAATTTTCAATATCGTACCACTGGGAACAAATGAATTGTAAAATGTTTCGCTAATATTTACTCCAAGGGGACGACAACTTAAACTTCAGTGAAAGTCTGAGATCTTATAGTGCAAGAATAAAACTTCTGCATAATACCAAGATACATAAGTTTCTATTTATGAAAAACAAGTAGCTATTGTTATATTTTAATGGTCATGAAGTTCATTGAAGATTTCACTTTTATTCACAATATTTTCCATTATTTTAATCTCACTTATACATGTAATTATATGCTAATTTCTCCTCAGTTTAATTTGTTTTTAAAATATAAGCAATCAAAGAAATCATTTATCCACAATTTGTTAATTTAATACTGAAATGTATTTTTAAAATAAAAAATTTCTAAATGCTTATTCTTGTCAATAGCGAAAAATAAATATCTGAAACACACAAAATCTCTGGCTTAATGAAAAATTGTTTTCGACGTTTTGTTACAAATACCTGATATTAATTTAATGATTCCGTTCTAATTCATAAGCATTTCGTGAAGATCACAAGAAAAGGTATTGTTTTTAGGCAGTAGAATAAATAAATATAAAAACGTGTATTTTGATATTTTTTCACAAATAAGCTTTTTTGGATTTTATAATTTGTTATATCTTCTTAGATATTATTTTATTAGATACTTAATAAAATACTACTTTTAAAACAATATTTGTTTTTCGTTAAATTATTTTATATTATACTGTAGTAATAATCGTTTCTCTTCATATTATTTTAATTGTAGTACCATGCATCCTATTACAAGTTAAAATTTAATGAGTAAAATGGATTATGTTTCAATAAATAATGTTTGTTTCAACAACATGCCAATTACTGTACTCAGTACATTTACCAGTTCAATACCATGCACTCTTTCGCTGGGAGTTTCTGGATGAGGTGACAACCGAATGTGTAGCGATTTGACCTTTGTCAACATTTCGTAGTTTCCAATCTCAAATTGGGTCTGAATGTTAATAATGGTTCAGAATCTATTTTAAACTGTAAATCTCGTTTTAATTAGCACTTGTGTGCAAAAACTAACCCTTGAGAAATTCCATTGCAAGTACCATAAAAATTAGTTTTCAAATTTGTCAAATATTTAAAAATATATTACCCGTGAATGTAATAAGTATAGTCATACTTTTTCAGCATAACTCTCTATGTTGATGTGGCCGAGCTGGCAGCCGAATGGTTAGCGCTCTTGCATTCGGTTCAGCAGTTCGAGGGTTTGAATCCCAGCTAGGGTATGGATGTTTGTAGAGGTTCGGAATCCACTTTAAACCGTAGGTCCCGGTCTAATTATAAAATTATAATTTCTCGTGTGCAAGAAATGACCGTTGAGCGACAAACAAACCAAACCTATGTTGATGTGATGCCTAGTTGCAGTTAGTTATAGTTGGAAAATCCAATATGTCTAAGAATATTAGGCCATAAATGCGTTTAAAACAGCTCTTCTACGAAGAGAAAGACCGCAGCACATTCCAAACGCTTAAATTTCTTGTACAAAATAGTTAGTTGATTCTTTAAGAAACATATGCAGATTTTTTTAAAAAAAATTTAGTTGTTACTGATGTTAGAATGAATGTTAAAAATGCAAGGAATGGCTGTTAAAACTTAAAGAAAATCTCTCCAGCAAAATAGTTATTAACAGCAACAATGACAAGGAAATTTCTTTTGGACTCTGAAACATCGGTATCTGTGACGCAGGACTGCAATCAAATTGTATTCATCAGTGAAATACAGTTACTCTCTTCATATTTTGTTCACATTTGTAAGATGAATCACTGGGGAGAAACCATCATATAACACAACATTTTAATCACATAATTAAGTATACTTAAATATATATGGTTACTTGCTGTTTTATATTAATAGAATTCAAAATTATTATATCTAATGAAATGAAATGAAAATTCCTAATACCAATTATTATTAATACTAAATGAATTTGGTTTACACCAATGTTTTAATATGAGGAAATCAAGGAAGAAGTTAATATATTTGTATTGGCTTGGTAAACAACCGAAAGTTGACAGAGTATTGTTCAGGGGTATAGCTCACTTGATTAAAGTGTCCTTATGTGTGTAAATTGGATCATTTAATCAAGAGGAAAATGATTGAAAATGTAATAAAAATTCGGTTTTATTATTATGATTTAAAAATTCATTTTTTTATTCAATGAAATCACTGTAAAAATCTCATTTAAACTAGAAAAAAGTAATTGCAGAAATGTTCTTATATTCATGCATGTAAATAAAATTACATTAAATAAATAGTTTATTTAATTAATTGTGTGTGAAACATTTTGGGAACAGATTCCGTATAATCCAGATTCCAAAATTCTGAATTTTTTTTGGTGATGAAGAAATTTTTTCAAGATGGCGTATTGTGACGTTCGCGATGAGATAAATATTCAGATTGCCAAAATAGGATTATCTGCATAGTTCTTATAAGAGTATCTTCTTTGACGTAATAAAAACCAGGTTACCTATATATATATATATATATATATATATATATATATATATATATATATATATATATATATATATATATAATTTCACTATAAAATTTTAAAACTATAATTTCAAAGAATATTCAAACAAGATTTATAGATGTTTCATATTTTTTACAATTCTAAAGAAAATATTAGAAACGCACTAGATTATAATGTCTCATTAATGAGTCTAAATAAATTTATTTAAACTCTAAACACTTATAAATAAGCAAAATGTGACACTTTGTAGGAGAAATCATCCTAAAAGTGATTTAGTTTTGATTTTACAGTTCGATAATTATGCAATTGAATCTAAGATTTCTATAAGTGGTGCTTTGAAAATGTTGAAATACCTTATAAAAAATAAAATTAATCTACAAAGTAATATTTTCATTACTGTGTTAAAATTCCATTCTCTGTTTACTAATGGAGGGTTCATTTCTCATACAAATGTGTGGGGGAATTTAAGTAATGAAATAATCAATTCATTAATTTAAATATACAAAATAGAAACATTTTAGTGTTGGCGTAAGCAAGGCAATATTCTTAAGATTCAAAAGAGATTGTTTAAAAACATTGCAATCATTAATTTAAAATTCTACTAATTAGAGCAATTTTTCAAATATGAATCATCCTTGCCGATTTAAGCTAAATATAAGGTGTCTGTTTTGTCATGTTTTTTACATTTTGCTTTTTCTTTTGCTCTATTATCCACGTATTAATTGCTTGAATTAATGTAAAACGTCATTTCAAACGGATATTTTGGTTTTTATATAAGAAGTGAACAAAATTAACTTCGAGAGTATTCTCAGATATTCGATGGGGAATTTCGCCTTATTTGCTGCCACTTGAACAGGCAGCAAATTTGTCCACAAGTCGTATTTACAACGCCGCCTCAATAAAATGTATGATATAGATGAAACGTTATCCGACGTCATGGATATCTTCTACCGATGAGAATCGTAATAATATGGCGTACTCATGATCTCAACTGTAGCGAAAGTAACAACCATTTTATGGTTAATAAATCCATTCTCTTTTAATGTAAAAGTACAAAAAAGAAATATATTTTAAACCATTACAAATGTTTTATATCTCTTTTTATTTTTTTACGAATCTTTTATGAAAGAATATTTTTACCTTAAAAAAATTAAATGTATATTTCTGTTCGCATTATGACACACAAAAAATGATTTTATATCATGAAGTGAATACATTGTATAGAATATCCAAAATTTTTAAATAATTTTGCTGCCATATGTCGTAAGAAATATAAATGAATAAAAAATTCGTAATAATAAATAAATAAATAAAAGGATATTTATTTATAAATGAATAAGTTATAATAAAAGGATATTAATAAATAAATAAAAGGATATTTATTTCTTTAAGATATTCTTAATGATAAATAAATAAAAGGATATTTATTTATTATTAAAAATGATTCATTTTTATTTATTTTTCTAAAAATAGAAATATTTATCTATTATTGTAATATCATGATTTGCTATGTGTTGATAGAAGCACTGAGTAAAATTTAGACAGAGTTCAAATTAAACTGTGTTTTTAAACACGCGCACATACTGTCATATTTTTTAACACTTAAAAACTCAATTTAAATATCACCCGTAACTTTCATTGAAAGCAATTAACATAAATTTAAAATCATTTTAATATTTAGAAATTAATTATCAACGATAAACATTATTTAAATAAAAAAGGCTGAGATATTGATATCTTAAAAATAACAGATTTCCTCATTTTAATTAGGAAGGATTAGAAACGACTCGAGAAATGTGTTAATGAGAAAGAAGAGAAATGTTTGATTATGATATTTTCATTAGCTTGGTTTGAAATTAAGATATTTCTTTTTTCCTTGACATTTTTATAAACTAATATGATTCCTGGATTTAATTACATTTTTTATATTAATAATTGTAATTCTGTTTTAAAATTTAGAAGGAATTAAGTTTCCTTTGAGTTAAAAAATTTATGTCTACAATATTTTTATAGGTATTTTGAATGTAACATGATAAATAAGCAATAATTTTTTTTTAAAATACATTTTATAAAAAATTGTATAAATAACTAAAAATGTATATTTTTATTACGGCAGAGTAAACAACATAAATGTCTATAATTATTATAACTAAGTTTATATTTCTGATTACAATGTAGGTTAAATAAAATGTTTTACTTCATTACAACTCCAACTATGTAAAAAGAAATAGCGATGTAAATGACAATACAACGCTCATGTCCATAAATTAAAGACAATGCAAGTTAGGAAAAAAAAATGCGACTTATTTGAAAATTTTATTTACTAAACCAATGGTAAAGGTTAAAAAAGATGCTATATGTTTGACTTCATTAATAAAAATTGCAACTTTTTACTCCCTGGAGCAAATTTCAAAAAAGAACCTATTTACAAAAACCAGTATAATATGGTTGGCATGATGGTTAATACATAGTATTCCCCTCGTACAACGTAATACAGGCCGTACAACGCCTAGGCATACTGCGTATCAAACTATTGATCTGATCTTGGGGAATATAACACTCATCAAACAATGCTCTCCGAAGTTCTGGTAGATATGTAGGAGGGGGTTGACGGGCTGCAATTCGTCGGGCAAGCATGTCCCACATTTGCTCTATTGGATTCAAGTCCACTGAGTATGCTGGCCACTCCATAAAGGGTGATATCTTCCGATTGAAGGCATTCGTCTACAATGTTTGCACGATGAGGACGGGCATTGTCATCCATAAACAGAAATTCTACACCCATGACTCCCCGAAACAAACGTACATGTTGTTCCAAAATGATATCTTTTGGCAGTAATTCTTAGAATCCAAAACTCATGCCTTTGGATTCTAAGACATATTTTATTCGGAATAAAGAATATTGTGTACGTCAAATTGGTAAGACTTTTGAGTACCTGTATATTATGAACATTAAAAATCGAAAGAAAAGTTCAGTTTGAAAAAAATGTTGTCAGCAAGTGAATAATTTAAAAAGAGCGGTCCCAGAAAAGAGGCCGGCTATGTTCTAAGAAATAGCAGGCCAAAAAAAGTTTGTCAAGAAATTGCACAACTAGCCTGAGAAACTGTCTCATAGAACATATATCTCCTTATTTATCATCCTCCAACTATCACTTGTTTTTGACTTGACAGAATTTTTCGATGTCTGAAAAATTTACAAATTAAGTAAACATCTATCAAGCATTGTTTTCTTTTTTCGCATGAGAATGAGACAATGAAAATGAAACACTTTTCAAAAATGGGGTAAAGAAATTCGCTTCACGCTGGCAGGAAGTCATTCAAAATAATGGCATATTAATTAATAAAGTTTATTGATGTTAAGAAAAAATTGCATTTTATGCCATTCCAAAAATGGGCAGTACTACAGCCAATATAAATGCATTGTAAAATACATAGCTTGGTTAATTCTTGAAACTAAAGTTAACATTTTCAAATATAAATTTCTTAGTGTTCAGTGTTTTATTGTTTCTAGTACTCACGGCAATGGAGCATTTTGCATTAAATTTTTTAAAGAAAATCTGTGAGTAATCTATAGAAATAATATTAAAGAAATATCAAAATGTTTACAAGATTTTAAATTAGTCGCTTATAAAAATTAAATTTTGAACATCACATAAATTCATATCAGAATAAATATCGCTTTTAAAAATAATGGACTGAAAAAAATTCTAAAGAGTACAGAAACTCTACGATGGTAAAATGATTCTACAAATTAGATTGTTAAAAATTACTTTGAAAAATTAAATCCTAAATTTTGATTTTTGTTTTTGGTATAATGTAAAAATCAAGAAAAACTGACCATGTCCTAATAGTGCAATGAATGACACATTTGTACCATTAGGACATGTTCAGTTTTTCTTAGGAGATGAAGCTCTTAGGTTAAATCCCAGCCACTACTGAAAACATCAAATGAATGTTGCTCTTCCGATTTCTAAGTGTCGTATTGGTAAATGGAAGTTTTCTTGGTTTCCTCCTTCGCAATATGTGAATATTGCTCACTATAAAGGAAAGTTCATTTATTTTTTAAGCTAATGAATGTTTCGATAGAAAAGGCCTTCAGAATTCTTCTATAGTGATTATGTTAACTCAACATTGACAATGTTGACTTAAGAACAGTGCAGAAATATAAACATAACTCAAAATTATTATACATTTGAACTGTTCAAAACTAAATAAATGTTATTCAAAAGAATAACTGCATTAAGGATTAAAGTTATTAATCATATAAGAATTCTGTATCCATATTTATTCACATCTGAAATAAAAATAAAAATGTGAAAATGTAATTAAAAAAATTTTTAACATTTTGTTTGCTGAAAAATACATTTACTTTAAAGTGTTCTAAATTTGAAGTTCTAAAGTATCATACTTTTTTGCATTAAAAAGAGTCAGTAAATTCTGATTTAATTTAAAATCTAAAATATTTATGTCTGCCGGATGTTCCACTTATTGCCAAACTGCCTCAATCTTAGAATAATAGCAGTTTTATTAAATATTTATTTCTGAAATTATTTTCACACATAGATTGCTATTAGTGATAACATTCTTAATAAATGCCACGCTCTTTCCATAAGTTTTGCAAATGTAAATGTTATAATTTTATTTTTAATTTGCACTTATATCTAGCATCAATAAAAAATCGTTCAATTAAAAGTTATATTTTTAGAAATATAAACATCTCTACGTTTCTTTCAAAAATTAATGCTTAAAAAATAATGTATTTCCTGCTAAGCAGAATAAATTTCATTTGAAAAAAAAATGACATTGGAGAAAGTGCCTAAAAACTCATTGTAAATGCACTAAATTGAATATACCATTTATGAACTGAAAAATGTTTAAAATTAAACTATGATTTCATTCCTTATTTTCAGATCATGTCCTATCAGTTTATTCTATTCTGTTGAAATATGCCTGATACATTTCAAACTTACATATAAATCCATGTTCAACGGTTATTACGTGATTTGAAGTATTTAAGCGAGGGGAAAATATTAAAATGGTTTTATATTTTTATTCTTTAAATATTAGATTTCAAATATTTTAATTAATAGAGAGATATCTTTTATTTAGAGCGCATGTAATTTTTAATATTATTGGATATATTTTTAATTTTATTGGATTATTAATATTTATTGTATAAATATGATAAAAAGTAAAACTTATGCTGTATTAAAATCCAAATTTGTTGAAAATAAAATACAAATTCCCTTATTTGAGTGGCAAAAGGGAATTTATTAATATATTTATCAATATTTATAGTCATCCTGCTCATTAGCTTTTTATTATTAGTGCATTTAAATACCTATGCATATATAAATATGACATAATTTTGAAAATTTCGAAAAACTGTATTGTATAAAAGGAGTAAAATATATTGGATGAAATAATCTCAACTATATAAGTAGGCAAAACAATTGTAGTTATATGTTCATTCACATTATTTTGAAAAAAGAACATTTCACTTTTAACGAACACAAAATATCAAACAATATGTATATTAATTTCCTTTACAGTATAAAATTACTATTCAAGAAATGAGAGTTGAATATACGTTTTATAATGGAATTACCCAAGTACCTGCTGTTTTTGATCACTATAATGATATTTTTCAAGCGTACTCAAGGGAAGCAAATGGAACCTAATTTCGAAAATCATCCCTTGCTTTACAGAAAGTTTATACAAGCTGTAAATTTAGAAATTGAAAATTCTTTTAGTCTTTTTTCAATACTTCAGTTTTGGTCCATCATTTTTAATTTTTATTTAAAGAAAAAAAGTCCTTTGAAATTTAAAATAATGTCTCTTAAAAAAGAATGTGGGTCAAATATCGTTAGAATCTTAAACATGGTCTTCATAAATCAGTGGGTTACAAATCGGTTATGAACATTCAATATGTTCTATTAAATTAACATATATTACACAGACACACACATGTATAATCTATATATTATACATTCAATTACTTACATGAGAAATTTGAAGAAATATTTTAAAGAATTTTAATTAGTTCAGATAAATTTGTTTTCATCTACGAGCTAATTGTAAAAGAAATACCTTTTCCAATTAGCAATTAAACATTTGAAAGAGTCATCTTAAAATTCCTTAACAAAGTCTATCAAAAACTTTCACAATTTAGATATTGGACATTTTAATTTAGTAACTGTTATCAACATATCTTCCAAATTTTTGTCTAAAATTTGTTTACCCAACATAAATTACTCATTTTCGAATTAAAATAATATCAAAATTATATTGGAATGCTTTTGAGAATATTATGCTCTTTATTAAACAAACAATATTTTTCAAATATATTTAGCATTTAAAATATGTCAAAAACTATGTAGTAGTTAAATGCACGTTAGTGGGGGGGGGGGAAGTAATTATAATATTTTGAATATAATAATATCAGATGCTAATTATCAATTCACAAGGTAAATATTATTCAATATTATTGTGCTTCTAGTTTCAATAAGTGACTAATTATATTTTTTTTACAAGAGAGGCAGTCATTGAATATATTTAATCTCTCAACACTGTGTCCCAAATTATTTACAATTTAAGACCTCAATACAAACCCATGTAATCTAATTTTTCCTACTTGATTAGTTTATTTTTAGAAACCTTTTAAAAATGAAATATTTTTTGAAGTGCTTGCATTAACATAATTCTAGAAATATTTGAAATATTTCAAGAATATGTAGATTTCAAATGCATATTTAATTTATTTTGCTAGTTGTAACGTGGTAAAAATTTATACTTTTAGAAGTAAAAATAAATAAGTTTGTTTTAATCTGATATTTAAAAATTAATTTCAATAAGTTAGCTATAATTATTAAATAAACTACTCACTATGTTAATATAAAAAGAAAATTTTATTTTTTACAAATTCTCTAATTGTGTAAAAACGTAAGAAATAAATAATAGTATTTTTTTTAAAAAGATTTCTATGAAGCATTAAATTTATGATACTTTGTGAAAATAAATTATATTTATATTAATAAAGTGATTCTAAATCAAAAATATATAAAACCCTTGTTTTATATTTTCTGGATTTTTTTCCTCTTGTTTTACTTAAAAAAATCCTAAAGTTGCTCCATTAAAATCAAAAATAATATATGTTAATATAGTCTTGACTTAGATATTTTAATACAAATTGATTTCTCAGTTTTTATTATCTTTGATAATGTCACACACATTAACATTTTAAACTCTTCAAATGTTCATATGTTTGATACATATGGTAAAAATTACTAGTTTTTATGAAATTTGTCTCACGTCTCTTGAGAAATATTTCAAGTAGAAAAAAATCCAGAAGCTATATGTTATAAACATTTTTTTCTAGGAAGTAGAACTTTTAGTTTATTTATTAGATCTCAGTGATATCCTCTAATTGTAAAAATAAATTCTTTCCTTTCTTATTCATTTTAATAAGATATGTACAGTTAGATTCTTTTATAAAATTATTATATTTTATTTCTATCATTTCTAAAAAAAGTTTTTCTTAGTTATTTTCTAAAATATCGGATTAATTTTTTTATGTATCTATTTATTAGTTCGAAAAATAATCCTTAAATGAAAAAAGGAGAAATATAAAAATGAGCAATTAAAATAAATCTTCAGAAGTTAAAAAACTGGTAAAATCTACATTTACAAATTTCTTTGACATTTATTTTCATGATAGTAAGCATTTTTCGTATGAATTAATTTTAATTTAAAGTGATATAAATAGATTGCAGTATTTTGCAGATATTTTTTTGTATTGCTATACATTATTGTATATTAGATATTTTTTTGTATATGATTTATGCAGATATTTTAATTTTCAAATGATTATGAAAATGATTTTTGAATGTTTGTATAAAACCGTTATGAATTCAAAGCATATTCCTAAAAATATTTTAAAATATAGGCTTTAAAAATTATATATTTAATTATTTTAGCAATTCTTATAAATTTATTGCATTATATATATAATTGTTTAGTGAAAAATAAATTTATTAAATATAAGTTAACTGATTTTTTATCCACCTTGTAAGCGATATGAAATCTGAAATGTAGGAAAATAGTTTTAATGGATTTTAAAATATAACTCCTGAGGGATAAATTAATAGTTGTTGATAATAATAATTGTTCCTTAAATTAATTTATTGCATATTTCTACATGTTAAAAGTTCTTATGTGATCTCTCATAAGTGCTATATAATTCTTAAAAATATAACTAAATTATACATTTGTTGTGAGGTTATATCAAATTAAATGTTTTAAAAAGTAAAAGAATTATAATTATCTCTTTTTATTTTTTATTGATTTAAGTTGATATCACTTGCAATATATTTATTAAGATTTTATAAATTAATAAAATTTAGAAGAAATTTCTATAGAAACAGTTGACATTTACTATAGAACTAGAAAATTATATTTAGTTAATATTTTTGAAATTTATAAAAAATATAAATATTAGTAAATTATTATGAACAATTACGTCAGTAATAAGAAGAGAATATATTTTCATGATCTTTTTATGTAACAATTGTTTACTCGCAAAATAATTGAAAATTAATATTTTGGAAAATGTATTATATAATGAAAAAGTTTTTATATTAATAACATTTTATTTTAATTAATATTTCTAATTTCTCACAAATCATATATAATTAACAAATATAGTTATGCATTTTCATAAACAAAGGCTAATTTACAGAAAAATCAATTAAGTCCACAATTTGCCTTTACACTTATATCCTTAAAAAATTCCTTATAGAGAAAAAAAAAGCTTTAACAAATTTAGAAATAATATACTGTGAAAATCATACTTACTTTTGTAATTCAAAAAATTATATTTTGATAACAATTATTTCATAATTTGTTTCTAAAACTTTTAAACTTACAACAGTAAAATAAAAAATATTTAAGTGCAAATTAACTTCATATGTATTTAAAACTTTCTTTTAATGTTTCAAACAATTTCGAAAATAAAAGAACGTATTACAGAATCCAAATTACATGTTGAGTAAAATATTTTATTAATACTAAAAGTCATAATTTTTTAAAAATATTTTAAATACTCAAACATTATTTTCGAACATACCATAATTAATAAGTATCTATATTTTTTCGCATATTTTTTTAAACTTCCGTTTAACCGATACAAAATAAAAGGAATTAAATTTCTAATAAATATTTGTATAATAGATGACGATAGAATAATTGCTGAATATATATTTAATATTAAACACACACATACACACATGTTATCAGCTGATAATCATAGTAATTAAAATATTTGAAATCACTATGAAATTAATACAATTTTTACACTTAAAAACAAAAAATAACACTCCTAAAATATCGAATATACACTACGAAAATATTTGTAAATAAGATCTGCCGAGATTGATGTAGCAATCACACACACACACACACACACACACACACACACACACACACACACACACACACACACACACACACACACAAAAAAAAAAAAAGAAATATATGAATAGAGAGTGAATAAGTGAATAAACACTTAATCTTCAATATATTGCTACTTGTACAACACCAAAATTCTTTTTTTTCCCTGTGTTATAGAATTTCTAAATTCTTAAAAAGAAATGATTGCATTGTTTTAAGTGAGTTTAAAAAAATGAGATGATTTTATTTGGTTGGATTCTGATGGTTTTTTTTTTGTTTGAATTTATTCTTTTGCTCTTATTTTTATCTTAAGTTTTTAAATTTTTACTGTTATTGTGCTGTAGTTTGTATTATCATACATTAATCACTTTATATCAAATGTTACTTTTAGTTGTATTTTTGGACAAAAAATTATTCATTTGGTGCATCCATATTAAATGAGTTTTTCATTTACTTAGTAATTTCAAATATTTGCAAATATTTATTATACTTAGTAATTACACTAAAAATATTTATATTTAAATTTTTATTAAGAAAAGATTCGTAAAATGTTATCATAATTTAGTTTTATAATTAATTCATAAACTTTGCTAAAATATTTAAGTAAATTAAACTTAAGCCTGCAAACTACTTTAATTAGAAAATACTTTTAATTAAACTTGGATAGTAATAATATAATTATAATGGACCCTAAAAATTGCAAAATAAAAAAGGATAAGTTGAAACAGTAATTTATAAAAATATTTACATTTATTGAATTTAAATTTTTATTTAGTTGAAACAAACTGAAAAGCTGAATTTAGAAATATTAGAAAAGATAGTTAGGTACTGTAAATGTTTGGTAGTTAAACTTTACTAAATTGTGATAAATTTTTCAATTATACGCTTTAAAAAATTATTTCTTACTTTTTAATGTTTTACTAATATTAAAATTGATTTGATTGAAAAATAGTTTGTATTTTTATTTTGTGACAACTTTCACTTTTTTTAGGGACGTGGTAGCCTAGTAATTATGGCATTGGCCTTCCGTCCAAAAGAGCGGGGTTTGAAAGCCAACGCCACCTACCGAGTACATGGAATATATGCTCTCGTTAAATCTGTGGAATCGAATGTCCTATGGTAGGTTTTTAGCAGTTACAATGGGTGTAATGGTCTGAATAAAATTTCTCCCTCTCTCCATATCAATGGCAAAATTGAGGGAGTGGATACACTGGTTGTATAATCTTTTAGAGTAGCTTAGAGCAAAGTCGTATTTTTACCTTTGTGGTTCTCAGGTTAAACGAAAGACGTTCCTTACTGACTTAATTTTGGATAGCCAATGGCATAGCTAGTTTAGCTTGACCAAATGTCATAACTAACAACAACAAAATTTTCACTTTTACATTTTTATTAAAAATTATTGGAATGATTTGTTTATGAAAATTACATAAATTACGGTTATAAATTACTTCAATTAAACAACGATATTAATTATATACATTGAATTTTATTCTTTTGATTTAAAGTTAATAATTATTCCTGTTATAATGTAATTTAATATTCTTGTTTTTACTATAATAAGAAATATTGAGTGAACAAATGCTTTTTTAAAACAGAAATACCATTTTATATACCATTTTTTTTTAAAACACAAACTTTTCTAATTTAAATTAACTAAAAACTTTTTCAATAATTTTTAAAAATAATTATATTGTTGTTGTCTTATTCCATACTATTTATTTAAAGACTAGTTTAAAACTACAAGCTCACGATTCTTCAAAAAATTTTAAGCAAAAAGAGGACTGTTTCAAAGGTCAATCATATCTAAGCTTCCACGGGTCAATAGGTGATCAAAAGAGGCTTCATGAGGCCACAATTGGTGCACTTAGAATTAGTGCATTAACTACAACTCAGTAACTATTGTAAAAAGTATAGGGTACCATTCTAGCAGATTTAATATGGATACATGTAAATTGTAAAATATTATATTTCATTTGTGAAATTATAAATATATCCTTAAAGTATTCTTAGCTTGTATAAAATCTCGCTCATTTTTATTCTCCATTTCAAGTAGGTATATTTAATTCGCCACAAATAATCAAAATTTGATGTATATAACACTATTGTTGTATCTTTAATAATTTATTTTCAACATATATAGTTCTATTCGCAAAATGAAAATAATATGAATTTTTATTAATCTAAATATTTTAAAAAATTGGGTTTATTATTATCTAATTTTAGTGAAACTTTCTTCAGTGCGAAAGATAAAAGATTTTTCTCAGTAAGTAAAAATATGTGATTGATGTTCACTTTCTGAAAGATATAAATGAAATTTTAAAAAAATGAAATTAGATAGTTTGCATTACAGAGTAACATTTTTAAAAATAAACTTCTGAAAAATGTCTGTCATTAAGCATTTATTTTAATATTTATTATTATATTATTAGACATCTTTTTATGTTAATGGGAAACAAGATGGATTTTTTAAAATGAAATTTTTAAATTACACTTTAAAAGATTTTTTGGTTTAACCTAAAGATTTGCTACATATTTTCACTTAAAATAATTAATTTTTTTTTTAATTCTCATCATTTATTTTCACATTATGTTAATCTTTCCTGAAACATAATGTTGTGGGGGGAAATAATTAATAGTCATAAAACAAACACACACTACACATAACAAACACACACTACACACTACGCATATTATTTTTTGTGTAGCACATCTAAAAAACATATATACAATGAAACACACACACACGCACACACACACACACACACACACACGCACACACACACACACACACACACGCACACACACACACACACACACACACACACACACACACACACACACACACACACACACACACACACACACACACACACACAAACGCACACACACACACAAACACACACACACACAAACGCACACACACACACAAACGCACACACACACACACATATATATATATACACAAAAATACAAAAATTAAAAATCTTAACAGTATTTTCATAATGTCAAATTAAAAATCAAAATACTTACTTAGTACTGCGTTAGGTATCCCTTAATCCACGATGCTTTTCTTTTAATGACTAGGAAATTTGAGTGATTATTTTCCAGGATTTAACAGATTGTAATATTTCTGGTTTGCAAAATTAAGTTCAGGAATTTTTAAATCTGAGTGTAAAAGACCTCTTAATGTGAGGGAGAAAACTCATTTGGGTCCTCAGAAGCCACAGCTAAGGTTCTGTAACTAAATACAGCTTCTGTTTCAGTAAAAACCATGGTAAGTTCTTCTTATGAAAGAATCTGCGATATTGTAACGCATGTCATGTGATACTTCAACTGAATAGACAGCTGCCTCCTAAGGGCCCGTCGGAGGCAGCTGTCAAATCGGCTGAATGGGTGGCAGGTGGAATATTATTCATAGTCCATGTAAAGCTATCTTTGTTCAGATAACTAAAAATTGCTTCCATTGCAGCAGCTTTAAGAACCCACCACCTCCCTCTATATAATTGATACCATAATCGCTGTAGATTATCACTAATTTTATTTTCTCTTTGACTTAAATCCTCTTAATGATGCGATACAGGCACATGTACTTAAATCACTGACAAGTTCAAAATAAACCAACTTCCGTTTAAAAAAAATAAAAATAAAAAAACAATACTCACACACAAAAATTCCCACATACATTTTTAAGGCTTAATTCCTCTACATCGTCTATGACAACTTATGATCCCCAATAATTAGTTTCACATTTCAGGTATGATCTGACTAGATTCACTCTGGATAAGGGTTGATATGTTATCATATGTTTTGAAAAAATTCACAACGAAATCACGCACAAGTAACATATTTCCTTAAATCTTTACGAAAACAAGTTTTGTTATTGTTATCCAATAATTATGTTTGAGTTCAGAATTTATTAACAGTATACTTCCGTAATCCTTTCGGTGATTATAACTCATCAATAGTCGTTTAACTGTATGGGTTTTTGGCAAAATAATCAGAAATTCCCCAATCTATGGCAAGTTAACATTTCTTAAATGACCGTCAACTCTAAGCACGTTGCAACTATCTTAAAAAAGTAAATGAATTTAAAGAAATATTTTTTAACATTTTTCTTCGCTGAATTTGATATTTATATCTTAAAGTTTTCATGTTGTATATGTGTTGTTTTATAATCAGGAGTAGTTCTTAACTCAGTTGTCTATAAATACATAGTTGAAGTTTAATTGCCCGTAAAATCATAAAAAGATCACAAATGCTATTGAGAAACTTTTTTCTACTTACTCCAATTAAAAATCTTATTTCAAAATTCTTCAATTATCTCTGATTTTACAATAAAAATTTTCATCAGATTCCCTCTTTTTCTCTCTAAATAACTTTACATTTCCTTGATATGCGGAACGTTTCACTAATTGTATAAATCAACTCCCACTACTCATTTGCAACCACTCTGGAACTAACCATGATTTCTCTATTAGAACCAAATTTTCAACCGTAACACCCTTTTTCAGCATTTTTGCCAAATTAACTTGATATGGACAATCACTAGGACTAGGATCTCTTCTAAATCTCATTAGTTGTATTGGCAAGAAACAAATTCCATATCTTCATGCACTCTTTAACACAAAACTCACTCCAGAAGACTACTCTTGCAATTTTACGCTTAAACATACTCTTACTATAAATTCCAAATCTGGTACCTGTTGCAAGTCTCATATTTTAGACGCTGTCAATTCAATTTCTGTGAAGTTCCTACTCTAATATTAGACTTCATAACGGGCATTCTATTACTTCCACTAATAAAACCATACCTAAAATACTCCATATTCACTTAATGACCCATTGCAAACCAGCTGTTCATTTTCCCAATTCAACAAACAAAATTGCGGAATAGTTACATTACACAACTTCTTAGTTTCTCAAATTGTACTGACGACTCTTTATCCCAATTTCAGCCTGATTCCCAAACCTCCTGGAACAACAGCTTCACACGAATAAAAAGCAGCAAAGTCAAAGCAGTGCAATCAAGCATTTTAGCTGCTATTTATAAAACATATTATTGATTACTTCACAACCACTCCCATCATTATAATGTCCAACGACTATT
Organism: Latrodectus elegans; assembly: GCA_030067965.1. Classification (NCBI taxonomy): domain Eukaryota; kingdom Metazoa; phylum Arthropoda; class Arachnida; order Araneae; family Theridiidae; genus Latrodectus; species Latrodectus elegans. The sequence continues at coordinate 8,022,733 of CM057816.1, forward strand.
CATCATTCTTTAGACACCAATTCGATCACAAAACTTTTAACTTTAGAATGCTCTTCTTTCTTTCCAACATTAAATCCATTTTCTACCCACAATTTCTCTAAATCTTTGCAATTGGCTCTGAATTTCTTCAAATTAAATACATTATTTCCTAAAATTGTGACACTATATGATGATGAGTAAAACGATTTATTGCCATTATTTTCACCAAAATATAAGTCATTTTAATATAATGCTGTATCTAATAATGAAACTGGTTTAAGTCTGTTTTGCTCAAGTGTTTTAATATATTTCATATTGACCCTCAAAACAAAAGGTAAAGATTTGCAACCAATAAGCAGAGCATTTTCATTCTCATAGTTCTATAATATTTATTAGGATCATCTGAATACCAAAGGAATTTTATAAATTTCTTTTCTTTTTCAGAAATTCTCTTCATTAATAAGGCCTTTTTCGATATGAACATCATGATATTCTATTTCGATATGAACTTCGATTATATGATTTCAAAAAGTTAAAATCATATCAAGTATATTGGAACTTACATTTGGACCAATTTTAAAACATTCGTTAAAAGATTCATTATTTTTAGATTTTAAGCCCCAATGAATCTCCATAAAAACTTTTGTCATTTTGTCAGTAATAAATAAATTACCATAAAAGCAAATGTGAAATAAATTTATAAAATTATTTTTAGTTATTTCTAAGATTGATTTTTATTGCTGATGCCTTTCTTATTTTACATTTAAGGAGAGTTTTTCGTATTTTACAAAATAAACTACAAGGATTTTTTTCGTATGAATGATAGAAATGGGAAAAATATATTTATAAAATAATCAAACAATAAAAATAACGTGAAAAAGAAGAATTAATTATATTAAGAGGATATTATTAGTATTCTAATAAGTAAAATAAATGATCTGAATAACAGAAATATAAAGTTTTTGCAACATACTATACCTGTAAAGTTTGTTGATTGGAATATTTCTGTAGAGGCAATCAGATCATTCAGTTTCAAGAAAAATGTATTTCTGTGTGTAGGGGAAAATGTGTAATGGAATATTATTAAAGAATCTTCAAAATGTTAGTAATTATCCGATTACATGTCTATAGATTTGAAAATAAAACATAAATATAATTTTAAATTAATAAACATCTATTTTAATATCTGCACATTCTTTAAATGCGCTCACCATAAAATTGAATAAAATATTTCAAATATCTATGGTAATCATATCCAAAACTAAAAATAACCGTTCTATTTTGCTTTATAGAAATGCACCTTTTTTCTATTTTTTCAATTGACCCATCAAAACTAAAAATAGATTTGAGTAAAAACAATAAATTTCTCCTGGTATCATTTGGAAAACTGAAATGGAGAATATTTAAAATAATCTCTTAAAATGAAGTCCTAGTGCTTCATGATATTAAAAAAAAAAGATTTGTTGCAAGAAAAAAAATATGAGGAATTCCCTACAATTTTTATAAGATGAAAATGTATCAGTCCTAAGATAGAAAAAGAGGTGGAAAATTACTTGAGGCTAGATTACAATAAGTTTCATTCAAATATTATTGCTAGAAACAAAAGATAAATCTGATAAAATTTTCAATTTGTTTTCTTTATTTTTTATTTAAAATTCTTTTCTAGTATATATTTGCTGTACTATGCTGCTTTTTGAAATAATATGAGCATATAAGCTATTAATGACTTAAAATTAATGGATATTTTCCTGCACAGATAGCTTGAAAATATTTTTGATCCTTAAAAACTTATTCCTTATCAAGGAAATTTTGAATATTTATAACTGGAATCGATCATATTTTTTGTTACATCTTGGAAAATATAAAACCATTATGACACATAACAAATTTTCAGCCAGGTAAATTACTTCAATGATAATCCATATGTTTATATTATTTTATCAAAGATATTTTCATAAATCGTTTCTTACAGAAATATTTATTAAAACAATAATGATTAAATTCAGAAAATTTCAACTATACATTTATTTACGGGGGCATATTTCCTTCTTATTTTAAATTACCCATCCATTAAATTAAATAAAAGTATTTGTAAATTTTGACTTTCAGACGTTTATACATTTTATTAATAAAACAAAGATTAATTTACTATAATAAATTATGAATCTATATAGCGCAAATTTATTTACTGTTATATTTTTCTATTTCTTTTGTCATTTTTAATATGGTATCCTTTAAAAGAAAGGACATCTGATTTCAAATTAAAAAAGGAAACGATTTGAGAATGTAAAACAAAGTTTTTTTAAGATTAACAGTGAATAAACAGTAAGAAATAACTGAAAAACAAATTACTTGTAAGATCTCAAATTTGTAACTCCAGAAATTTCAGCATAATGAACATAAATATAATATCGTTATATATATATATATATATATATATATATATATATATATATATATATATATATATATATATATATATATATATATATATATATATATATATATATATATATATATATAATTATTTACTACTATTGAAAACATTTTTAAGAGCTTTAATTTATATACGAGAGTTTGTGACAAAAATATTGGGACCTACTTCATTATTAATTGTTAAAAAATGAATTTATTCTTTTTTGTAGCTAACAAATGCAGTAATCTGAAAGTGTTTAGGTAAACAAAAACATTTCTCACATTTCGAATGAATTTTATGTATTCAATAATGAATATTAGCAGTTGACGGTGATTCATGGTATTGACGATTATCTTCAGCTGATATTGATGATTAAATGATCTTGAAGTTAATATTAAAGTTGTTTGTCAATTTTAGGGAAGAAATTGTCTATTTTGAGATTTTACAATGAACTGAGAACAAATTGGTTGCGTTTCTAGATGCATCTCTCATTGTTTTTTCTATGAAATGTTGAGATATTGGTATAAAAAGATGACATTTTAAACGATACTGCGGATAAATTCGTTATCATTTTTGGTTCGTAAAAGGCTCCTCCTGTGAGAAAATTTTATCTGCTTTAATTATTCACTTGATTTTTAAACTTTGGTTATATTTATCCTATTTTTTCAATTTCAACCCCCTTCAGATTGAATATTAAAATTGAGGGAGTGGATGCTTTCATGGTTCACACGAGACATCTTAAAATTCCAAATTATAATTTATTTCTTCCTTTTTCGTCTGAAAAATTCAATTGGAGAACAGTGTTGATTTCAGAGTCTATATTTTGTACCACTGAATATTAACCAGTTGTATTATTTCAATTCAATTAATTATAATTCAGAAAACGTCTTTAAGTGGACATTAAGACATAAGAGAGTATAAGGCGAAGATAATTCTCAAAAATATTTTGATAAATGAATATGTGAGTTTATCTGCTTTTACCTTTAACGTAGTAGGAAAGTTCCTATTGTATTTTATTTTGCATCTGCTTCATATTGAGGAAACTAAGGGTTGATCACAAAGTACAGAAAAATAATAATTTTCTTGCGCTTTATATTTTTGAGCAGCAATTAACCTCTGTGTACGAGTAAAATGAAAAATGTGGGTGAAAGTGTATTCTTAAATTTTACATAACAAGTACTTTATTAAATTGATTGTATTCAACTAAAGTATTTATACTCGATTATATAATAATGCTGAATTCACATATGTAAAACTATTGAAATTTACTGATGCCCTATTATATATATATATTCCAATAGGGCATCAGTAAATTTCAATAGTTTTACATATGTGAATTCAGCATTATTGAATAATCAAAAATACGCTTTATTTTACGTTGTGAAGATGTTTGAATGTATTCAAAATTCGCATGTTTATATGGGTCAATAAATTGTGACATATAGTATTTTATATTTTGTAAAAATTTATGGGTAAGAATTTATAAAACTCATAAATTTAAATTATATGAAAACGAAAGACCTATTATAAAAAAAGTATTTATAAAGCTATCATTAGAAAAATAAATATTTAAAATTCACTAGATTTTTTTCTCTAATTTTGTTATAAGTAGCGAATTGGAATAGTAATTAAAAACTCTGTGTGTTAATTATATTAAGACTTAAATGTTTTAAATTAATTTAAATACAAAATACCAAATTGCTATTTAAACTAAAGACAATTTCATTTTCCAACAAAATATGCATGTATATTTATTGACAATTAACAACAAAATATAATTTTATGATTTTTGTATTGATTTCTTTTTTTAAAACAGCTAGAAATGTGATTTCTATATTTTATACTCCAGTAAGTTTGAATTTTGAAATAATAAAATAAAATATCTACAGAAAATATTTGATCAATAATATAATGAAATATAATATGTTCCTTAAGAGAAATTATCATAAGTCATTAGTTTTATAAGCAGTTAATTTCTGTATTTTTTCCTGAATATTTAAAGTCTCACATTTGCACTTAGTTGAAGCAATCTTCAACATATGTAATTTAATTTATTGCAGTTATTTAAAAGAAAAGTGTGTACTCATAATTCCTTTATTGCCACATTTTTTAACACAAAGATTTTCGTAAAATTGCATATTATTAATACAGATTTCATAACGAACATGTTTATCCTGCCAGTCAATTCTGATATGTAAATAATTTAGATATCTTATTTTTCGCAATAACAATTTTTACAGTCTATCTTAATAATAATGAATATTGAAGACAGATAATCTGTCTCCCTTAATGTTAATTGGAAAACACTATTAGTCTTAATAATAGCTTATATCCATAAATTAATCTTGTTAGTTTTTATTGTTGTGAGCACAAAGTGAATTTTAATTATAATTCATTATCCAAGATAATAAAATTTAAACCATTTGAATTTTTAGTTTTATCATTTAAATACACAGTTTTATCGTAGTTTAGATTTAATAAATATTTATGCATAATATATAAATAGTTGGAAGATAATATAAAGAATAAAATTTGCATCTGATGTAGAATGTTTAGTTAAATACAATCTATGAGCATTCCTCAAACACGCATTTATAGGAGTAAATTAAAAATGAGGACTGCAAAAAATTAAAATTACTATATAATACAATAGAATAACAAATTAATTCAATGGTAAGCAGTGTTTATCTAAAATTTTAAAAAATAATTTGTAATTTTATACAAGTTGTAGTCAAACGAAAAATACTAACGTCTTAACAACTGATAATAATTTTTTTCCCTTGATAGCAGCATTTAGAAGAATCTGAATAACTTTTTTATAAAAAAAAAAGAATTAAAGTAGTTATTATTGATATTAAAAGTTAAAATATGGAAACTTGAAATTTTAAGCTGTATATCAGATGAATTATGTAACATTTTATATGCAATAACCAAATTTCTTGACTTAATGATATCTTGAACAGTGAAACACTAAGTTGAAGAATTTGTTCGAGGTGTGGCAAAACATATTATGTGACAGGATGAGCGCTTGTATCGAACTCGACGCTGAAGATTTGCGAAAAAAGTCATCGCAAAATCATTCGAGTAAAGCCGTGCATTGGAACTTAAAACTTTTAAACTTATCAGAAAAAAAAAATTATATTGGAGTCTCAAAAATTGGAAAAGTCTGAGATATTAGAGACTAAGAATTCTAAGGTCATTGCTATAACATCAAGTTCATTTCAACATTTAAAATAGGACTGACTTTGTTAAAAGTGGTTTTTGCAATAACAATGATGAAAGTTTTTGGCCAGTGATGGAATTCATTCAGTGCAATTTAAGAGTACCATGGATATAATACAAACTTGAAGGCAGCGATAAACGTCATGTTTAATTTACCGGCTAAGAAACTACCATTATTCAAAAGATCATGAGAAGATAAAATTAAATATATGATTTTGCATGTGTTTTAATTAAGACATTTATTCTTTGATTTTTAATTTTTGTTTTCTTATTGTCCTTTATATTGTCTTTCTATCAAGTATATATCTGGATATAAATTGAAAATAAAAAATGTTTTTGAGGCTGTTTAATACTAGTTTTTCTTTTTTTTAATTTTTAAATTCAAATCACAATTTTCTAGACTGTGTCTTTTTTTTTAGCACTAAGAAGTATTTTCAAAATTCTCTTAAAGATAATATGTATTTTGTGTGTATTAGTCTTAATGCATTAAATTTTTAAATAATGCTTATTAAATTATATATTTATTTATTGAGACAAAATTCTTATGTAATTTATGTATTACAAAATAGTTTTTTCTATGTAACTTTATTTATTGTACAAGAGATAAATGTATACATTTATTTATTTTCAAAAATGAAAATAATTATATGTATATATATTTTTACATTGTGGTTAGAAGAATTCTCATTTCATTTTCCTACGTTTCAAGTTCACAGTAGATTTATTTAATCTTAACAAAGAAAGAAAATAGTTAATGTCAAAAAAATTAAATCATGTAAAATGTCTTTATTACACTTTTATAAATGCAAAGTTTTGAAATCAAAATACAAAAATGAAATACTCTAAGCTGTTTGCTTAATAAGTATTTAATATACTGAATAAGTATACTAAGCATTTAACTCAATTTAAAGTTTATATTTCTCTTTATATATATAAGAATTCAATATTACATTAGCTTATGACTCTTAGAAAGATGATTTATAAGTATTTTTGTTACTTCACATTCAATTCTAGAATACTCTTTTTGAAATATTAATATAAAAGAACTGGGCATATTTGTAGACACTTATCTAATTTACAGAAAACCATTTCATAATTATATTTTTATAATAATTTTCCATTTTCCAATCATTCTTATCTTTTATAATGTTTTATTTTATTGAATAAACATTATAAAAGATAAAAATTAAATTTTATAATGTTTATCTTTGTAATGTTTCATCGTTCTTTTATAATTTTTTGAATAAAGGAGGAAATATTTTAAAATAAACTGTGCAACGTTTATTGTTTTCTTTCGCCAAAATTTCCTTTGATTTTCTTGTATGATGTTAAGGTTTCAAATATATAAAAATTTGAAACAAATAGAAACTTAAAATATTTTTATTTAACTTAAAATAAGCATTTTAGCGAAGGTAATAGTAACAAAATGTACTTAAGTATGAAATTAAAAAAAATATTTTATTATCCTCTAAACCGCCCTTAGCATCTCTGCCATTAATCGACGAGTAGCATTAATAAAAAAGACGAACAAGTATAAAAACAAGAATAAAGTTCTTTAGTAGCTTCAAAAGATTTACTAGTCATAAACTTTAAAACTTCAAGGCAGTTCTTGAGGTAAGCGGCATCCATATCATCATAATTACGCAATGGACAATGAGCAGAGTCCATTACACCTATTTGATGCAGATCCCTTTGCAGATAATCATGTCCAGTTGTCACCCGGAAACAAGCGACAGCAACAGCTCTTTAAAATTATTGGATAAAAATAACTTTGTTTTAATTATTGGTCAAATTCAGCACACAATTTCAATTAATATTTAACACACAAAATTATTTTTTAAATAACTGAAAATACATAAAACTAAAATTTTAATTAATTTAAAAGACACAAATTCAAGAAATTGAAAAGAATTATGGTTAGCTGCTGTTGAGATAGTCATTAGCTTATATATTTGAAGATAGTTAAAAAATATACTTTTTGTTTTAATCTGATTTAGTTAACTTTTTTAGAATAGTATGCAATTTGTGTCACTTTTTTAAAATTTTTTACATATTTGGTTACAAAGAGAAAGTAATTTTTAGGAAGTGTACATGCATCATTCTCATTGAAAAATAACTACATTTACAAGTTTATTGATTCGAGTTTTTCTTTATTCTTAAAAATAACAAAAACTCTTTTATAAATAAATTAGATTAATGTTAATAAAGAAAACTGTTTTGAGAAAAAAAACCTTTTAAATTTCTTGAATTTAATTTCAAAACATCTTGTCAAAAATAATTGCATAAAAGTTTCAAAATAGGAAACCAAAACTACCTTCATCATGATTAAAATAACTACTACCATAAATCAGAAGAATTTTGAAATAATTATTTGATGAAAGTATCAATATATTTTGTAACATATGACATTGTTAAAATTAAAATATTTTTTTGAGCCATATGAAGTGTATTTAAATATACAGGGAAAATATTTCTTTAAAATTTTGCATGTGAATTCGTAGCATTAATAACAGATAACTCTGCTGTAAACTCTGTGAGTTTCCAAACACAATGTATAAAAAAATGATGTCTATATATCCTGGGAACTATTTTTAGATCAATCTTCATGATATGCGTGTATATTTTAATGGGATGTTGAGAGAAAATATTTTTTATCACTTGAGAAAAAATATTTTTTATCAGTTACATATTTTGAAAACGGGAAATAATCATTCATTTTTATTCATGGAAAATCGTTATGTGAAAAGGTATTCATTTTAAATATATTTATATTTAATACACTTACTCTTAATATGAATATATGGGAAAAAATTCATCAAATTAAAATTTTCTCATATTTATTATCATGAATATAATAAAATACTATAATATAATGAATTGTATATTTAATACTCTTTCTTGAAGAAAAACTATCATTTAATATTTTAAAGAATTCATGTCTAAAATGGAATTATAAATTTTGAATGAGTATCAATATTTACGATATCATAATATTATTCAAACTCTTATATGTAACTGGTTGTGTGTGCATTTATTTAAAGAACATACATTTTTTATACTTACCTAGCAATGTTATCAGTTTATTTCTTTTCTTGAAATATTGCAAACTAATATATCATCAATTTGAATATATTCCTTGCTTTATTTGAGTTGTTCATCTTTATTTATACTACTTGATAAAATATTTCTGATCCTAATAAAATAATTTGTTGCCAAAGTGAATAAAATGATTGCCTCACGGTGGAAATTATGAAAATTTAAAAAAAATAATGATTAAAAAACTAATAGCAAACTAGAGTGTTTTACATTTTGCAATTGCAAACTTAAAAAGAATATGAATCATGTGAACAAAAAAGGGTGAAATTTTTTAATAGTTATATAAATGGCAACTCTTTAGAAAAAATTTCCCCTTTAAATTCTTTTAATCAGCTGAAGTGGATAGAATTTATTACTTCAAATCTAAAAATATACATTTGAATTTTTACCAAAAAATTTATAAATAAAACATATTGTGAATTTTATAATAATATAATTTAAAAAAGTATAATGTGTATTCAAACAATATTCAACTTCATATTAACAAATCTATGTTTTAAAATATCATTTTCATAATTCTTATACTCAGAGTTATTTTTCTTTATAGCTTTCTCCTTATTTCTTATATAAAGAATTTGGTGATAATATTATAAAAAATAATACCTAGGTTTTCCCAGAACATTAACAGTTGAAATACATTGATAAGAATCCAATCAGGTATTTCATATTTTTGTTTTTAAATGTCTGGTTTATTACATGATAATAACCAAAATATAGTTCAAAGATATAAGGAAAATAGTACCAAATACTTATTTCCCTGATATCTTTCAAATATATTTGGGTTATTAATTTGAACTATGTATTGATCCTAAATTAATGATAGTATTCAATGTGGTAAACTCTCTTCACGTTTTGATAGAACATATGGAAAATCTTATTTGATGCTTTAATTATTCCAATCTTTTGGTACTTAATAAGAAATATGATGAAACAGTCATTCATAAAATAAAAAATGCAGAAATAAATCATGTTGGTTGCTCTAATAACTTAATCCATAGAAATGACTCTGTTGTTTATTTTAAGATATTACTGTTTGCAGTAGAAAAAAAAATCATTCTAATTATGTTTTATAACAATATTCTCGAATATCATTTGTAAGATAAGTGTTTAGAACATATAAAAAATATATTTCTTTAATAAGTGAAATAAAAAGAAAATAACTGCTGCAATTTAAGTTATTAGTTTGCCGTGATTTTAGTTTTCAAAAACATTTAATTCTTTTTTTTATTAACTAAGCTATATAAATAAATTCAGCAAATATTTAATTTACATAAAAATCATATGTCCTTATCTCACTAAATTTCTATTTTACGCGGAAAGGTAAGCATCAATATTTTTATGCTGAAATACTTAACATTGAATTCATAAAACCTCCATACATAGTAAAGCATTTACAGATATTTACAAAATAAAAAAATACCGATTTATATTTTAATTTATTCTAATCTAATCTAATCTACACACACACACTTTATTTTAAGATTTTTTTTATTTTATTAAGTTATTATAAGAAACCCAATATATTTTTATTTTGATTATAATTCATTACTTTAAATATTCCTATCTATCAACTTTAAAAAGATTACAAATCTTTTAAAAAAATTATTGTTAAAAATATTTTGAAGCTTACACTTTATGTTTTTCTTATAATGACATTTGATCCCATTTAATAAGTGATTTTAGTTTAAAGAAATTCGATATAAGACAAATGAATTTATTATGATCCATTCGTAATTATAATTTATTTAATATGACCCACAATATAGAGAAAGTAGTTTTCTTGGACTATAAACTGTATTTCAGCTACATGCTTAGTTATAAAAACTTAAAAAAAGAAATCCGTTTTGTTAATAAAGATAAATTGCATTTAGACATCACCTCCCCTTAGGCATAAACTATTTTAGATCTTAAAACACAATTCATTGTAGATTATTTAATTGAATTGTTTTAACCTTTCACACATGCAGGCTTGCTACAATGGAGAAAATAGTTGATAAAAAGTGGGTTTTCTTATTTCTTCCTTCTCTTTATCCTCGTCTTCTTTTCCAAAAAAATAAATATTTATTGTACTGAATACTGATATGGGTATTTTGTGCTGCTAGTAAAATGGGTTACAGATGAAATCCATTTTTCGGTTCATTTTCCAATTGGAATAGAAACATTGAAAATTCTATTTTCACTTATAATTTCCGAACAAAAAATATAATAAAAAATTTAAAATTTGTAATGTTGAAATTATTAAATAGTTAATTTTTATATTTTAATTTTCAAAAATCTATCAATCACTACAATTTAAGTTAGTTTGTCTAATCTATTATAAATAGAATCCTTTTTTTCTAAATAGGAATCCACATATATCTTCTTAAATGATAAGAGCCAATAATGCTTACAACCAATATAAAGTATACATTTTTATTTTGGGAAGCAGTGTATTTTACTGTAGTCTGATTAAATGTTTGTCAGAGTTATTCATGAATCATAAATATTTTACGGGCATACTAGTGAGTCGAATTTTAAGTTGTAAGGCTGTTGAAATTGCTAATTATAATCCAATGGAATCTCTTGAGTATATAAGCCTGACAACTCTAGTATTCTAGACATCCGTTAATATTAAGGCTCATTATATTGAAATTATTCTGCATGAAATTTTGTAGAGCATTTTCTCTATCCTGAGAACAGCATCTAAACATGCATACTTTAAAAGTTAGCGTATGAAAATTCAACTTTCTACATAAAAAAGTTGAATTAATCTTTTGAATATAAAAAATAGCATATTCTTACATATCGAATCATTTATGTGCTCTTAAATGGATGTATAACTTTTTTAAGCTCTTTTGGCTTAAAAAATATTAAATACTAGAAACATCTTTCATACAACATTTTTACAATAAATGTTTCAATGCATTAAAATATCATTTGCCAATCATTTTATTCATTCATGTTTACACAAATTTATAGAATAATTAATATTCCTTGTAATTGAGTGGAATATTTTTCGAATATAATACCTTGGTATCAAGCATCACCATTTAAAATATCTTCAATGAGAAAAATTATTCCTAAAATACATAAAATTTTCGAACGTTTACATCAAATTAAATACATAATAAAGGGAATAGCGCTTGTGGAGGAAAAAAAAAACTAAATTGCATACTTATTATTTTAAAAACAAATCATATTTAAATTTTAATTTTGGAATGATGTATTCAAATTTGTAATATATTTAAACATAATAAGACACTAGAATATCATTTATATATTAATAAAATTAAGCGTATCATATTTATGTATCTTATCATAATTGTATTCATTATATCCTGAATTTTTATAACAAACGTAATGTATACGTATGTAGTTTTATGTACTTTATATTCTGGTTACACAATTCTATACATGTCTGTATAAAAATATCAATGAAAATTAATAAAATTAACTAAAAACCTTTCCCCAATACTAAATAATTTATTTTTTACACAAGAAATTTTTTTTAAATTTACTTAAATGCTTCAGTTGCAAAAATTTGTACTCTATTTTACACACTTTAAGAAACATTATAATAATTAAAATTTCTACATGTTTCTTTATATTATGTATTTAAGTGAAAGGAATTTCATTTATATTTATAAAACAATTTTGCAAGATCCATAAAAATATAGCTTTGATTTTATAACCCCAAATTCTTCATTTTTTTCCAAAACAATTCAAATACTAAAAAATTAAAATAATAATATTAATTTGGTACACACTTAGTTGCATTGTAAGTACTAAAGAGATATTTTAAATTTTATTTGAAGCTTCCATTAAATAAATCGTCTTGCACGTGAAATAAATCATTGTTCAATATACGTACGAAACATATTTCCAGTTGTTTCATTTGTTATTAAAATTATTTTTGTCAACTACTTTTTGTTCATTTTGATTTTGTTGTTTGTTGTATATTTTAAATATAAATCATTTGAATTGTTACCATGGGTGTAATGGTTTGGAGAAAATATCCTCACCCTTCAGATCAATGTAAAAAATTTATACATTAGATCTTCTGGTAGTGACATCTATCGGAAGAGTTTCAAGTAAAGTCATACTTTCACCTTCGTATAGCTCTGGTTAAATGAAAGACGCACCTTAATGGCTTAAATTCTTATAGCCAAAGGCATGGAGAGCTTAGCCTGTCCAAGTGTCGTCATAAGTAACAACAACAGCAAATATAAAGCATACTTACATTTAAGTTAATACAGCCAGATACTTGATTTTTATTCGTTATATACTCTGCTGATGATATAACTATCATACTTCTATGAGATTGTCTAAAATTGTCTATGTATTTAAATTGCATAAATAAAATATTCATAGAATACATTAATAATTCCTCATATATATATATATATATATATATATATATATATATATAGTTAACGCAACGCATTTATTGGTTTTTATGTGAAAAACAGCAAACCTCATAAAAATATCTTAAACTTTTATGAAAACCAAAATAAAACAATAATATTTTATTTTCATATCATTTATCTTAAAAAGCCTTCGCAAAATACATGACAAAATATTTTAATATTGAAGTCGTATTAGATATTTTGACGTTCATTCAAAATATTTTTGCCAAATATATAAATTAAAATGTAATAAAATTTTGTTCAGTCATTAAAAAATTGGGAAATCAATAATTTTTATGATGAAAATATATTTTTTCTGGAAAGCAATCTAAAACTGTAAGATTAATGATGCTTATTTTTATTCAAATATGAGAAAATAAAAATGATTTTTTTCTTAAAGTATGGAAGATTAAATAAAATCTGAAATTTTTTTTATTTAATTGTGTGTTGTAGTTATAAGATACAAATTCGAAGATTAGATTTGACTTTTTCACTTAGCTTTGATATTCATTGACCCTTAACCACAATTTTCTGAAGTTAAAATGATATACTGGAATAAAAAACTGTAATTAACAGTAGCTACTTAGCGAATAAATTAATAAATTTTATAAGCGATTAAATGAAAGTTAATTTCTTTTAAGCAAAACCAGTTTATTTTGAAAAAAGGATTTTTTATATCTAATAATTACACTTTTCCTTTTGATCTCTATGTATATTGGAGCTCTAAGTATGATAAATTTCCCGTTTATAAAAAATTAATATCCCCCTCCAAAAAAATAGACAAATAAAAAGTTACAGAAGATTTTTACATTTTTTTTTACCTTCTGCATTTTTAGAGTCAGGAAAAGGACAAATAAAATGTAAGCTCTCATGTTTTCCATTTGCTTTACCCTAAAATCTATTTTCAAAGAATATAAATATTTATTGCACCGAATGAATGATCCGAATTTTTCGTAGTGCATGTTAAAAAAAAAAAATGTATTTTTTGTATTTGTTTTCTAGGTTGGAAAAAGTCGTTCATAGATTTTTTTTATGCTCTTTCTGTTGAGAATTTCTGAAGAAAATATTATCAAGAAAAATAAACATGAAAGGTAAATATTTGTTCAGAATTTGTGTCATTTTTGGGTCAAATATTAATTTCGTTTCATTAAAATTTAGCTTTTTCATCACTATATTTGGAATTTTAATGATAAAATTTTTATTGCTTGTTATTATTATAAAGTGGTTTTAAATTAATATTAACTGTATCTTATATATTCTATACGAGCCGCTGGCTAAAGATTTATTACAATAATAACTCTGCTGTACACACTTCTGTAGGATTGGTTAAGCAGCTTTGCATTTTATAGAAGATAATTATTACATACAACACAAATTACACAGAAAATGCATATTCGAACTACACTGGAATATTTTAAGAACAAGGTATTATATATATACAAACACCAAGTTGGGCGTTGCCAACAACGAAAAAATAAAATTTCTTAAAAATAGATATTGCGTCACCACATTATTCCTCTCCAACTCTTCACAAAGTGGAGATGAATCGGTCTGGAAAATGTACTGTTCTTCCAAAGCGAGTCACTGTATTTTTGATACGTGTGGGAGTAGAGTATGGTGAAGTATATGTGCAATTACTGTCCTCGGGCAATAAGTACGAACGTTTATATCAATCAATTTACACAATCTTATGACAACCTAGAAATAATTTATGTAAGCCTTAGGTAGCCTCCGGACAGCCTTCAAAGGCGCATCATAATATGGTTGCAGGGATCACCGTATTGCATCATGCCTAAGAAAAACATGACTACAAATTTTTAAGCCTTTTGGAATACAGATCTAGGATCTTGCATGGCGAGAAGCAGCACTTGGGATATCTTGGATGACGTCGTGCAACATTTTAACGAAGACTGGTGTTAAGGGAGCAAGCGTTGTATCATGAAAGAAGTCATCAGGCAATCAAAGCGTTTCACCATACACCAACTCAGCAAACGAAACCTAGAGATCTTCTCTGTACACAGATTTTAATCATGAAAGTACTGGAGGGAGTGCGTCAACCTAGTTAATGTGTGATAGACATGAAATCGCTTCTTTTAAAGGTCGATGTAAGCGTTCGACCATGCCCTTACATTTTGCATTGTATACAGAAGATTATGAATCTGAATACCAAAGAGAGAAGCAAAAGTTAAAAACAGTGAACATTCAAATTGTTTTTCCTGGTCATTAGTAATATGAATTGATGTACCGAACCGTGCTATCTAATGAAAATAAAATGCCTTGGCACCCATCACCGAAGCTATATCGGGCTACTGTCCATTGAGTAAAACGAACTACAGCTGTTAAGCAGTAAATGAAACCCGGGCCAACAATGCATATATTTACGTTTTTAAACGACCCTCAGGTAATGTAAAATCAACGTAAGGTGTTACATTATCCCTAAGACCTTCTTACGTTGGCAAAGTACACATGCGCGTCACCATAATTTTATGTCTTTGTGCATAGTTGGCCATGCATAACGAAGCAAAATAAGCTTTGTAGTAGCTCGGATATCGAAATGTGATTATCCATGAATGTTATCAAAAACAAATTTATAAAATGTGGAAGGCATGATAGGTTGGATTTTTATAGATGAATTATCGCATATTATTAGTTTGTCAGAATTTGGAAATTCTTTTGGGAGCTACATACTTTTCGAAGTAGTTGTTAATATTTCCACTAAATCGAGATCAGTCGCTTGAGCGTCTACCAAAGCTTCCCTGTCTAACGTGCAAGGGATAGTAATTTCTTCTACCCTAGACAAACCATCAGCAAAAAACATTATTTTCCCCAGACACATATGTCGGTGAAAAACTGAGAAATAAAATCAAGTTCCCTCAAATGTCGATGGGAAGTTTTGAAATCATCTTTTTTAGGAAATTCAAAAGACAGAGGCATGTGATCTGTATAAATGATAAACGGTCGCATTTCCAGCATATATTGAAAAGGCACTATAGAAGAATATATAGCTAAAGGTTCTCGGTCATAAGTTGAATATTTTTGTTACGTTCTAAGTTTTTATTAAGAAAATTAACGCGGTTTGACACAATCAAGTGTCATTTCATTTAAGGCACCACCCATTGTCAGCTGAATACAGTCTGTTGGTAATGCCAAATTAGCTTCTGGAGAAGGAAAATGTAGCAGTTGTCAAACTTTCCTTTCATTTCTCGAAAGCAATAATAGCTTCTTCTGTCCAAATTATCATGGTTTTACCATTTTGTTTATTTCCTAGCAAATCACATTTAGAGAAATTTGGGTTTCAGCACAATTTTGGGTAAAAAGAATGATAAAAATTCTACTTTCCTAGGTAACGTAACGGCTTTCAACGTAAGCCTTTAACAGTAGCAGGCTAACTAAACTAGAGTATAGCTTCAACGTGATCAGATAAAAGTTTGCATCCGGATTTATAATATAACTCAAAATAGGAATTTCAGAGGCATTAAAAACTTACATTTAGAAATGATAGTTTTAATATCTTAATCTTTGAAACTCTGAAATAATATTCGCAGATATTCCTTGCAGTCAATTTCGTTAGTACTAGCAACAATCACATCATCTATATAACAGAAGTTAAGTCCACGAAACAGAGCAGAACAGAAGTTAAGTCCACGAACGACTTCGTCCATGAATCTTTGGAAAATTTGTGCAGCTCCACAAAGATCAAAGAATGGAAACTCGTATAACCCAAACTGAGTTATTGCTGTTTTCCGTATATCATCAGGATGCACAAGAATCTGATGGTATGCTTAAAGTAAGTCAACCTTTGAAAATATGGTGGCATTTTGAAATTGCTGTGTAAAATCTTTTAAATATAATAGAAGGCATCAATCTTTACGAGTACTTTTATCTAATTGGCTCTAGACTCCCGTTGAACGTTCCTCACTAGAAGTTTTAGGGACCAAACAAAGTGGACTAGACCAATTACTGCGAGAAGGGCGACAAATGCAAAGTTAAAGCGTATTTTCAAATTCTTTTTTTTGGCAATCTTAAACTTTGCAGGATCTAAACGTTGAGCTCGTGATTGAACTGGTGAACAATGAGTTGGAATGAAATTAAACGTATTGTGTTTAATTTCATCAGTTGAGTGAAATTTAACTTGAGTTATTATTTTATAATCTTTTTAAAATCGGATTTATCTGACATACATTTAACTGATGGAAAAGAACACGTCAGTGTTCAATCACTAGAAATAAGACATGTAAGTGTGTCATTCAGAATTCGCTTAATATGATTTGCGTTTAATGTCAACAATAAGCTCAAAGTATTGGAGAAAATTGGCACCAATTATAAAATTAATTATAATTGCAATTATAAGTTTCCATTTAAAATTTCGACGCAAGCCAAGATTAACAGATAGTTGCTCATCGCCAAAAATTTTTATATTCAAACTATTAGCAGCCGAAAATGTTGAAGCAAATGGACGTTCATCTGTATTTCGGTTTTGTGGGTAAAAACTAATATTACTACCTGTATCAATTAAAAATTGTACACAAGTAGAAGAGTCATTTTCAAAAATACGGTGGATATCAGAAAACTGTATAGTAGATGCCGTGCTCACCGAAAGTTTCTTTAGTTTTCTTGAATTAAAAGCACAAGGAAATCTACATTTAGTTGCATTTTTGGCAACATGACATTCGAACAACATATATGACATTTGTATGTAACCTTAACCAAAACTCTTTTACAGAGATAAAAGTCTGTGCAGTGTCACTTATTTCTTTCGAAAATGATTTAACATACACAAGCAACTGCTGTTTTAGAAATGTTAAGTGCGTGTCTACTCTTACTGTGTACTTTTACTGTATAGTGCGTGTCTACTCTTACTGTGTACTTTTACTGTATAGTGCGTGTATACTCTTTATTAAATGAAAAGATGTTTGGTTTTTGTGCGCCAAGAGATTCAATCGTTCATGCTCATAGTATGTAGACCTTTTTGCAAAATTTTGCGATATTTTACACACACACGATATATTAAGTTCCTCCTCTAACTAATGATGCCAATTTTTAATGATTTGCAATAGACATTTTTATTATTATGAACTTCACGTTTCTGGAAACATCAAACTGGTTTGATAGGTTTATTTAGAAGACCAATCTCAGAAAGATGTCTTATGTTGCTATTTATGACACTACGTTCACTATGCCGTTGGTTATGCGGATTTAAGTCAATAGGGTGCGTCTTTCGTATGACTATGAAAGTGAAAGTACGACTTTACTCTAAACTCCTCCGATAGATAACATCACCAGAGGACCCACTCCCTCAATTTTGACATTCATATGATGGGGGAGGAAATTTTCTACAGACCATTAAATTTATGATAACTGTTCAGCGACCAATCTCAGGACTTTCGATTCCACAGATTTAACGAGCATGTATATCGCATGTACTCGGTGGGTCTTTGGCGGCATTGGGAATCAAATCATGGCCTTTCCCGCTCTGAAGGCTGACGCCCTAACCACTAGCCTACACCGGCCCTAGGTCTCTTATTCTCTGACTATGGCTGGGATAAATATTCCGTAATTACTTGAATTAATTTTGCATTTCCCAATCATGACATTCATCTATAATTTTCTTTTAAAATCTTTAAATAATTTTCCTATTAAATAATGTGATAATTTCATGCAAAAATATTGATATTCTTACTTATGAAACTTAATTTAGTTAGCTTATTTGAAGTAAAATGCAGCTCCACTGGATTTGTTTTCTTATTATATGTGTACATACATCATTACCACACAATACATCTAATGTCCGCAGTTTGTGAACGCAGATAATATTTTTCATAAAGTTTATTTTTTAAATATTCTACAATTCATTCAAGCATTATAATTTTTGCCGAATTACATTTAATTTCGTATAGATTTACGAAACGGAATTACATTTTGTTTGTTATAGATTATTGTGATTTCATTTTCGGGGAAATGTTATTCATCTATCAAATAAACTACAATGACCACTATCAAACAGAATTACCCTTGGTTCAGTACTGATTATTGTAGTTTTATTTTCGGAAAATCAATTTCTCTTTAAACTATGTTTCTTATGAATTTTTTTGTTTCGAAAATTGACAAAACATTTTGAGACATTTTGCATAATACCAAGATGTACTTTCAAAAATAATTTTAAAATAATATCCTTGTTCAGCATCTAGCATAAAACATAAAAAAATGAAGTGGTCTCTTTTACGCAATAAAAATTTTTAATTAGTGATTAAATGAATTCATTATATTTTTTGTCACTTTCATATATCAAAACCATCGTTAATAAAATAACTGTATAAACTGTAACAACAAAATGTATATTTTCACAAATTTGATCTATATTCATGAATAAATGTGTTTAAAATAAAAATTAATTGCATGTATAAGAAAATAAAAACTTTTAAGCTGACTAAAATGTGACCTCCAATTTTATTTTTAAAAGCTACTCGCAATAATGATTCTTTCTTCAAAAAGCTTTACATAATATTATATTTGTAGTAATCCAAATATAAACTAGTAGATCATCTCCTGAAATTGAATGAAGGATTGTATACTTCTTCTTGAGTCTTTATATGCCACAAAGTCCATCGACAATTAAAAGAAATCATTTTCTTGTAAACTGTATAATAATCTGGTAATTTCAGGGAAATTTGGGATTGTTAATGAAAAAACTAACATTATATAACATAAATAGTATTTTCAAATTTATGATGATTATTACAATAACTGAAAGGGAGATGCAATTAATTATCATGTATTAAAATCAAATATTATGAGTATAATCAGAGCAAATATTTGTATTGGCTGGACTTTAAAAATATTGTCTTTTTGTGAAAACGAATCACATTTTTTGCCATATCTTAAACACGAGTTGTAAGTCAAAATATTTATCTTAATTACTTAAATCTATCGGTATATATATATATATATATATATCTGTGTGTGTGTGTATGTGTGTGTGTATGAGTATGTGTGTGTGTGTATGAGTATGTGTGTGTGTGTGTGAGTGAGTATTGTGTGTGCAGATTTGTAAGTTAATTCACTTTCTTATATTATTTATTATTTAAATATGTTACTTCCATTAACGGACTACATAAATAGTTTGTTTGTGATTGATTTGATTTCGACTAAGTAAAAATTACTTATTGAATAACACATATTTATATTAAGAATAATTATTAATCAACATTTGTTTAAATAAATCTTTATTTATTATTTTTCCCATAGTAAAGTATTTGACATAATTTAGTGACTATTCTTAGTTTCACAAAATAGAACATCGTCACATGTTTATTATTTCTAATATTGTTTCTTCTTTTAAAAATAATGAAACTTTATTAAAATTTTCTTTTTTTTTAATATTAACCTTAAAATATATTCGTTAAGAAATATTATACCATTTATTTCCTGAGGAAAAAATCATATTTTTATTTTCAGAACCAATTACATTATTTGTTTTATTTTCTCCAAAGTTACAAGAAATAATTTCAAACTTAAACAATATTTTTCAGAATCAGTTTATTCTTTCATTCTTAAAAATACCACTTTATACAATAGAATTGGAGAAACAGAATGAAAATCTAAATTTCTTTCCAATTCTTTCAATAACAGAGTAACTAACCGGATGAAACATTTATTAAATAAATCATAACGTTAAAAACTTCATTTTTCTTATACGACATAGATAAAAAATATATTTCCTCGTAAAAATGAGTTTTTACTTTAAAGAATTACTGAGGAAAAAAATTAGTCTCTAAAAATTGCATATTATATCTTATCTATAAGGTTAACTACCTCAGGCGTCATTTGTATTTGTGAAAAATATAAATAGATAATTTTTTTCCCTTTCACTAGTGGGAAAAAAAACAACTTTATATATATATATATATATATATATATATATATATATATATATATATATATAAAAGTATTTATATTCACTTCATTTCATTGATATGGGCTACAGCGTATATATATAATGTGTATTATTAGAAAAAAAAGAGGTTAGGCATATTTATTTTTAGAAATATTTAAACTAATATAACAATACATACGCAACACTATACATTAATTTTTTTATTGACTTTTATTGACTTTATGGATTTGTGTGTACTATTTCAGGAAAATATACTTTTCATGAAATTATAGTTAAACATGAAAGTATATTACTGAGAATAGAAGCATTAGAGAAAAAAGAATACGAATTTCATGCAAGTGAAATTTGTTTTACAAGTTAAAATGCAAAATGTAACTATTCTAGAAATTTAAAATGAGTGAAACACATTTTCATAAAATACACATCTTGCAGTTTTTACAAATAATAATACAATTGTTATGCCGTCAGCAGTGAGGAAATGTTTATCCATCTGTACAATGTTAAAGAAGAGAGTTTCTAAATATTATTGGAAATTTTAATGTTTCCAACCAAAGTTTTAATACACTTAAAAATCTAAATAATCCAAATTTTAAAGTAAGAAATTTGTTGGGTGAAAAATATTCGAAATTATAAATTCGGGCTAAAAAAACTTAAATTTTAAATTTCTTTTATAGTGTTATTCACTCAGTGTTAAGTTTTTTCACTGAGTGAAATATCTATAGAACATAAACTATAATATGAAGAGGTATGAAAATATGTTTATGAATAAAATATAGAATATTTGTAATATTTTACTATTTAAGAGGTATGGAAATTTTTTTATGAATAAAATATAGAATATTTGTAATATTTTACACTTACACATTAAAAATGTATTCATAAATTTTGTGTAATATTCGTTTTAGTGAAATCATTCAAAGAGTGCTATGGGTATATAAAAACATGTAGAAAAAATAACACAGAAGCCTAATTCTTATCTTTACTAATTTGTTAACATTATTTAGACTCCGTTTATTTTACTAATTAAATTGCTATGTTTTAGTTGAAACATGTAACACACAGAAATTAAATTGTTCTTTATGTGTTTCTTTCCTCATTTTGGTTATCACTTTTATAATTTAATCAATATTTCTAAAAATTTGACTCTTTTGTTAAATAAATCTAAATTTATTCAGCAAAGCAAATTTATAATTGAAACAAAAATTGACATAACTATTATTTTAAGCTTTATAACCTGATTTTAAAATAAGAAATTAATTTAAAATATAAAACAACACCGGATTTATACGATACGTGAAAATTTTGAAATTGCATTGGAAATATCTTAAGCGACACTATTTACTTAAAACTCAGGATATATTTATCTTGCTTTTCTTTATTATATTTTACGAAGCTCGCCATCAGATTAGATAGGCAAAGAAAAACGGCAAGAATTGTTTATTCGTTATTCAGTTAACTTTCTTTACTTTATGTAAAGAAAAATGTTAAATATTTAAATCTAATTAGTTATATTGGAAAAATTGATTGAAAAAAATTTTTTTTTCTGTTTGCCTGGCACAAGTTTATCATTTTGAAAATATACCATAAATGTAACTTTAAATTCTTCATTCATTCAATTAGAAGCTTTAATGAAATGAATCGTAACTTTACACCATAATCTTAATATCGTTAAATGAAAAAATTAAACATGTAATGTGGAGATTTTCATCGTTTCTAAATACAATTTTGCTTGCTTTAAAATAATGTAAAGATGTTTGAGTGATTCTATCTATTTTTTACAATTCCTCTAACTCAAGAAAGTATTTGTAAGTAAGCATTGTAAATGGGTTTTTATTTTATATTAAAGCATTTTAAATGCTCGTTTAATGAAGGTATGTTATGTTTGTATATTTATATAACTGCACCTAGATGGCGTTACTTGTAACTACATTTAATTTGTTCTATTTTCTCTTGCAGCCCCTTCATTTTTCATATGGCAGTATCGATAATTTATTCAACATTATTCCAATCACGATTATATGAAATATTTTGTAATACTCCATTTGAAATGTAATTAAGTAATGTCAATTAGTTTTTCTAGCAACCTATTTGACTGATTAGAGCGCTGCCCCACTTGATCTATTCTTTAGCAACATAAGTAATTTTTGGATTTAAGACAAACAATTTACTTAGAATAAACCGCGATTCATTTTTCATATCTGCAACAACATTTAACTTAAAATATTTCTATTAAAAACGTTATTTTTTTAGACTTGAATATAAACTCAATTAACAATATTTACTTAAATGTATTATGAATTAAGGGAATAATAATTATTAAAATTTCTACTTCAAATTGAAACTAATTTCAACTTTTTTAAAGATGGATTCTGCAATAATAGCAAATATTGCTCTGTTAATAAGTCTTTTAAATGTTATAATTACTATTTAAAGTGGTAATTAATGAAAGAAACCCTTATACGGTAGATTCATCTAAATTTAGTAATAGTTGTACGAAAATATATGTTCTTAAAACTAAAACACTTTCAATTATTTTCTTTTTTTAACTGATTAATATGAATGATATTATTTATTAACACACACACGACAACGCGTTTGTATTCTAACAATAACAATTTAGGAAACTGCATTCATATGGAAATGCTAAATTTTTCAGTCATATAACATTCGACTTATGATAAAAATAATATAATTTTTAATCTAAGTTGAATGTTTTAACCAACTTTTAAAATGCATTATTTTATCTAAAAATTGTGTGTTTTAATAGTTTAGATTTTTATGAAAATTACCACAGCTTAGATATACTGCAAAACTAACCTAAAATGTTTATTAATCTCATATTTGAATTTATTTAACATCACATATTGGGATTCAATAATGGAATTTATAATGACATTTTAAAAGTTTTACCCAGGCCCATTAATTAAAAAGTGTACAATTTAAAATTTTTAGAAACAAAATTTTAAACAAAATACTGTATCTACATATTTAAAGTGATTTTATTATGATTCAAACAGAATTCGCGTTCTGAATATTGGATTTTGGCGACACTTTGTATAGACAGAGAAAAAAAAACTAAAAAATTAAAGTAAAATGTCGTAAAAATTTTTTAAACATATGCCCGTTTTTAAAACACTTGAGATCCAAATTAGTCAAACTTATAAAAAATTATCTCAGACCTAGAAAATCATTATATGGGATTTTACTATCATTCATCTTTCCCTTACCAAAAATTAAGTTTACTAGTTAAAACTCTTTTTATTAGAACAGCAAAAAAATGGATTAGTTGCATAATATCCATATTGTTATTTTAAGAGATGAAGAAAAGGATTCACGTTGAAGAATGGTTTGAATTTTGTAATTATTTTAACGGGTTAGACATGACAATTCAATGTATTCTCAAAAAGAAACTGAAAAACGATTGCAGATGAAAGAGTCGAAGAAATTTGTTCGAATGTAAATGATAGTACTTCCACTTGCTTCTATCATCCAGTAAATCCAATATTTGTCTCTTGAGTTGTAGATTCCTTTATTCCTTTTTCAAAAGTACGAACAAAATATGCTTTCTTTTTAAAAGTGGTATATATATATGTGTGTGTGTGTGTATGTGTGTGTACATATATATATATATATATATATATATATATATATATATATATATATATATATATATATATATATATATATATATATATATATATATATATATATATATATATAGCAAACTTGCTCTAATTTTGCTTACTGATTTTTGGTAACAATATCATGTATGTGACTAATTGGTGGGGATAACATTCGGTTCTGTTTTATTTTCGTTTTTAGAACTCTCGCCTCAAGGTCCTAAAATGTGCCTTGTCAAAATTTCACGGAAATGTCTTACATAAATGTGCTTACTAAAATAGGAAAATATTTCAGCAGCATCTATTAAACTGGTAATGCTCTAAGGATCCATAGAATTGTTTTCAGGTGTTAACTACCGACAAGTGCCCCATGTGGTGAAGTTTTGCATCATTTCTATTTACATGAACTTTAATATTTGCAGACCACTGCCTTTATGAAAGGGAGAACTAATCCCAAAACTGGGCTCCAAGGCAAATGAACTGCTTTATGCTAACCCCTGAAAAAAATTGTGTAATATCTAGAAATCTTTCGAATATCTGGCCTTCATTCTTTTCCAAATTAAAAACTTCTAGTTTTTTGTTATTGGGATTCCTGAATTCCTAAAAAATATGCAGGTAGAATTGGACTTTACCAGAGTTGAAAGGAGGATTACACGCTATATTTATAAAATACTTTTGAGTATTTTCACACTACTATTGTGCATGCTACAATGGAGTTAAGATGGACTTGTTATCAATGGACCCCATTTTAAGTACATTTTACAAATGAATTTTTTTTCGAGATTTTTGGTGTTTCTTTAGATAGTGAAATCCATCCTATTCACCAAAGTGTGAGCTATTTCTCATAGATATCATTTTTATGTTGTCAAAATAGAAACAATGTTTCATATTACCTTGTATCTACAAAAAATTTATTGACCTAATATTTTCTACAAATGTCTGAATAAAGTAATTTTTATTAAAATTGTTCTGTTATTTATTAGTATCACTTCATTATTTTTAAATAAAACATTAATTCAAATTTATATAATTAAAATAAAAGTTTAGACCGCGGCGCGCGAACTGAATGCTAAAATTATTTTATTAGTTTCTTTAATTTTTTTCTAACTTGTAAATAAGGATTTTTCTTGATGACTAAATTACTCCAGCCCGATATACACTACTTGATAACATCATATAAGACAGCAAAATGCGTTAGTAAGAGGAAAGTGCTTTACCCAACTATATATACTCATATGCGACATTACCCAAGTACATTTTCTCGGCCCACTTTCAAAATAGAATTGATATACTACTCTAACTATTTCTATCTACATTTATTTCGAGAATGTCAAATCCTAAGTTAATAAGCCTTGTTTTAACGCATCCTGCATATGCTCTGTATGGCTGAATTAAATCAGCAAACAACCAAACAAAAACGTGAAGAGTGCAAAGGAAAAAAAAGTTTCATACGTCCTAATGGTAATGCATTAAATAACCTGCGCTGTACCGAATGCGAAGAAGAAACTTCGTAAAAAGTATTTGTTTTTGTGTCTTTGTTTATAGCAGTTTTCTTTACAAACCATATAAATATTTATTATGTTGAATGGGTACCTAGTATATTTAAACCTTTCCCCCCACCCCCAATGTATTAAAGATTAAGAAAATCGTTTGCTTTTAAATAATTTAAAACAAATGGAAATGTTTGTTTCTTTTAGTTTCAAGAAAGTAAATAAATGTATTTTAACTTTTACATTATTCAAAATTTAAATTTAACATGTTATGCTTATTACGTTATGATGTGTAGATTGGCCAAGAAAATTAACGGTCACCATTTTCTGGACTAGATATTTATTTATTTACAAACACATAATTAATAGTAAAAATGAAACACGAAATTAACTCAGAGCCTTCCGTTCCTACGAAAACTTAGAGACCTATCAAGGACCTCGCTCCACCGATACTATTCTAAAATACGGCAACTCTCTCGAAAGAGATCAAACCACGCCAAGTGCAATTTGTTGATAGCCAAACAGTCGCCAGATATTGCATACGTAGCTTCGCTCGAATTAATGTTGTTATTCCTTGTGTCACTTGGACAGGCCAAGCCCACTATGCCGTTTTCTATGCGAATTTTAGGCAGTAGGGAACGTCTTTCATTTAACCAGAGCACTATGAAGTAAAAATATGACTTAGCACTAAATTCCACAGATAGATGGCACCACCAGAGGATTTACACCCTTACTTTTGACACTGATTCGGGTGGGTGATATTAATCAAACTTATAAAGATCCCAAAAATTTGTTTATTTTACTGTCTTAATTTAAAAAAGATTACTACGAAAAATAATACATGCTTTTTAAAGTCCGTAGCGGTAATTTTTAAAACCTATGTCAAAGTTATAGATTATCGAGGTATTCTTTGATGCAATAACGCCAGAAGACTTCTCTTAATTTAAAAACATTTAGTTTCTTTCACAGATAATTATAATTTAAAATCTATACCAATTGTTTTAGCATTTAGAGAGATAACGGGAAATAAAAATCAAACGTAAATAATAGTTTTCAGAAAAGCATTCAGAAAAAAATAAGATTTGCAATTCTGAGGGAATTTTTTACAGAAAACGTAACACTTTGGAAGAGTTGGTGTTCTGACATTAAACAGCTCATGCTTTCTAATGCTAGACACTAGAAGAGTGGTTAATAAACCTCTTTAAACAGTAGATACCTGTCGATTAGCCAGCATTTTCCAAAAATATGACGGTTGAAAGGAATTTAAATCAAATCTCTTCTATATTTATGAAATACATATATTTAGATATGTTAAAAATTGTAAGAACAAACTACTTTTACAGGATGATTAAGCTGCAGATATTTTTGCCAATCATCTCTCATTTTGCAGAAGTATGACGGAAAGGCAAACAAATCATACCAAAACATGTGAGGACAAATTATTTTCACATGATGATTATTAAAATATGATGGAACCAAACAGAATATTAAAATCACATGGATGGATGGTTTGGAACTTGAACCAATCATTGGCGTGTATGATGAGGGAAAAAGATATCACAAAAAACAGCAATTCTTTGTAAAAATGCATTTCATTTTACAACTTTTCACTTCTTCGCATTTAAAATACTTATAAAATTTCTTTTATGTTTATGAAATGCATATGATTAAATATTTAAAAACTAGTTTTATAAAAAAATATACTTTGTGCCTTCCTATAAATCCTTCATCAGAAATATATTCTCAAGAAATATCCCTATTCGTATAAATATAGTTACCTATACCCTTTATTCCTTTTAATTTATTGACAGCTACTACTACTCTTAGTAAGGTAACTTTTGAAGGCCTGAGTATGGATTATATCAAACAAAACGAAGACGCAGAACTGTTACGTCTGCTTTCCCTTGAAGTCATAAGCAGATTCTCTCTCAAGCTCTTATCTTCCATATTGATAGAAGCAGACCTGACTCGAGAAAAACGGGCTAGGGTGTTAGTATAAATGCATAAGGAAAATATGGGTACTGTTACAGAAATCCTGATCGCAGTTCAGTTTTTCGCTGAGTTTATTGCTGTTAGAGAGGCGTTACATCTTGCTTTGAAGGCTGATGTGGATGATATTTGGATCTTAATTGATAGTAAAAGTTCCATTCAGCACCTGAAGATTTGACCAGATAATGTAGATAAATTGGGGCAGGATATTAGTCTAAAACTGGCCGGTTTGACCCACGGTGGCACTGTGTGCTTACAGTGGATTCCCTTGCAGCTAAGAATTTACTGAAACGAAGTTGATGACCACCTTACTTGTGAAGTTAGTAAACTTTCCACTGCTTCTTCCACCAAATAAAGCATGTTTGAGGCCCACTCCCTGTTTTTGGCCAATGCAAACACCAGTTGTAAAACTCTCCTGATCATGTCTGGTATGCTGCTAATCCCCTGATCTATGTAATGTATAAAAGAAGAATTTATTGGAATCCATTTGTATCCAATTGCATATTGTAAATTGCAGTATATTATATGATTTCTTTTACATTTCCAACGGCAGAAGCTAAAAGAAACTTTCATGAATAACAGCAGTTATCAAATAAATGCAGAGAAATAGTTATGAAATGATATAAAAAATCAAAAACGTCAATATCTAACCCTTACAGGAAGTCAATGATACAGATAAGGAATAGAAAATTTTGGAGATGGCCAGTTTTTATCTATAATTTTATCAAAGAAAGTTAAAGGTCATCTGTATATACATTTCTAGTTTTTGCTTAAAGTAATAAATGTAATTTGAAGATATGCTGCTACTATTCTTTTTGTTTCATCTAGTGGCTTTCACTAGAGTACCGCATATTTTGTACTTTCAGTACTGTTATGATCTTAAGTTACTATAAATTATATACTTCATGGCCATATTCCGGGTTTATATTTATTCCTTGCAGTTAACACATGATATCCAATCATGGCTGGTCACCATGATACACAAAATGAAGAAGGGAAAAAAAGTACAAAATTTACATATCTTCAATATCTGTGGAGAATAATGTATAGTAAAATCAGTTATTCATAAAGGGAATTGTCTGTCTGCAGGTTCATCCGAAAGATGCGGAGAGAGTAGTAGCACGATACTTCATTCCGTTGTATAAACGAGTAAATTATATGACTACAAGCGAAAGCCTTTCCATTACCTAGCATCCGCATTATCTTATTGTAGTCATAAAACAAAGTATATTTTTATAATTGTCTGGGAATACCTTCTAGTTCATAAATACTAAGTTTTGCTTGTTAACCTTATATAAATATGCAACCTTATATAAATATTTAACAGTATTTCATCTGTTGGACTAATTTATATTTTGGGGAATTCATTTTCGAAAGAATTCGGAATCTGTTCTCAAAAAATGGATGATAGCCTAAAATATTTTTTTTCTCATCTGTTTCTCAACATTTTAATACGAGTGCTATTGAAATTGATATTCATAGTTTGAAATGGATTACGAACCATTAAAACATTTAGAGCCATGGGGAATAAAATTTTAAAATAAATTTTAGAGTCAACACCTCGAGGGTTCTAATACCGACTTAGACATAGATGTTTGTAGTGGTTTGGAATGGACTATTTGATCTAACTAGCCCAAATATGCAAATATATATATATATATATATATATATATATATATATATATATATATATATATATATATATATATATATATATATATATATATATATAAATATATATATATATATATATATATATATATATATATATATATATATATATATATATATATTAAATATATATATATATTATAAATACAATAATCAAAGATTATGAATTCAACCTAATTTACAATTTATTGACATATCTATTATCATAATTGTGTGGGAACTTAAATTATTGTGTGAAATGAATACATAAGTTACTGAAATTTCATTTATAATATAGGATTATATTTCCTGATAAAATACGATTGATAGTTTACCTTTCTGCTCTGTGAGGGAAGATTTCTTTGATACATTACATCTATTTTGTTTCACTACTCAGAAACTATTCATGTTTCTCTGTACTACTAATAAGACATTTTACTTTTAATCTACAAAATTGTAGCATAATCATTCAATTATCATAGCTTATTTAATGACACATGATTATTTTACAAATGTTTAATTTTTAATAAACATAGTTGAATCCCAAAATTATTATTTTGACATTCAACAAATATTTTGAAAAATACTTGATTAAACTATTTTTAAAATTTTAGTTATAATTAAAATTTATGTAATAGCAAACATTATTTATTGAGTTAAATAATGTGTTTACATTTAATTAATATCAAATAAGTCTAGATAAATTGTTATATTTTTTATCTATTCTCGCTTTGTAATTTAAGATCTGATTAAATAAATCTTAATTAAATTTTTCACTTTTTATCTATTTAAAATGCATTATGACATAGGTAAAATTGAATTTATAAATAGAAATGTATGGTTTTCTAAATTTCATATGTTTGATTTTAATTTGCTGAGATAAATGCATTGCATTTTCAATATATTATTTTTATGTACTAATAAATGATGTTAATACAAATTCTTATTCAAAATAATTATTTTACTAACAATACCCTTTTGCAAAATAGGTAAACATGTCCAGTAACATTAAGTTAGTTATTCTCATTTACAACACAATAAAAAAAGTACTGTTGTCTCATGTATCATTTACACTAACAGCTGTTACGGATAAATTTCTTAAATTTAATGCTCTTTGAAATGAATTCCCTGCATGTAGTTAAGTTTATTAAGCAAACATTACTGCACCAAATTAATTCGTAAATTCTTCAAATAGAATTAAATCTTTTAATTAAAGTATATTATTGCTTCAAATAAATATATATTCCCTATTCTTGATTTTAGCTATTTTACTGAAATTTAAATTAAATTTACATTTTCGCTTATCAAAAAAATCGTATATCATAAATTAATAAAATCAATACGAAAATATTTGCTTAAAAGTGCAAACTTTATAACAATATTCAAGACTTCCCTGAAGATTTTAAGAAATTCATTTATCTTTGTAAAATTAACTAGAAAATGTTATATAAGGTAATTTCACATCAAGCTTTTGCTGAGTTTCTTGCTTAAATCCGTTGTACTTTGATCATCTTCTTATTGATTTAAGTTTTCAAAGTATCTTAAAATTTCAAATTTACCATTTATATAAATTAATTATTACCAATATATATATATATATATATATATATATATATATATATATATATATATATATATATATATATATATACTATGCCAATATTTAAAAAAAAATGCTAGAATTCTCAGTTCAGTATTTAAGTTTCTGAATATGTTTCATTCTTTCTGTATCTTCATTTCATAATATATAATTTGATTTTTACGTCAATTTGTTATTGCATAATAATTTCGATTTTTGACTATAAAAATTAGAAATCGACACCAGTTTCCTATTTCTCAACACCTGCATCTTTATTTCTCAAACCGAAAGTATGTGTCTAGATAATTTTTCAGAATGAGTTTTTTTGTTGTACATATTGACTATAAAATGTACTAAATTATTTTCTGAGCTTATTCAATTTAAAAAATAGCAATTTTTCTATGTCTTTTAAATATTTAACAAAATTTCATGTATACCAATCAGAGAAACATATTCTTCCTTTTTAAATTGCAAAATGATGACATTGTTCCTAAGGACTGTTACTTTTCAGCTATCTTAATAGTTATAAATATTGTATTTGAATATTTGAAAAATAGAATCAAAAGAAACCTGAAATTTGTTGAGCAATGAATAACCAATATCATGGTTTAACGGGATATAATGAAATTTTTTTTTAAACATTCGGTATCTATATTCTTATAACTATCTGTAAAGATTGCTGTAAATTGTAAATTCCTTAATAAAAATTATTTTATATTATATTATTTCCATTACTATATATTTATATCGTACTTATATAAATTTTAATATAGTGACATCAAAATTAAAATGTCACATGTTGAAACTAAATAAGATAAATAAATTTATCGAAAATAAAAAAAAGTATATTTTTGAACGAAATATCCCAAATAACAATATTTAATCAAAACAAATGATTACATGCGCTGTTTAACATATAGGAGTCGATAATTTTTTATACTGTTAATTTTATGATATTGATAAATATTTTATAATTTTTAAATGAAGTTTTGAGGATAAAGAACAAAATATGATTAATTTTTGCAGTATTTATTTAATGAAATTAAAAAATTATATAATATGTTAGTACGAAGAAATCATGCATATTGTATAAATTTTATAAGTATTTTTAAAAAATAATCAACCTAAATTTAAGAAACGCTGACCTCCATTTGTTAAATTATTGTATATCTTTAGGGAAAACGAATATTTCATAAAATATCCTGAAGCACTCAACTCTATATGAATTAGAATCAAAGTCTAAAATATGATGTGATATATATAATTTCCATGTTTTGATAGAAAATTTTCAGAAGCAAATATTTGTAGATTTACTTTAAAGCGCAGTTTAAATTCCTCACCACGCGTGATAATCTTACATAAATATAGGAAGAAGGATTTATCATCTATTATAAATTCAATTCGCGCGTATGGTATTCTTGCTGTCAATTTATATTATTTAAATGCATTCTTATGAATTCAAATTAATAATATGAGTTGCTTAAACAATAACTTATATTAGATAATATTATTATGTTCGATTTTGTATTGAAATGTTTTCTTCAGTTACTGAGAAACAAATATTTTATGACTGAAAAATATTTATGCTGATAATTAAATAAATTATTGTTTCAGATATATTATTTTGTTACTTATTTCTGAAAACTTGAATCTAATATAATATTAATGAAAAACACCTGATTTGTTATCGTTTCTTCGTATGTTTGTGATATATTTATTTAGTAGTAAGATAGTAAACTTATCTGAAATTATTTTTTACATATTATTGTTACTTATGCCACTTGGACTAGCCAAGCTCGCTATGCCATTGACTATGTGAATTTAAATCAGAGCGTGCTACTTTCAATATATAACCAACAGCACTACGAAGGTGAAAGTATGACTTTGTTCTAATCTCCTCAGATAACAAAGGCATCATCAGGGGATCTACTCCCTCAATTTTGACATTGATATGAAGGGGGGGGATTTCTTCAGATCCTTACACCTATGGTAACTGCTCAACTACCGAGCATAGGACTTTCGATTCCACAAATGATTTAACATGTTCTTTTATCGCATGTACTTGGTTGGTCTCGTTTTCTATTTACGTTGTTTTTGTTGTGTGCCAACTACGTTAGCAATATGGGGTGCGCTGCTCCACTTTCCCAACTGAACCATATTTAGATGTGGAGTCCGACTTCCTCAGTACACACTTGCCATAGGGACCCATTCATAGGATAGGCAACCATTCATAGCCCATTCATACAAGGAAATGACAAAGACAGGATAGATAAAGAGAGAAAGTACATCCATGCCTGAACCGAGATTCAAACCCAGGATCTCCCTATCTACAGCCATGCATGCTGACCATTAAACAAGTTGGGTAACAAGTTCTATTTACTTAAGTAGCAAATTTTTTATTTCAATATATAATTTTTATTTTACCAAATGTTTTATTTCAATCGATTTTACTTAACTTTAACTATTATTTCGTATAATATGAAATCCAAAAATATAGGATAAACTAAAATACACAAAAATAAAACCATAATAAATGTAATGGTGATTTCTATATGGATAGTTCCCCCCCTCCCCAAACAAAAAATCACTTTATATAACAGGAAAAATAAATTACATATTGATATTCTTATAAAATACTAATTGGAGGTAAATAGTAATCTTGAAAGAAATACTTATTTTTATTCAGAAGCATTACAAGTATAAAAGTTTTACGGAGGACAAAAGAAAAATGTTTTGCAGATCATATTTGTAAACTTTTTTTTTTTTTACTGAAGAAAAATGCGATAAGCCTGATGGACAGAATAAGCTATTCTATTTTCTCTTTTTTGTTTCTTCTCAATTCCTCTTCCCGAGAGCATAAATATTTATAGCCCTGGGGAGATAGATAAAGTGTGCTAAATAGTTTACTAAGAATACGAACTGCAAATTCTTTCATTGAAGTTTTTCACTATTCGAAATTAAGTGTTCGTCTTTATTTTCTCATTACAAATAGGAGAGTCAAATAATACCTCTTGAAATTATTTGGATTTCATATTTAATATTTGATATCCCTTTTCTCATATTAAATATTAATTAAAAATTTGTTTTTTTTATCCTTGTGGCAAGCCTTTCACTACTTGATAGATCAAATTAAGTGTTCATCTTTATTTTCGCATTACAAGTAGTAAAATTAATTTAAACTTCTTGAAATTATTTGGAGTATATTTAATTTGGATTTCTTATTTAACATCTAATAATTTCTTCCTATGTTAAATACGAATTAAAAATATGTTTTATTATACCTACTATATATTTTAATAAAAATTATTTAAATTTATTAATGATGATACAATTTTATTTTGACTTAAAAAATGAACTTATTTTTTGGATGCATTTTTGAAGCGCATCATGAACTATTAAAGTAAGTCTCTGGGTGTTTTGTACCTAAACTTCATTTAGATTCTAAAAATCCTGCAACAAATAGAAACTAATGTGCAGAGGCAGATTTTTATAATAATTTTTTGCCTCTTCCACACATAAAATTTGTCAATCTCATAATGAGGTTCAGATACAGTTCTTCACAGTCTTGAAACAAGAACCAAATAGAAAACTTTAGACAAAGCAATTACAAAATAATAAAAATTTATGTTTTATTAATAATTTTTAATTGAAATTATTAAGGCGAAAATATCTTGATAGAGGCTCAATTTTAATAAAAGTATATATCCATATTATTGAAAGCAATTAATATAAAATATTAAAAAATATAAAACATTTCACCATATAAAGAAAAACACCACGCATAAATATTCTTATAAGTTCCAAGAAAATTTAATGGAAAGTCTTCATTTTCACACACACACACACACACACAATGATTGTAATTATTTTCTTTTATATCTGAAAAGCTCCTTTCAAGGAATTACAACTTTTAATTTTCAGCCAAATAGCAAATTACTTTAATTTAAACAGGGTTAGAACACAACTACAATAATAGTTATAGTTTGATTGAACATTATGAATGATTAAAACATTATGAAACATGATACGAACATTAATTTTCTTATATGATTTATATAAAGCTTAAAAAATATTGATTTATAGTCTCTATATCCATTACTTTGATTATACAGAGATAATGTTTTAAAGATTTATTTCGATTTAACAATTTTATTTATATAGTTCTTAAAATTAGAGCAAGTCTACAAAAATCCTTGATTTTCACTTTTTTATTTTAATATTTTTAAAATAAATTCAAGATTATTGTTTGATGAAAGCTTCATTATATATTTAAATTAATAAAAAAATCTAACTCATTCTATACATTTATATTGATAAAATTCTCTCTATCTTATTATATATATTTAAATTGATAGAAGAAGCTTTTATTTAATTATATGATATTTGATTTAATGTTTGACTTATTTCTATGAAAATCGTCCAAGAAAAGTTTTCTTCCTAATCAAGTGTTCTCCGCATTAGAATTGACCATTTAAATAAGTTTTCTGAAAATTAATTTAATTTTTAATTCGCGTGAATTGATATTTGTTGGTAAACAAATGAGACTAAAATAATAAGCTGCAACAAATCAATTGTATTTCTTAACGATTAATACATGAAATATTTATATTTTTTTTGTAGAATTACATGAACTCCCGTTTCTCATAGATTTTAAAAATTTGAATGAATAAAAATATTTTATGAAGATTGTTTCTTAAAAATTATTGTGTTGAATAGACATCAGATATTTATCCTTCTAGTCTGTAAACAAACTAAATATATAAAAAATGAGCATTATGTCCTATTGTTTATAAATGTACCATTATGTCCTATTGATCACTTTCGGGTGAGTAGTTCATAGGAACTAACCATAGCCTATAGCAAAATGAAGTACTTCTTTTAGAACCATAGCCTAGTAATATGAAGCACTTCTTTTAGAACCAAAGTTTAGCTGAATGAAGCAATTCTTTTAGAACCGTAGCCTATCAATATGAAGTACTTCTTTTAGATAAAGGGCATAGTCTATGTTAATTAATAGGAGACAGTTGTTTGGTATTTCATTATTACTGAGTTTGGCTATTCAAACAGGCAGTACATAAAAACATTATAAATTCTACATCAATAGGA
Source organism: Latrodectus elegans (assembly GCA_030067965.1). Taxonomy (NCBI): domain Eukaryota; kingdom Metazoa; phylum Arthropoda; class Arachnida; order Araneae; family Theridiidae; genus Latrodectus; species Latrodectus elegans. The sequence goes on from CM057816.1 coordinate 8,059,159, forward strand.
AAGAACAATACCAAAACAAATTTTGTATAAGTTTATTATATTGAAAAAAAAAATAATTTTTGGAAGTGTACATCATGAGAATCGAAAATATTTGGAAATGAATAAAAAAAATCCAAAACTTAGCTGCGACATTAAGAGATGCACTTACACGTATAAGGATTGAATCAAAAGAGTATACCTATACATTTTGAATAGATTGTGTTATAAATTGTCACCTATTAAGATCATTACTTAAATATTTTTTAAAATCACGGTATAAAAACTTTAAATGTCACATCATTTGTGAAAATCTCTCAATATTTCTCATGTCTAAAACATTAAATATGTTGATGTGTTGTGGCTCATCTTCCAGATGTCAGACATCTTAGACAAGGTTCATCAGATCATTGACCCTGAGGAAATAGAGAACCAGAAGGGAGGGATAAAGGAATGTCCTCTCTGGAGAGTCCCACATATTCCGGGATATGTTGAAGAGAAGCCATCTCATTTTTATGTTTAGAGCTTACCTTAAAGATTTGCTTGCCTTTCAAATACGAGAAACCCTTTATGTGGCAGGTTGCTAATCTGTTTATAACAGTATTAGAGGCTTGTCACAATTGAGTACGTTTAAAGATTCAGGTTTTTTTCCACTCACCATTGATGGCAGGGAAGAATCTTCCACCTCCTTTAAATTTCAGAATCAACAATATATTAGTGTTCTAAAAATGTGGGTGTTGAAGAGGAAGGATTATCATGTAAACAGCCCTACCTGGCTAGTCTTTCCACTTGCTCATTTCTATATATGTCTAAATGGGAAGGAATCCAGTGAAATAGACGTTATGGAACAACGAAATGAGTTTAAGTTTGAGAAGGATAGATGTACTGGTTTGATCACCAATTCCAATCCAGTTATGAGGAAGCTAAAGGGAACTTCTACTGTCAGAGAGTGTCCAGGTATCTACAAAATTAGTTTAATTTAGGGTATTTAATCGGCATGAATTGCAAGATATCCAAAAGCTCTGAACATTTAAATATATCTTTTGCATTAGCTATACGATGAATCAATATTTAAATTTTATCTACAGTCATAAAAGTCATTCTCACAAATCACAATCATTTATTTTTTTAAGCTATTTTACTTAATTTCTTGTAAAAAAGGTTCATAATATTTTTTTTAAGTTTATAAATTTATGTTCAATAACCAAGGCTTATTTTACATTAATTGTGTTCTATATTCTTCCATACACTTTCTCTCATAAGTTATTTTTATTCCCATAATTACCTGATTTATGAATTTAAATGTTTTGATCGCTATTTGACTCTCTTTAAATTTGAATTATATTTAATAATTAATGTATATTTTGGCGCATGCTGGTTAGTGGCATTTCTAAAAAAATAATTAAGTAAATTTTAGTTGGTAATCTTATAGAATTTATAATAAATATTTCATCAAAAAATTATATTTAGATGTTCAATTTATCATGAGAATAATTAGAGAGTTTTATAAAATAAGTATTTTATAGTAAATTATTACGTATTTAGGGGGTTATTCTTGAAATACAAATTTTAAAATCAATCATTTGAGATTATGTGAGAGATGTCTTTGAGATTTTTATAGGAGATTTTTACCTGTGATAATTTTATTTATTTAGCAGTAGATACTAATAACTATATATAATGCTCTTTCTAATTCTAAATAATTGATGCTCTTCCTTAAAACTTAATACTGCAATTTTTTTTAAATTATGATATTCTAATATTTTAAACTCGTGATTTTATGTTTCTACGCATAAATTGCAGCAAAATGTGTGTAATTATTATTGCAATGAAATTGACCCTGACAAATCAAATATCTGGAAATTTTATTGTTGTTTCTTAAGACATTTGGACAAATCGCTATGCCGTTGACTATGCAAATTGAAGTCTGTAGATTGTGCCTTTCGTTTAGTCAGAACACCATGAAAATAAAAATATGAATTTGGTTTCTCTCTCTAAGACACCTCCGATAGATTAACACCACCCGAGGATTCGCACCTTCAATTTTGACACAGATCTGAAAGGGGATATTTGAAATATAAATACAAAAATTCTGCTTTTAAAAATGTTAATTTTAATATTAGTGGCTTAAATTTATTTAAAATAGAATTTTTATATTTCAAATCAAATTTTCTTAAATTTATTTCATCAATGTGGTTCAAAGCTGCTTTTTAATTACTTATCACATATGTTTAAAAAAACTCTTTTTATAAAATAATTACAAAATACTAAAAAGCAAATTTTTGCATTTTTAAATATTAAATTAGGAATATAGCACATTTTGTATTAATACTTTTCTTACATATTTCATATTCTCTTAGAATGCAGTAATTTATAATGTATAATTTAATAATTTGAAATTGAATTAAATAACAAATACATTTTGCATTATTTTTAGCTAATTTTTTTGTTACAAATAATCTGCACGGCAAATTACTTAAAATTCAAAAGTTTCAAAAAATGGTTTTAGAGTAATTTATATTTATACCTGGAAATTAGATTAATCAGGTTTGAGAACTGTTTATATATATATATATATATATATATATATATATATATATATATATATATATATATATATATATATACATACATATATATACATATATATATATATTATTTAAATTAAAATTATTTATTAAGTCTTAGACAAATTGAAATAAAAAACATTAAAATGTCTTTAAAAATATTAAAATCACATAATCAAATTATAAAAATTAAAACCAAATTCTGTACGTGTATATATATATATATATATATATATATATACACGTACAGAATTTGGTTTTAATTTTTATAATTTGATTATGTGATTTTAATATTTTTAAAGACATTTTAATGTTTTTATTTCAATTTATCTAAGACTTAATAAATAATTTTAATGCTAAAAGAAAGAAAATTATAGCAGTTTAAAACTACTTGCTGGAAAATTTTCTCAATTTTTTTTTAAACCTTACAATATGCTGTATTTTATTTACTTAGAGACTATTCCTAAGCTATTTTCTAAACTTTGAGAATTATGTTATGTCTCAAATAATATTTATTTAAAGATTGTTCTCATAAATGCAAATGATAAAATTTTTCAAAAGGAAAAATTTTGTCACCATCGAAAATAATATTATCTCAGTTAATTAGAAACTCAATTTAAAATTAATATTTTATATTTGCGTTTCAGTATTTTTGAAGGATTTAAACAGAGATATTTTGCCAAAAATTTTCGAATTAAAACTCTTTTTGTGTACTTACATTACTGACCACAGTTTATTTTGTTATATGAAAAATAATTATTTATATAATTAACCGAACAAAAATAAAAGTAATGCCAATATGTATAACGGGAACAAGAATATGATGAGAATTTTAAAATTACTTTTGAATCAACGCAGCGTTATATTAATTTTTTTAACTCAATTAATTCATATTTTAAATTTAAAAGTCCTTAAATATATTTAAAACGTAAACAATTCTGCAAATAAACCCTTAGTAATACCAATATCTAATAAAAATCTTCTATTTAAATGATGGTTTCAAAAATTTCAGATTTATTTATGATACTTAAATTAATCTACTCTTTATTCCTAAACTTTTTAGAAATAAACTCACTAAAGTCTAAAGATTTTTCTTCAGCCTTGTATTGAGAGTACTAGTAGACGTCAGCTATTAAATACGCATAAAAAATCAATTTGAAAGCCTTTAGCTTGTAGAGTAGGTACTTTTTAGTTTGGTTCAATACGAAGACTAAATAAAATTCTTCAGAATCATGAATAGCATGTCAGCTGAGATATTGATGCATTTCGCTTTGTACCATAAAAAATTGATTCCATAAACTTGTACTTACTCAGATTCACCAATAAAAATGTATGTTTATGCCTCAAACAATAACACATTAGAAGGGATTATATGCAGTACTAATATCCTTAGATCTTCTTACTATATTTACTTTTGAAAACTTATAAATTTTAAACTTCACAAAGCTTTTAATTCATTATTAACATTGAATTTTAAATTGATTATAAAATTAGAATTGAATTACTTTTACAATGAAAAAGATTAAAGTATTGTCAAGGATTTAAATTTCTATTGGCTTATTTCTTGATAGAATCTTCTAGCGTGTTAAGAATATGAACGCTATATCCTGGTATTCGGCACCAGTCAACGAACCATGCGAAGAATTTCCTCTTTGAAGTGCCCAAGCTATGCAAAGTCGAGCGAACTCAAATTATTTAGACACTGTAGGATTACTGGAAATACTGATCAATTTCATATAATTCCAAGGAATTAAACCGAAATTGGCTGTCTAATCAGTTTCAAAGAGCATATATTTAAGAGGGACAATAAAACTCTTCTAAGCAAGCATATATGTAACAAAGTGTAAATAATATTTGAAGAAAAGTTATCAATTTCTTAAAAAATATATGATATTCTATAAATTTAATTAGATTAATTTAGTATAAAATTATATTATGATAATAAAAATTTTAATCTAAAATAATAGATTTGATGTGAATAATTATTAAGAAAAAATATCCAAGTATATAAAGCTGAATAAACGAGACTATAACTTGTAAGTATAGTATGTTATAATAATTTTTTGCTTTTTTATTTACACTTTAACTCTCTCTCTACCTTTCTCTCATGCAACAATTCACATATACATGTACACACATATATAAATATATCATATATATATATATAAAATTTTTAGTGCAAAATAAATAGTAAAATTCGATTAATTAATAAAATATGATGTATCATCATTAAATTTTTCTAATTTTTATCTTCTTTGATAAATGTTATATCAAGAGAAATATATGTTTTTAAAAGTTAAACATAAAAACCAATTCACATAATGAAAAGTCTCTTTTATAAATTCTTCTTTTATTAATGAATAAGTAATTATAACCAGATTCTTAGTTTCTAAAAAAAAAATATATATTGATATATATATATTTTTAATTATATATTATGATATGTATATTTATGTATTGATAAAATATCCTTGTAAAATATAATTTGTGCTGATTGTTCAGTTTTTAATAATAGTCATTTCATTGCAGAATCTAAAAATGTGGAAAATCAAAAAAATTATTGAAGTAACATAATCAAATAATTATATACTTAATCAATAGCAATTATATGTACATAATATATGAGTGAGAAATATTATTTATTATCACATTTTTTTTTTCAATTCAGTCATGCTGAATTTTTTTTTCTGCCTTTGAATAAAATTTATAAATTTATGTGGAATCACAAAAATATAATAAAAATATTAAACAGCTAGTATATAAATATATTTTTGTAATTATTAATTATATGTAAAATTATGACTAACGCCTTCAGTGGTTAGCAGAACGTTTCTTGTGAAACGAATGTGGTTGTTGGGCTTCTTTAATGTGAATCTTCTACAAATTAATACATGCGTGCGTTTTTATAAAACGAAAAAAAATCTTAAGGGTACACTAATCAAAGTTCCTTAACTAATTCACTTTATTAATTAATTAGTTATGGAAAAAATGAAAATTTCTTGCCAGAATTATTTATAGGAAAGTATTTTTTACTGACTTCAGGGTTTTGAATGCACAAATTATGCAGCAGATTGTGGTATCGTGGTTACTGCCAAATGCCAAATTTTAATTAAAAAATGCTTCAAGTTAATGTAACATTTGAAGACATTTTTAATTTGAATAATAAACTAGATAATGTTAGAATGAAATTTCTTTCAAAATATCAGATTTATAGCTTCTAAACTTTAAAAATTTGATATTTTGTTTTTTAGTCTGAGACGAAACTTTCATCTGAAACTAAATATCAGTTTTAAAAGGTATATATTTATTAAATGGATTCTATATAATGTTTGAAATATCTGAAAAGTAAATTGTTTCTAATAATGCTGATTTCAATGCAAAGTCTGTTGCATAAAAAAGGACATTGTTTATCAAAATGACTGTTTTGAAAACATTTACTTCCTTATGAATAGAATTTAAAACATTTTTCCTTGAAAATTGTGGTTAATATCTGGAACTCATGAGTGATTAGTGTAACCAATTTTTTTACATGGTAAACATACCTCTCATGTCAATCACCGTATTCCAAGACAAAAGGGTAAAAGAACATTAATATTTTTCAGTATTAATAGAAAGTATTTCATTCTTAAAAAAGCATTTTTTGGTTAAGAGTTTGATAAAGAAACTTTGACTTACTTTACAAGCCCATCAAGAAAATAATTTGATTTTTTTCATTTGCTATTTCAAAACCATAGCTTTAAATGTAAGGGCAGTTCTTCTCCACAATTTCAGGAAATAAAAAAGCAAAGCAAATTAGTCTTTGTTTAAAAATAATCCTTAGTACTACCGTCAATGAATTAAAAGTAAGCTTGGTACTGATATGGGTTACTTTGAAATCTACACTACTGGCCATTAAAATGGCTACACAAAGAAGGCGACATGCTACAGACGTGAAATTTATACCAAAGGAAGAATGTGCTGTGATATGCAAATGATAAGCTTTTCAGTGCATTCAGACAAAGCAGGCGCCAGTAGCGACACCTATATTGTGTTTAAATGAGGAAATTGTTCAGCCGATTCCTCATACACAAATTGCATTTGAGCGTTGTTGCCTGGTGAAAAGTTGTTGTGATGCCTCGTGTAAAAAGGAGAAATGTGTACCAGCACGTTTCTGACTTTGATAAAGGTCGAATTGTAGTGTACTGGGATTGCGGTTTATCTTATCGCAGTATTGCTGCTCGCGTCGGTCGAGATCCAATGACTGTTAGCAGAATATGGAATCGATGGGTTCAGGACGGTAATACGGAACGCTCTGCGAGATCTCAACGGCCACCTATCATTAGCAGCCGAGAAGACAGGCATATTATCCGCATGTCCGTAATGGATCGTACAACCACGTCACAAGCCGTGAATCAAGAAACGGGGTCGTTTGGAAGACAACAAGTGTTTGCACGAACAGTTCGACGAGGTTTGCAGCAGCATGGACTCTCAGCTCGGAGACCATGGCTGCGGCTTCCCTTGACGCTGCGTCATAGACAAGAGCGACTTCAATGGTGTGATCAACGACGAACCTGGGCACATGAATGGCGAGACGTCATCTTTTCAGATGAATCCAGGTTCTGTGTACAGCATCATGATGGTCGCATCCGTGTTTGGCGGCATCGTGGTGAACGCACACTGGCCCATCACCTGGCGTGATGGTATGGGGTGCCATTAAATACACGTCTCAGTCACCTCTTGTTCGCATTGACGGTACTTTGAACAGTGAACGTTACATTTCTGGTGTGTTACGACCCGTGGCTCTACCCTTTATTCGAGCCCTGCGAAACCCTACGTTTTAGCAGGAAAATGTCCGACCGCATGTTGCCGGTATTATAAGGACCTTCCTTGATACGGAACATGAAAGATCTGGAGAACGTGCTGGCCAGGGCTGTTGCCCTGGCCAGCACGTTCTCCAGATCTTTCACCAATAGAAAACGTCTGGTCAATGGTTGCCGAGCGACTGGCTCTTCACCAATCGCCAGTCACTACGGTTGATGAACTGTGGCATCGTGTTGAAGCTGCATGGGCATCTGTACCTGTACATGCAATCCAATCTCTGTTTGACTCAATGCCCAGGCGTATAACTGCTGTTATTACTGTCAGAGGTTGTTGTTCTGTGTACTGATTTCTCAGGATCTATCCAGCCAAATTTTTTGAAAATTTAATTACTTGTTGTATATATATTTCTAGTATAATATATTTGTCTAATAAATATCATTTTGTTTTCTGCATTTGTTCCTGGTGTAGCAAATTTTAATGACCAGTAGTGTAGTTGCTGGATGTCAAAATCAAATCATTATGGTGTTCGAACTTAGAATGTTCTGCATCTGGCATAGCTACATGGGAAAAAATAAATGTGAATTTACATCAAACATATTTCAAATATATGGAACATAAATTTTTTAACACATGCATGTTCTCTTAATATATTCATATGAATAATTATTTGAACACTATCAAGAATAAATTGAGGAGTCAGTTTACTAAAAAATGCTTGGAATAATGTGTGAATCTGAAAGCAATACACCAACGTGAAATAACTTTCTAGGAACATGCAAAACGATGTACAGCTATGTTTGTTATTATCAGGATTTATGTTGTATCATTGAATTCAAATTTTGCATTATAAATATTTCTTACTACGAATCAAGAATTTATTTGACATACTCTTATATGGTTTAAGGGAACATAGCTTCTAAAAATGCAACTACCTATATAACTTAAATTAAAAATATCTGGCAGCAGAAGAAATTTCTGTTGTGGAACTGTTAATAGATAATACTTTTTCCTGAAGCGATTGCTCACCACTGTCTAAATATATAATAGCTAAAGTAAACACCCAGTTGCATTTTTCGGCGTAACCCTATTAATTTTGCGTACCATATTAATTTCTATGAATACTTTGTAAAGTTAGAAATTTCGAAGGATATATTTAAGAAATATGACAAAAATAAACTGGAAGTGGTTACATAAATTTATTAATGTGTATTTAATAAGTAATGTTATAACTTAGAACGTGTGTGTTATACGTTAGAAGAACAATTAATTTCCATATCTGTAATTTAACGATTTTTCCTCTTGCAGAAAAATATTTATTTATATTTCTGAAGAGGGATTGATTGAGTTGTAAATTGATTAATGCTAAAAGATTATGGAGAATATTATCTAGCTCTTCAATTATTCCTGACTCACAACAGAATGCATGCAATATTTCTAACGATTTTCAAATCCGAATCACGAATTCTAATATATGAATTGTATTTTTTTTTCAAGGAAAATATTGAGCTCACTTAAAGCAACTAACTTTTGTGAGCACGACTTTGCTGTTTACAGTAAAGTTCTTTCCTGATAGTTGCATTAAATGTTAGTTTGATTAGATACGGTTTTTATATATGTTTCGCTGTTAGTTTGATTGAGTTTGGGTACCACTTGGTTTGGCAATGCATTTTTGCGATAAACTTTAATTTCTGGATAATCCTGTGAACCCTCTATTTATATATCTTTAGTATAACGACCATCCTGTTAGTCACATCTTGGCACTTATCTTAGCTTCAAAAACCTTTTACCGTCTGATTATGAATATACAAGTGATTCTAACTCTTACAACTCAGATCGCAAATTTGCAAATGCTACTTGTTCGACTGTATTTGAAATTTGGATAAACTGATGGGACTAATTATAATTGACTCAGATGAACTTCGATATACTTGGCATGCATTACTGATTATTATTTTTGTTTTTCTATTAATTTCAACATACTTATATGCATAATTTATTATGTTCCTTTTGTAATCATTTTCAAAGCATGGGTGATCTCATTTCTTATAAAATGGTATATTATCAATACTTATTTCATTAATTATTTTTTCAATGAGTTTAATTCATCACCGCCGGTGGGCAACTGATTCGCGAAGTGAACGTAAGGCTGCATTTGTCCGCTGAGAGTTTTTTTTTTAAAAAATAAATAAATAAAATAAAAAAAAAATAAAAATTGAAGATAGAAACTAAGAATTCGGGTCGGGAAAGCACAGTCGTTCCAAGAGTAACCAAAGCGAGTTGAAATCACGTCTAGCCTATGACATGGCTGAATACTCCCATGAAACGGTAAAATAGTCATTGGGGCAAACCAGGCGAATCTCTCCCCCCATGTTATAGTATGATGCGCAATACACTCTGTTTTTATTAATTATCTTAATACACATGACAAAGACGGAACACATAGTGAGGCCATCACATAGAATATCATCAACAATGGATCAGATTATCGGCATTTCTTCCAAAGCTATCAGGATTTTATTAAAAAGTACTACAAATTGAAAATATTTAATTAATTGCGTTCTGCAGACTTCTACCTATCCTTAGAATTATAGCAATGTTTCACACATGAGCATAAACTCCCTTACATTTAATAGAGATAAAGATTTTCAACATTCATTGAAATATGTGCCTTGATATGATATTAATATAATTATATAAAAAAATATAAATTTTCTGTATATCAGTAAGCTTTACTCTTGTTACTGAATATAAATAAAAAAATCTATGCTAGTATTCTAAATTTAACTACGCTGAATAAAGCTTCATTTGAACTTTAAATCTATATCGTAAGAAGGGACATTTTATTCATAACAGGTTATCTTACAGCAATTTAAGTTGCGTAGGGTTAGCAAGCAAGAATATTCAACAAATGAATAATTGTATGTTTTTATATGTAATCACCTAATCTTTTAATTAGAGCAAACCATTTTTTCAAATGTTTTTTTAAACATTAAGTCGTTGTATCTTTCGTTATAGTTGAGATACTGAGTAAGCCACTTTATTACGATTCCCATTGGTTAAAAATATCCATGACATCACATAACGTTTCACCCACGTCAGTTCATATTGAGATAGCGTTGGGAATCAGACTTGTCGATGAAATTACTGCCTGCTTTCAAATCACATTCTTTGAGCAGCAGCAAACAGAACGAGGTTCAATATCGAATGTCTGGGTAAATTGTCAAAGTTCATTCTGTTAATAAAATGACTTCTTATACAAGATGTAAAGCATCGGTTTGTGTGTGAGAAACCGCTTTATTTTGATTTAAGACATTGACACATGAACAATAGAACAACATTAAATTAAAATAAAAAAAGACATTACAAAATATCCACTTTGTGGTTAGTCTAAATCGGCAGGGACAATTTAAATTTTAAAAAATTGACATATGTTTGATATATTCGCCAAGAGATTTCACATCAATTCTGCTGTCCTTTGTTATGATTATAATGTTTCTGGTTTTAACTTTGGTGTAGTCAGTTTAAAATGTTTTGTAATTTTTTAATTTCTTTTTTGTGAAGCTCAGTTTTTTCTGTTATTTTACGTCATTTCTGTGTCATATATATGTTTTCAAGTGATAACAGAGCTATAATTGGTTGGCGACGAAAAACAAAAGTCAGAAAGTCACCAATAGGCGGATATATCCTACTAATTCATAAAAATTTCATTAATTAGTAGAATTTTAAAATAATAGATTAAAAAATTATAAACAATCCCTTTTTATTCTTAAAACCATTGTCTTGCTTAAGACAACATTAAAAATTTTCTTTTAATTAATATTGCTAAAATATTAGAATGCAGATTTGTAAAACATAAAGTCAAAAAGTTCATTGAATCTCTTAACTTTTTAAAATTTATTAAGTTTTGATCATTGATAAATTGAAAGTATATTTCAGATTTAAATTCAAATTCATATTTTACGATGAGAAGAAGGCATCTCACGAAAGTATTTAATAAATTCGACATTTCCTTCTTGATTGAAGTTTAAATTCATTAGCTGTATCTAATTAATTCATTAAATGCCTGGAATTAAAAATTTTACTGCATGACATATTTTATCAGGACGTAACATCTATTTACGTCTCACTTTCTAACACTGTTAAGTTTATGCAATCGTAAGGAGACACTTCGTTTTATACGTTTTCATGCATACAGCTCATAATGAATTCAAATTAATCAGTCACATGGGGATTAATTTGTGCTAAATACGAATATCGAGTGCTTCCTGCAAGCTTAACCAACTGATTGTCTCGTTAAATTTACGAGACAAATTTAGACATTTTCTAAAAGCCAAAAATATGAAACTATGGACCGTGTTAAGAAAGGATTCGTTTATGCATATTAAATTTATTTGAAATTTCCGCGTGGTTTAGAGGAACTAACTGACTGTGAAATATTGTAATTCTTGATAATATTTTTATATTTTTAAATATTATTGGGTGAAAACTGTGGAATTATCTTATAAATTAAGCTATTATATATATATATATATATATATATATATATATATATTATAAATAAGATATTTTAAATAAAAAAAAATTGTGGAATTATTTCATTGATTTAGTTATAATCTCATTGTTAAAATATTTGTTATGTTGAGTGTTTTAGGAAGAATATAATTTATTGTCATTATATATAAATTATATTTCGTAAAATGAATAAATATTTTGGAAATATAATAAATATTTCGTAAAATAAACAAAAAAGGAGACTTTATTTTTAAGCTATAAGAGACATAGTTACATGATTGTTGATATTGTGTAATTTCGTCTATTAATAAATTAAGCATATGTACTGAAACTGATGAAATGAGAACTTCTTTAATAATTAATTCCTATTTAATAATTAAAGCAGTTTTCATTTTAATATGTTTATTTTAAAAAACATATATTTATATGTGTTTTAAATACGTATATTATGTAATGACTATCACCTTATTATTATTCATAGTACGATATAATCAACGATATTTATATATAGGCAAAACATAGATTACATTTCCTTAAAAATATGCCTGATTATAATTTTTGGTGAAAAAAATAGAAATGCATTAAAATAGTTAAAATTAAACATGAATTTATTATAAAAAATGTTACTTTTAATAAAATAAATGTTATAACACCTAAAAGTGAAAGGACAAAGATCATCCAAGAATAGAACAAAAGGAGCTCAAATTAGAAATAAAGTTAATTTATATGTTTTTAAACTGTAACTATTTAGAAACATTTTTACAAATAAAACTATTAGTTAAACTATTTCCATTATAATTTCGGGGACTTTAATATCAAAATAAAGCATAATGTAGAAATGCAAAATATATTCATAGGGGGGGGGGGGGTTAAAGCCTATTTAAAATATTTACAGAAAATATTATTAACGTAACTTAAAGACCTGAAAAAATCTATTGATTATTAGAAGTTGCAAAAATTATTTCTATGTCAAAGTAAAAAAGTATTTTTTATATTTACTTTCAATTTACCTATATTTCTTACATTTGCAATTATGAGATTTTTCTTCCAACTTGCAAATATATCATTGACTTTCACAGGAAAAGGATTTTCAAACTCAATTTTAAAATTACAATACTTAATTTGGAAAATCTTTTTTTCTTCTCAAACTTTAGTATTGCAATTATTATAATTTTACTATTGCATTTTTTATTTCAGATGCTTATATATATATATATATATATATATATATATATATATATATATATATATATATATATATATATATATATATATATATATTTACAAAAGATGTTTTATGAACAAATACAAATTATTTTCGATGAAAACAATGTCAACATATGAGAATATATTTGTTTATGTTTATTATATTTTCGTAGATTTTATCAACTAAAAATCTGCTTAACTGTTAAGAATCTAATACATTAATGTAATACATTAATGTTAATTACATGTTAATTACTTTAATAATTAAAAGTATCTTCATGAATATTAGGAATTTTAGGCAATTCAGCCTTTAATAATCATCATGCCATTTATAATCAAAGCAAACAATGCATGGAAATATTCCTAAAATTTTTTTAAAATACATTTCGTAAGTTTTCCATACGATGCAAAATATGTACTAAGTAACACAAAGTTGATATTTATAAATTGAATATTCTATATTGAATATAAATTGAATATTTATAAATTCAATAAAAACAAATGATGAATATAATTATTGGAAATATTTATTGTTTTGAGTACTAAAATTATATATAAACTATTTGTAACATTATTGTTTATATTATATATTAAATTAATACATAAAAAAATGCATTTTATCTTAAGTATAGTTGATTTTTCAAATTAAAAGCACTCTCATAACTTAATTAAGGGCATATTTATTTTACAAATAATTTTAATATTTATTAATTAAATTTGATTTTTTAATTTAACAACTCAGTGATTTCATCTCATTTTGCACAATGCACACACATACACAACTACGGTATACATTTTCCTTAATTAGTGAAATACTAATTTTGGTAATAAGGACGGGAATGCTTGTTCATATTTATTAGCAGCGATTTTAGGCAATGCTTCATTATTAATTTTTATAATTGGAAAGTTAAAAAGAGACCAATGGGATTTTTTTTTCTTTTCACTAAGATAATGAAACCCATAGTTTTCCCCTATTTTAATGAAAAATTTCTTTTCTTTAAATAAAAAGTACTTTACGTTTATTAGAACTTTGGTTAAAAAAGTGAAAGTTTAATTAAAGTATTTTAGAATATATCTTTCTTATTGTGTATTTGAATTTTATCTCGTGATATTTATCTAGCAAATGTCTTACCAAATAAGATTGTCAAAAGTTAATGCATCTAACAAAAACTTGATTAGTAATTTATCTTCTGATGATGGCAGCTAAATTTGTAATTTGAAGAAGCATATGAAATATCTTGTGAAGTGTTCAAATGTATACTCCATTTGAACTTTTTAATAAAGGAATATGATTATGAATGTACTTAACTAAATGCAAAATATTTCCAATCAAATATAAGAATTTTTATTTTACTTTGTATTTCAGAAATTTTATATTAAGTTAAATTATAAATAATAGAACAATTGAACTCTGTCTCTCTCTTCATTCTTTGAAAAAACTTTACTAAATAATTTTATTTGGTTTTAAATTTTCTTCTCTAAAATGGGTATTATAAGTTCTATTGAAGCTTAACAATGTTTCAAGTATTTAAGCAAATTGCTTACTATGCATATCATTACATTATTTTTCCAGGAATAGTACTTTAGCACTTTAAAAAAATTCTGCACACATAAAAACTAATTATCCAATGCTTCGTTTATATATTGCTTATTTAAGTGATTTTAAGTAATTGTTAACAAAAAATAATTTCGCAATGTTTTACTTAAGTAAATTGAAATTTATTAAACTCTTACATACATACATATATATATATATATATATATATATATATATATATATATATATATATATATATATATATATATATATATATATATATATATATATATAATTTTTATATATTTCTAAACACAAAAAAGTAACTGCAAATATTATTTTAAAAATTTGATTACCAATGTTTTATTGAAAAAGATTTAAACTACTTAAATGTATTTATAAAAAATATTGCTTTTATATTTCTAATTATAAATAAATAATTTTTAAAGTCGTTTGCTTAAATTTTAATTTAAATATTAGTTTTGTTTTAAAATATCTAGCCAAACTTAGTAATAATTTGGAAAGTACACTGTAAAACTAAAAGAAAATACACAAAGTTTATTGCCGTTATTTAAAATTTACACTGTTTGCAAAATGCATCTAATTTCACATTATATATATATATATATATATATATATATATATATATATATATATATTATATATATGTATGTATGTATGTATATATATATATATATACATATATGTATATATATATATATATGTATATATATATATATATATATATATATATATATATATGTATGTATATATATATATATATATATATATATATATATATATATATATATATATATATATATATATATATGCATTAAATGCATTCGTTTTCGTTTATTATTGATTTTAAAACTATGTTTTATTTACTATATAACTTTATTTAATGTATTATTTAAGAGTGCAACTACGTGTTATGAATGTTCATAGAATTTATCGATCCAGTTATATTACTTACATTTACATAGAAATAATGATTTCAATTTGAATAATTACTTGTTTATACTGAATCCTTTGAATAAGTTTGATTTCAAGAAGCACCCTTCAATAAGCATTTTGCTCTGACCTAAATATTAAACAAATTGACAGCACAAATTTATTTTAATTATTTTATTTAATTTTGGGTATTGCAATTTGTTGCTTTATCGTAGTTTAACAAAATTTTATCTGAAAAATTGTTAATATTGATTTTTTTGTTAACGATGATTTCCAGTGTTTTATTCACATTTAAAATAATTGATGTTGATTTTTTAAATATTTTGAGTAAATTATTCTCAGTGAATATTTTTCTTTATTTATTACCTTTTCATCTCTTAAATGCATGTGTAGAAATATTCATAACCGTGAAAAATCTCCTTACAAACTAATAAAAATATTTTTAACACACATAAATATTTCTTTCATTTATTTAATATATAATTTGTGGTATCTTTATACTCAATTATCCTTTTATATTTTCCAATGTTTTATATTAATAAAACAATTCCTTATATTTTTTTATAATTATTTGAAGCAAATAAAAGTACGCAAACAAAATTTACGAACTCAGATGTTAGAAGTAAAATGTATAATATTATACATTTACAATGATATTTTCAGTTTCTTTCATAACATATTACATTTCAGCTATAAAACAGGATATTTGCTATTATGTTTTTGTTGTTATTTATGAGCATTGGACAAACCAAGTTCGCTTTGTGGTAGCCATTAAAGTAGGGTGTGTTTTTCGGTTAACCAGAATACCACCATGGCGAAAATACGATTTTGCTTCAAAATTTCCTCCGATAGATGACACTACCAGAGCATTCACTTCCTCAATTTCGACATTAATCTGGAGAGGATATGCTATCATATTATGATGATATGTGTAGAAAATAGAGCTAACTTAACACAAATTTATAAAGAATGCACATAAAATTAATGTACAGAAACACGACTACAAATTCACTTTTCAAACTACGAATTAATTTCCAAAAATAGTAAATACTTTCTTATAATTTGTTTTATTGATTTTTTTTAAATTACCGTATTATATAGCATGCCATATTTTGATAACATTATTTACGAAACAATTATTTTAAGATTTACTTGTGGAATTAATTTAAGTATTTCTGTCTGAGTAATAATCTGCAATAAATATGAAAGTGTATTAATCTGAAATAAATATTAAAAATTCTGTGTCAGAAACACAATATACTTGTACACAAATTTATAAGCGTTTCAGCCTATTTTGATGAGTCGAATAAATAAATTCATGAATTAAATAAAATTTGTTCCTTAATTTAAAATGATTTTGATTCATCAACATATTTGAATTTGCCCTATCGAAAGATTTTTATTCCGTTCTCATTTAACGTGGTGCTTATCAAAATTGTGGAATACTGACATTTTCAATGTGCTTTGTAAGCATTGAAATATAACAATTGCTACCAGTTCCTTATAAATGAAAAAGCATGTATTCCAGTTGTATGTGATAGCTTTGTTTGAAGTCCTGAACTAAAGCGTTCAATTTAGAATCAATATTCCCTATCACCATCTCACAGAGAACTTTAATAATATCTCATGTAAAATAATAAAATATTTAACATTACCTTGTGATGTTTCACTCACTTCTCGAGCGAATCCATCTGCATTACATGCCAAAGGCGGTCCCTTACATATTAATTTTTTTTATAAATCTAAGAGGCTTCATATTTTGATTAACAGAAGTACATGAAAGAAAAAAAAACAATTTATTTTTCACTCTCATTCAATATGGATTTTAATTTAGTACTATAGTAAAATATTTCGAAGCATTATATGCCCGTTTAAACTATTCATCAAATTTCCTCACTGTTGGGAAAAATGCTTATTTTTAATGGGCAAAATTCTGTAACAATAATTTTCTATTATCTGCTGCATAATATTTTAAGCTACTTCTAATTTTTCAAAACTTAAACTAATTGTTTGTTATCACTTGCATAGTATTTTAAGCTTTTTTATGCTTAAAATTCTGTAACTATATATATTTTTCAATTATCTGTTGTAGAATACTCTAACAAAGAGAAATTAACATAATTAGAATGATTAACTTTAAACATATCATGTAATTACCTGGTTTTCGAGAGATAATGAATTATTCTTTAAAATTACAAAAATTCATTAAATCGAAATATATAAAATTTTAAAAGGTGCGTACAAATATTTATTTATTTTTTGCATAAATTTTTCATGAAGGTATTATTTTAAAATTCAGGATTCTAAAGATTTAAATCATTGAGTGAATTTAAAACTGCATTTAATAAAAATATTAAAAATAAAATTTTTCAAAATGCAAGTAATTTGCCTTCGACTATTATTTTTTAACTTTTGTTTTTTGAATCGAAATGAAATTCTGCTTTCTTTATTAATACAATATGATACAATGACTTTATAAAAAAAATTATTTGCTAGGTAATTGTAGGTAAGTGTATGTATACGCTAGGTAAGTATATGAAAAATAATAACACTTCATCTTCAGAGCAAATAACAGAAAAATGTTTCGTATTTTGGATTCTATTCTATTCCCAATAGACAGGAGATTTATAAAATTATTTTAATCTCCTTTTAAAATCTATATTTGAGACGTAAATCACAAATTTATATAAAATATTTCATTCTATACATTTCACTAGAGGAAAAATGCAACATAAATTAGGAAAATCTATTTCCTTTCTTTTGTATTATTTTATTTTATTTTCAAAAGACATAGTTTTATAATCTTTTACAAGTAGATTAAGTGTGATATACTTCAAGTAAGAACTGTTATATAAAATTGCATAACATTGTGTAAGGTAAGTTGAGTTTGTAAATAGATTGAATGTGATATGTTACAAGTAAGAATGGTTATATAAAATTGCATGACATTTTGTAGGGTAAATTGTGTTAACTTGCAAATTGTTTTATTGTATTTCAAATTTATTTTTAAGATGAAATGAGAAATGCACTACTTCTAGAAAAAATTTGAAATATGTTAAAAGCTATGATTTCAAGTCAGTGATAAATGCTAACATTCAATTCACATTCATATTACTGAATTAGGAAGTGAAAATTTATAACTTTTGAAATTAATCTGTGATTATAAGATTTGTAAATTTTATCACAGTATAATTTTAATACTGTTGTGAAGAAAAGTTATTGTTAAAAATGACTTGTTTTGATACTTATGACACTTGGGCCATTGGCTATGTGATATTAAGGCAGTAGAGTGCATGTTTCATTTAACCAAAGCATCACGAAGGTGAAAGTAAGACTTTACTCTATAGATAGAAGTCACCACCAGAGGGCCTACTCCCTCAATTTGGACATTATAACAAATAACACAAACCAATAATTTAACTAATTATTCTTAATAAAATAATTTACTTACGACAATTTAATAGATCCCTAAGCTAATAGTGGCTATCAAAGTATTTTTGTTTTACAGTTTAAATAAAAAAAACAATTCCAACAATATGCACTTTATAAAAAAGATATATTTACATTATATAATAATTTTAAAATATCTAGTATTATTAAATTTATTATTATATATTATTATTACATTAACATTTTTATTAAATTAATTATTGTATATATTATAATTATTAAAGTATTAAATGCAAAGATTCGTTACGATAAATTGGCTGATATCGATATAGAAAGAAAGAAGTCAGTTTTCCATGGAATATGATGATTGTAAAGGAAAACAAACACTACAGGATATCGCTTCGATAAACATCAAGTATAAATTTTACAAAAAAATTTTACTTTATTAAAATAATTCCTAAAATAAAAATGATAATATAATTAAAAGATTTATGAAAAATATGAAAGGCAAAATGATTTCTTAGTTAATTTTTTTTGTTTTAATGAATTTAAAATACATAAATGAATATTAAAATCAAAATAGAATTTTAAATTAGTAGCAGAAGTTTTGTATCTTAATTTTAATACTGACCATTTTCAAAACAATTTCATTTTTTGTAAAATTACAATTTATTTCATCAATGATTCTAGAGAGTTAAATAAAATCTTTAACTCTCTAGAGACAAAAGTGATCTTTCAATTACTTCTGATGGAAACTGCTTAACTGCAGCAATAATCTTGCCAACGAAATCATCTAAAAGCGGTAATTATTCATTTTTTTTTTTTTTTTTTTTTTTTTTCATAAATCTAAGAAGTGTTGAATGTTCGTTTCTCAACCATACCAAATTATTTAATTTTGTTGTATCTAACAATAAAAATATCGATGATTTTTACTAAAGACCAATAAAAAAGTTTGGTATTATTGCTCCGAATTAATATTATTTTCCAAATTTGAGAGAAAAAAACTCGTAGGTTTTTAGTTTTAGGTTTTCATAAAATCTGTCTTAGATGTTCTATTTTGATTCTTTTTTTTAGATCTTTCAAAAAAATTTTCTTAGCACTACATTCTTTTATTCAACGATTTCTGGTCTAAAATTTCCACTCATGTTAAGCCACTTTCTTGAATAACGTGCAGAAACAATACTGGAGGAGAAAATTCTTTATAAATAATATTTTAAAAAACGTGAATCATGGGCTCTCATTAATGATTCTTTCATAGTGAGTTGAGATTTCTTCAAGTATCAAATATAGTTTACCAAAGACAATTTTAAAAACTATTTGGCAATTTCAACGAGCCTTTTATACCAGTTTCCGCACATTTTCCAATTATGAATTCGCCACTCTATATACTGTGCATTTATATATTATTATCCAAATTTTGTTTTTCTTTTATGAAGACCGGACTTGTTATGTCTATACTCATATCTGAAAAATTTACATCATTGTCCATGGGTTGAAGATGTTTTGGCTTCGTTTGAGAATACAACACTTTGTCTTGTAAGCAAATAACGAATTTCGATGAAAATTTCCGAATACTTTTTTAATTATATTTCCAATAGTTCTCTCGCAGTAAATTCATGGAAATCTATGAAACACCAAGACAGTTCTTTTTGTGTTTACATAAAATAAGTATTTTTGTAATTTCGTACATTTAAAATTCTAATTTCAGTTTTAATTGATTCGTGAGGATTCAATTTTCCTTCAATATAAAACAGTTATATTAGAAACGAAGAATCAGTGCCACTTAACGGATAATCCGTTCAAAGCTTGAAGACTCTCCAGTTTGGTCTGTTTATTGCTTTTGAATTATTAATGAAATCAAATGTACTTTCTTTCATTTAAAAAACTTTATCTTTGTCAATTGGGTGCAAATCAACATGGCAAACCTTCAATTGTATTGTTCATGTAACATAGCACCTCCCTCCATCAGTAGAAATGAACTTGATTATAAACTCTTCAAGCTAAATAAGAATTTTCATCGCTTGAAACCAATTTTCAAGATTGTGTGTGCGGAAGTTATATTTTTTATTCCATCAAATATTTTTTCACAATAGATCAATTTTCTTCGTTAGTCATCCACGTAAATACTCATTTTGGATCTGTCCAATACATAATTCTCTTGAATACATTTGAATACATCCCAATAAATAAGGATGGAAATACACCAATCTAAGCTGCAAAGTTTTTATTCGAGGAATGATTTACACTTTAATAGAAGCAATCAGAGGTATTGAATATAAGCTTTAAAACAATACCTTCATTTTTACACTCTTAAGAAACTTACAATCACATTTGCATCTTAACAGGCGAAATGGTTGCAAAAAACATGCTTGAATGTCTTAAAGGAAATTTTATCCATCTAATAAAGATAATTAAATTGAGACAAACGAAACAGTTTTTATAAATTCCCTTCGCTGTCTTTCTATGATATCCTCATCCCACTTTAACTTTTGTACTCATACTTCAAACAAGAACTTTGGGAAAAAATATCACATGTGCAACAAACACTATTGAATCAAATATTAGCGGTAATACCCACCGTAAAGATCATGTCCAAATTTTTTTCTTAGTTTTTTTCAATCACAACCAGGTCATTTTAATTTTTAGAATATAAATTGTACAATTTTAAAGCTGGAACAATTGAAGGCTTTGCTGTTTCATTCACTTTTTTATATCAATAATTTTCCAATATTCAAAGTACCCTACAAGCATCAAGTCATGGCTTGATCAAAAAAGTTTTACTTCACTACTTACTATTTAATATTAGACAAGTTTTTCTATATAAATAAGTTGGTAAGAATAGTAGCAACTGAAGAGTAGAATTCCTCATAGCTTTGTTTATGATATCTCAGTGCAACTTGCTAAAATGACTTTTCTTCACTGCAAAATTTACACTCTATGATGAAACATTCAAAACTCTTCACAATATTTTTTCACTAGAGCAAATCGAAGTAGTTTTTGCCCTTTTTTAGCACATACTGATTTAGAGAAAGACTTTGTTTTTATCAGCTATGATGCCAAATATGACCATGTGAAAACTGATTAATATGCACACAATATTTATAATTAAATTTAGATGATAATGAAAGCATCGATTTAACGAGGGTTGATTAAATATTCGAGCCAATGTATCAGCAATTGTGTGTGTACAGGTACAGAGACATTGCAATATACGCCTATACGGGGTAACATAGTTTATAAGAATAATTGATTTTTTCTTCTGGAACATATCATGCCCCTCTTCTAATCATTGCAGTGAACTAGAGTCATTTCATTTCTAATAAATGTTGAATAAGTTTTTCCCATTTACAATATTTAAAAATTTTTAGCTAGCTTTTGTTATAAAGATACATTACTGTTTAATCAAGTTAGACTGGTTTCATAATGTTTCTTGGTAAATTTTAAAGTTTGATACAGGCAAATAATTATATAGGTAAATAAGAATAGATTCTAGTAAAGAAGAACACTATGTTAATGAACACTATGTAAAGAAGAACACTAAGTTACTAAGTATATAAAAAAATGATTTCATTGCTAAATGTATTAAATCAGTTTCATTATTTGATTCTTATCAAACTCAATTTTCAAAAAAATAAAATTTATGTAATATAGCTTAATTTTCAGCCTTTTGGTAAACTGATAATATTTGGTGTAACTACAAATGGATTATAGCCAACAATCGCATGGGATAATTTCAGAAATTCAACATTCAGCTTCATTTCCTGAAATACTAAAAAGTACTTTTTAGCTACAGCTTCATACTCCCCTTTTAAAAAATTTTCAATTGCATCATTAATACCAGTCAAATAAAATTTCCATGAATCTAAAATAGCAGATTCTTTAATATCAGCTTCAATAAATTGATGTAGACAACATCGCCATATTGTTGTTATTTTTTTCTTGTTTATTTATCACGTAAGATTCATCACAGAGAAGTCTCGATGACGACTAGTCCACCCGCTAATTCACTTATCCAGTTACCATTTCGGTGTTCAATCGATCATTAGTTAATTACTGCCAAATTTCGATTGCAATTGTTACGATATTTGAATTGCTTTAGCTTTTTTTTAAATCACCTGTTAGAATTTTTCTTATCAAATGTAGATGAAATACGAATTCTGTTCATGTAAGTGCTTAAATGTATCGTCGTCTTTATCATATATTTTCTTTATAAAACTTATTTCTAAATAAATCAAAATCAGAAACTTTCTCCTTTTTAAACCCCAGATTTTATAAAATCTTCATTAGACTATTAAAATGCATCTTTGAGTTATATTTTGATATCAAAGAAAACAATGCCATGCCTTTAAAAAATTCCTTAATAAAACAGGACTCCATAAAAAAAACTAACATAAATGCCCAAGTATATTTTTCAAACCTAATATTGCAAGTATAGACAAATAGACTGCTATTTATGATGACTAAGACTGCTATTTATGAAATTTTTAAGACTGCTATTTATAAATAGGAATGAGGCATATTTAGACATAATTGCTTACTGAAACTATCTAGTGAAACACTGTTTTCTGAAGTGTTTTGCAACTAAGCGATATTTTCCGCCAATCTAGTTTTTAAACTGTCAGTTTTACAATAATTACCTTTAACGAAGGAATATTGTTTCTCTACTTATTGAACTATAGAACCCATGACAATAATTGTACTGTATACTTACATTTATTATATTCTGAAGCATCATATCTTCATAAATTTTTTGAATTCGATTGCAAAATGGCAGCCACTTTTTAATACAATCGCCAAATTTTCTATTATCTTTTTCTAAAAATTAAAATTTCTTCTTAACTTTAATTTCCAGCATTATCATTTCTAACTAAATTTAATTAAAATGGTATATTAATAGCAGGCATAAATTTGAAAAGAATGATAAAAAAGTCAGAATCATATTTTTCTACTGTTAGCATTTCATCTTCTAAATCTACTTACTAATAGTTTAGTAGCAACATTAACATATTTTAAATTGATTTTTTACTGTGAGTTATAAACACATAAAATTAAAATATTTTAAATCAGCATGTTTGTTTCTTAACTACAATATGAATTTCATGTTGACCAATCTGTACACATTTCAGTTAAACTTATATATTTGAAATACTTCTCGTGAAAGTAGACTGGTTAACCTTACAAATTTTTTACCTTAATTACTCATTATCATTCCGATACGCAGAATACCAAATATCAATCCAGAACAACTGTTGTATAGCAAACGACGGATGTAACGCAGCAATGCTGTAATAAATAAGTTAAAAAAACAAATTTACAAATATTACATATTCTAGCTCTGAATTATTTATATATTTTATTAATTTACATAGAAACAGGCTACATATAAAGTACTTAAGGAAACTAAATAAAGTGGATGAAATTAGATATATCATATGTGTATTAGTACAGTTTGGTTGATGTCGACATCAATATGTAATATCATTTGCTGTACCCAAATAAGGATATTTGTTATTAATGTAAAACATTTATGATAAATTAGTTACCTGTTATTTAAATTCACTTAGCAAATTTGTGAAAATATGAAATCTGTGAAGTAAAACACAAAGAATTTACTAGTGACTAAAAGAAGATACTGTAATGGGATAATGATTATAAGTATGAAAGATTTTGACGTGAAATTTGAGGAAATTCATGTAAACTTACTTTTAAAGTTCATAGTTATCGCAAATCCAAATGCAGTATATATTTAAAATTTTAAAGAAACATAAAAAACACAAATATTTTGAAACGAAACTAGTGAAGATAAAAAAGTTTCCAAGTGACAAAAGAAAATGGAATTAAAATAATCTTACAAGAAAAAAAGAAAATCGTTTTTCAATATGCAATACAAAATTTCACGAGATAAAGATAATTTCAGAAGAATGTTTCTTTGATTCAGAGTGAAGGAATTCTGTTTGAATGCTAGAATACTATTTATTTAAGAAAACATTTACACTTGACAAAAAGTCATGTGAAATGATCAGAAGAGCAATAACGACTTCGTTCTCAAATAAGGGACAGAAGCATCCTTATTTGAGAACGAGGTTCTAAAATTTATAAGGAAATTAATTGCCAAAATTTTAAATTCTGATGGTATTGCATATGTAATAAACTTGATGTTAACGGTATAATTTGTAGTTTAATGCCATCAAAACTTGGGGGGAGAATTTGAGACATAATTAAAAGTTTATAAATCTTCAAAAATGTTACAAAATAACAAATGAGTTCAAACTGAAGAACTTTTCTCACTTTCAAAGCAAGCAAGTGGTAACATTTTAATTTAATTCAAATTCCTGACATGTTGTTATCATGTGCAAATCATTACTTCAAATTAATCATACGTTATAAATAACCAAATCTCTATTTTTTTTGTAAAATTATTGATGATTTTGAGGAGATTTGTGTTGAAAAACACATTGACATTATAATCAATTAATAACAGTAATAAATAAACTAGGTTTTCATATTATAACAATCAATAAATTAATTTTTTTCCTGTCATTGAAAAAAATTGTAAAATCATCATTAAACTTAAAGGTTTCCAAATAAAGCATTGAATGACACTATCACGTCTCTGTTTTTAAATTTTTTATGTCTTTGTAAAATTTATTACATAAAAATATTCAATTAACCTGATGAATAAGTTATTATTCTATTTTATATGGATTTGAAAATTCTCTAAAACAGTATTAGTAAATTCAATACTAAAAGTAGATTATTAAAGTTTGTGACAAATATTTCCAGTTATGCAAACCGAGATCATTGTACTTAAAATAATCTGACTTACAACTATAAAAGAATTTATATGTAATATACAAAAATAATCAAAGGAATTTATGTGAATATTTGATGACAATTAAAGATCCAATTGGTCTTATCTATGAATCGAAATTTAATAAATGAATCTTTAATTCCACTTCGAATAATTACAGAGAAAATGATTTAATGAAAAGGAATTACAACATTATCAAGAATAGTCTTCTTTTTCAAATATAAGGTTTCATTAATCAAGTTACCACCCAAATAATCTAGACTTGTATTTACTTATATTTTAATGTAAGGATAAATAATCATCTTACTACTTAAATCTTTGATTAATAATTGATTTTAAATTCCATGTGACTGATTTCATTAATTGGGATTCTAACATTTATAATCGAATCCCTGTTCTTATCATTATTCATCAGAGATTCACATTTCATAAATTACATTTCT
This sequence comes from Latrodectus elegans, assembly GCA_030067965.1. NCBI lineage: Eukaryota > Metazoa > Arthropoda > Arachnida > Araneae > Theridiidae > Latrodectus > Latrodectus elegans. The sequence continues at coordinate 8,085,355 of CM057816.1, forward strand.
GTATTATTGATTTCACATATGCTCATTAATCATTTAAAATAGATTTCATTATTTCGAAATTTTTGTAGCATTCCATTAAAATAATGTTTTGACAAATTCTAGAATTATATATTTTTAATTTAACTTTCTATCACCAAAAAAAGAAATGTTTGAATTAAGAATGAATCGGATTAACTTACAAATTAATTAAAAAAAGCATTTTTAAGTTCTGAAAGTTAATAATATTGAAAGATGATTATTAGATACAAAATGTTTGAAAAAACAATTAATTTCCAAAAATTTTATTAATTCCATAGAAAAGATATATTTTTAATTTCTTAATTTGGTAAGTAATTAACTACAAAGAAGCCATTTTACATTAAAGAAAACCATTTTCTTATAATTGAAAATATTGAGGTAGAAACTCTAATATGATTTATATGAGACGATATAAACCTTATATGTTCTATAACATATCTGCGTGTGTGTGCATATATATATATATATATATATATATATATATATATATATATATATATATATATATATATATATATATATATATATATATATATATATATATATTCTGAATAGAAAAAATGTATTCAATATGCTCAATATTTATTGAGCTCACTTAAGAACCAATAGTTCGAGAAACATTGCTAGGTATAAATTCAAAATATGTGCTTCTAATCTCCTAAAAGAAGAGTGTTTATTTTCTTAAATATTTGCTTTAGTGTTTCTTCAAAAGGACATAAAAACATCCCAAAATCAGAGTATTATGACTGAATGACACTATGTGTGGTCTGCCTTGTCCAACTTCGAAATGAAACATTATGATTTCCAAGAAGTAACGATTTTAAATCATGATTTTGCATTTGTAACTTGGACAATTTCATGCTAACTTATTGAGAATGTCATTTATTCATAAGTCAGTCATTATACTGCAAAAAATAAAAAATAAAGATGATATCCGATTGTGGGTGCCGGTACGCCAGATCCAGAATCCATTTTGTTGCTTATGTGATGTCGCACATTCACCGCTGCATTAAACTCATGTACCACGAGACACGCATATGGTAATCACTATTTAAAAAATGACGTATCTGGAAAAAAAAAACTATATTATTGAGAATTTGAAGTCATTATGGGTCAACCTTACAACTATTTCAAACAAAGACGTTTGTAATTTTGATTTATTGTAAGCTTTTTTAATGTGTACACTAGGAGAATAGTTGTGCTGCCCAAAATGGCTTGCGAATATCAAGATTATTTTTTCTGCATCAAAACGTTAGTAGAATGGTATTCGGTACAACCCAGAAGAAACTTATCGATGCATCGTTGTTTACAATAGTGGGCACTGTAACCCGTATCGATGTATTATCAAAATTATATAATGATTTACTATTATGCAAAATTATATAATGATTTATATATTTTTGCCTAATGTTCTATAATTAATAGCTTTTGAATAAATCATTTTTAATTAAATATTTCGAACCGTTTCGTTTTTTTATTTCTTAAAGAAAGATATAATTATTTTAATTATTATATATTATAATTATGACGAAAAAGCACTTTTCATTTTCTAAAAACATTATATATGTAAGAATCTGTTGAAAAGATAGTTATAAATGGAGATTATTTTTATTGATCCCATAAAGAAATATGATTTATATATTTTTTCAAATTGAGGTATTAGATATTCAGTCTCTTATAAAATATATGAATAAAAATTTGAATATGAAATTGATCTGTGAAATTAGAATGTACCTGTTTAGAAAATGATCATTGCTTTTTGTTGTTTGTCAAATGTATTATCCGAATTAAAATTTAATTAAAAAGATAAAATGATATATTTTATAATTTCTAATTTATTCTTACTTTTTCTAGTTCTAAATTTATTAATTTAAATCATTAAATTGGAAAGCAAAATATCTCATTTTACTAAGATGAATTAATCAATTCCGACATAATTATTGCACACATCATCAAATCGTGCAGTTAAATATGCATAAAAACATCTGAGAATTGAAACCAAATGTAAATTTCATCCTCAAATCTATTGGTTTCAAATTATTCCTTTCATTAAAAACATGGTTTAGTTTTCATATTTTTACATATATGATTCAAATACATATTATTAATTTCAGTGCTACATGCTACCTCACTTTACTTACATAATAGCTCAACTTAAGATTTTATTTCTGCTATATATCATAATTAATGCATTATTGACCATTATAATTGCAATATCAAGAAAAGGCGATAAAAGGAAATGTACTAAACAATAATGTTGCTGGTTATTTTACTGAGCAGTATTGTTTCTTAGTTAATTTTTAAAGAAATTTGAAGGATATATAATTTGAAGGAAATAAAATGCCAGTATATAAGGCATTTACTGGCGGGTGTTTTGTCATTGAGTCAAATAATAACTCAATGGCCTCCACAAATACAGTTGCCAATGTGGTTTAAATATGATGCTATAAGTTAACTAACCAAAATAACTTGTGAAATGAGAGCCAATCTTCCGTTAGTTATTGAAAACGCTTTTTTATTGATGAGAAATCTGACATAAGTGTAGTCCAGAGGCTTATCATACCAGATATAGCTATTGTACGTAATACTGCTGAAGTGTAATTTTTCGAAGACAATGGAACATAATGCAACTAGGTTTTCAACACTGTTCAAAATGTGATCAGGAGATGCTCCATACATGAATTCAGTAACACTTTTACCATTTTTCCAAAGGATAAATTGGTAGAACGATACCAAATGGAAGTCGGCAATAAATATTCTCAATGATGGAACCAAAGACAGATGCTGCTATCAAGATGATGAAATCTTAACCGCGATTCTTCTGATAATATAGCTTCATATGATTTCTCAATTGTCATCATTGATTACACCAATCAAGGCAAATTTTACTGTAATGCAGTGTCATGTGTAGCCAAAGTTATAATTGTACTATCGACAACTATTATTTTTTAATTTTTTCGAAATTTTCTTGCAAACACTTGTAGATTGAAAAAAATCATCATTTTTTACTCAAGTTTCATGACTTAAATACGTTATCATTTTAAACGTCTCTAATTGCATGTATTACTTTTCAGTAGTTAAAGACAGGGATGTCAAAGAACCAGAGAAATCTTGAATTTATAAGTTCTCTATTCTGCAACTAGTCACATCATCGATAATACGATAAGCTACAATTTTTCCAGTCTACAATTCGACCTCTGTTAAGATAAATACGTGCTGGTAAATAATTTACCTTTGCATACGAATCAGTTTTAGTTTCAGAATCATATTATATAATTTATTAATTTAAAAATATTAAAATCATTACTAATGACGATTACTTTATAGAAATCTGTTGTAAAGCCAATTGACAATAGACCAAATAATTTTTTTCTTTCCTTAAACTTCATTTGTGTACTGTTAACCTCTTATAAAATTTTTAATGGTCAGCAATATATATAAATTTGTAAAAATAGTGTAACCCTTCAAATTAACTAATATTTTTTAAAATATTGCTTAATGCTTAACATATTGAAATATTTTTATTGTATTTACATTTAATAAAAACAAAATATTTCCAATAGAATTTAGAGAGGATAATATTATATGTAAGTTATTATATATATAACTCATGTTTTTCTCTAGAAAACGAACTTTTTCAAATTTTCTTTTAAAGCAAATTTTTCTCAGTTAAATGATATTTTAAAATTAAACGTACAAAATATAATCTTAATTATAGATGTTAGTAAAATTTAATTGTATTTTTTTACAAAGTGCTAAGATTTATAAATAACGTTAACTATATGTTAATTATTTGAATGTGCATATTAAAAACACTTACCCTTTATAAAACAGTAAATGCTATAAGCATTTTATTAAGAGTTATTTAATTACATATATATCAAAATTTTTAACATAAATAATGAAATATAATATAGTAAAAATTTATAAATCGAATCATCTATTTATATTTATTTGCAGTTTTTTAATTTGGTTTAGAATACTATTATTTTTGTCAACTTTAGATTTAATATTATATTTTGTCTTATATTTTAGCTTGACTTCCATTTCCTCTATTTTGGACAAATATACATTTTGACTTCACATTTTTAGAATGGCATTGGGGTGTATTGGATCATTAAGACATCAGTCTGGGGCCAATGCAGAAAAGCCATGCATTGTGCAATATGGTCATCACATCCCTGAAGAATTTAGGCATGTTGGTACTTCGTTACATTTTCCTTTCAATTTTTGCTTCTTTTCATTTTTCTTGAATATATGTTCCATCTGCTTGCTATATTTCGTGTTTTCACTGTATTATTTTTCATTTGATATTTGATTTTAATTTTATAAAAAATTACGATTAATTATATATTAATAATTCCATTTAATCTGCTTTTGCACGGAATGTATCGCTAAGCATATGGTCTTTGTAATTTTGGTATTTATTCTTGTATTTTTTAATACATGCTTATATATATATATATACGTGTGTGTGTGTGTGTGTTGTGTGTGTTTAAGCTAATAACAGTTACAATATGTCGAAAACAAATAAGTATATCCTAGTGAGAAATTAATGTTTTGCAAGGAACACAATAATTTGTCTTCTAAAAACAAAAATGTTTCATTTTCAAAATTGAATATAGAGTTTTTTTATTTTTAAAACGATACAAGAAATTATCATTTCATTTTTTTTCCATGAGTGATAAGGTTTCATTTCCAAGAGCTGCAATATATGTATATGTATATATATAAAACTTTTAAGTTCTTAAGTAGAAAAACTACTCTGTAGATCATATCGGTAAAGTCTTTCACCTCGCATGTTTCACAGGCAGCAAAGAATAAGGTTGATAAAAAGTAAGCTCTTTTGTTTTCCGTTTTATTTCTTTTGTAGAAGGGGATATAAATATTTATTGCGCTGAGTAGATAAACCCAAGTCTGATGCGCTGCAGATAACAATATAAATCGGAAATATCCTCTTAGAATTTTTTCCCATTTCGTAAGGGTGAAATGCCTTATCTCTTCTTGGTCAACGTCGAAAATAAAATTTCACATTTATTTTAAGAAATATTGATATGTTACATATGTGTGATAGATGGATTTGTGAAAATAAATTTTTTTTATGTGCCAAATACATTAAAATATTATTTCCAACATTAAATAACTTAATTTGTACAGAAATCAGGCATTAAATTTCCAAGGAATATCCTTTTTTCAGCACTCGAAGATTTTTAAAATCTGAGATTCAAAATTTCTTAACTTTTCAATAATTATATTTTACAAAGTCCTATCTTATTTCGTCTAAATTAATGTATTTAAATGAAAGTAATTCAATCGAGATACCAAACTAACTTTTTTGTATCCGAATATCCTTATATTGTTAATATTTATATACTGGAAGTTTACCTTTTTTTAAAACTGTGAGTTTTGTATAAAACATATTTCTATTGAGATGATTAAAAAATTTTCATTCAAAATATATTCAACTTATTCAAAAACATACTTTCAGGAGTATCATTTATTTTTAAAGTATATTTTTATGATGTGAATTTTTTTATGATAAATTTCCTCAACATAATTGTTTTGATAACACGTTTAATAAAGGGAGAAATAATTTTCTAACAAGAAAACATTAAAAAAAATATTAAAACTTTTACCATGATAATATTATTGAAATACATTTGTATAAAGGATGGTGAGAAATAACATAAATTTGAAAAAATATGAATGAAAGCTTGTAATTAACTATTACATTTAAACACTTTACTCAATCTGTTACTTTAATTTATGTATTTTCATCGTTTTTAATTTTGCATTATATTATTTTAAAAGTTATTGATGTTTTTGAAATTTGACAATTTAACCCGAATTTTATTTATGATGAATTCTTATTTCAGTGTAAATAAAAATTCCTTAAAGATTATATAAATTGTTTATTAAATAATGTCTCATTAAATAAATGATTGCTGTAATCACATAAATATATTTATTTTTAATATTTTATTTTATTTGCATCTACGCATTCTGAATTATTAAAATTGTTTCTAAATAATCTTATAAGTAATTTTAATATGCTTGCATTTAGACCAATTTTAATAGTATGCGCAATTTAAGTAAATAAAAGTTGACTAAAAGAGGCAAATATGTGTTTGAATTGTTTTAAAGTATTTTCTTTATTAGAAATACGACTAGATAAAGTATTATTCATGAATATAATGGTACTTTTTTTTAACTACATTAATATAATGGTAGTTAGAAAATTATGGTTTAAATGGCAACTTCTATATGTTTCTATAGTAATATTTTGATTACCATTTTAGACATTGTGAAAAGAAGTATTATCAGTAATATAAAAATACAGAAGATTTATTCCCATAGATATTATCTTGATAAGAAATTCAAATGGTATTATTTCCAAAAAAAAAAAAAAAAAATTCCATTTGCCAAGACTTTGATTTATTCCATAATTTATGATTGATATTTTAATAGACTTCAGAATTATTTATTATTATGTTTATGCAGCTATTGCAGAAGAGAATTAAAATATAATACAGTTTTAACATAAAATGCATGTATAAAATCTCAAAATTTTCTTCGAAACATTTAGTAGAAACCTAAAGGATACTCATTATTAAAGTATGAAAATATAATTTGTATTTTTATAGATAAATAATATGTATATTAAATTTTTAAAAGTTTTATTAAATAAGAAATACCTAAATATAGATTGAAAGGAAATGAAATAAATATAGTTGTCAGTATCGAACACTTGTTTTCTCATGGCATGGAAAATGTTTCTAATAATATTTGTAAATGTATCTTTTGAGAATAAATGTAGTAAAAAATGGTTTAAATTACGTAAAATACTAAAATGTTTATATGTACTTAACAGCATATGGTAGAACATGGTCTTACAAAATCATAAATGGAATTTTCAATGCTCATTAAGATATAATGCTGATTTTATACTGTATTCACTGTAAAATATATTATTTGAAGATTTAGAATATTGAGTCACTTAACGGAATATCATTCAAATCTATGCTATAGTAAAATATATTTTTAATTTAAATAAATTATTCCAAAACTAATGATATTTTTTGAACTTTTATGAAGTAAATTTGTAAAAAGAGTGATTGATTCCGTTGTAAGTATAAATTAAAATTTTATTTCAATTAATTTTTAAACGTACGTGAATTATAAAATATTATGACCATGTACGTATTATTTAAATTTTTCAATATATCTGTCATTTCCTATATATATATATATATATATATATATATATATTCAAATTCTCTTAAGTGTAGTACAATAGTACAATATTATCTCTCTCCTTTAATAGATTGGGATTCAAATGTATAAGAGGTATACTATTATATATCGCTCCTTTCCTAAATTGGAATTCGAATTTATAAGTAATATAATATGATTAGGACTATATTCCCTTCAGCAAAATCTGTGAATGAAAGTAAACTCTGATATTATTCAATTGTCTATTTGAACATTTTCGGTATTGGTTACCAATGCAGATTTATATATCATTTAAAACTTTACTCGTACTTTAAACATGAGAATCATATTTGCTAAATAAGAATGAAGTTTCTACTTGTTTTATGATGAATTTGCGAAACGATATGAAAACTTTAATCAGTTTATGAATAATTTATTTTTTAATAATAATGCTTAAATGTCACTGAAAAATAATGTGTTTTTAAGAGATTAAAAATACAAAGTTAAATCATAGATTATTATTGTAAGAAGGATTATTTTCTTAACACATTTTTTAAATCTATGCAAAAATATATACACTGTTTTCTGTTAAAAGATAAGACTTCCTTTCTGTGAACTACTGTGCGTATAAAAATGCTTAACTTTTGAAAAAAATATTTATATCGTAGATCATATCAAAGCATTATTCCTTCCCTCTCTTCACGAAGAAAAATGCAAACCTGATAAAAAAAAAGAAAGTGCTTACATGTTTTTCTTAGTTTTAACTCAATTTTCTTTCGAAAGAACATAACTATTTATTTCGCTGAGTAGATAGTCGGATTCCAATATGCAGCAGATAACAGAAAAAAATAGCAACCTGTCTTGAGGAAGCAGTTCTACTTTTTAAAAAAGAGACCTTACTTTCTCCTACTTTTCTCGGAACCAATAAAAAAATCCTAAATATTTTGAGATATATTCCCTTTAACTATAATAATGCATTATGTCTGACACTTAAATAATTATTAAAATAAAATTAGCTACATCATAATTTAATGCGTCATAAATTAAAATGTGTATCTATAATGCAAATTAATTTTTTTTAAATTTATCATTAGATTTTAACACATAACCTCTAATTACATAAGAGGTGCGAATTAGTTTATTAGTTTTTTGCAAATGAAAAATCATTAAAGAAATAGTTATTTCTTTAATAATTTGTCATTAACAACAAATTCGTCTGAAACTTTTAATTGTGAAATTTTATTTATATATAATATCATTAAATAACTAATAACCTTATTATAATAAACAAATGAATCATTTACAGGTAAACAAGTCCAACTGTCATTTGAACCATCCGTGTAAATGTTAAATTGTGGCGACAGTGTCTGTTGTGTGTGTTAGGTGGGAAGTCAATTAATCTTTCAATAGTCTTATCAATTGGGAGGATTGGATGGAACACTACCTTTGTCTGGCAGTCATTGGCATTGATAGTCATTTGACTAATATGTATATCATACCTTATGCTATTTTAATTATTTATTATATATATTCTATTTAGTTGATTGAAAATTACCTTTTTATATTCTTTAATGGATTTTAATGGCGTGTTTTGATCCTTAGCCATTACATTAATGTATGAAAAAATGATAGCTGCATTTTTTTAGAAAACAATATGTATACTTGAGTAAGAAATACGCAAATAATTGGTTTTCGTAATTAAGTGTGTAATTTATTTTGATTTTTGTTGTTGTTGCTAATCTCAGGATTGTCTAGAAAATTTTTTATCATATTCGTTAAGAATAATTTGTGAAAGAAGCTTCTTTTCCAATTCGCTAAGGAGGCGTGCTGCCGAATGGATGGAAATAGATATGTCACAGTCTAATGACGTTGGGCGCATTAATATGTCTAGCATTGTAGTCCACCGTCTCTAGAAATTATTAATTCCAAACTGAAACTTACGACTCTAGAATACATGTTTTTCTCAACCACGAACTGTAATACCTTTAGTATAAAATTCTATTATTCTTTCGGCTTGAGTACTTTTTTTGCCATGACTTATTGCTGATCACTCTGTAGCATCGATGTTAAAAATACCCGTTACCCTTCCATGCAGATCTGCATGTAAGGCGACCAATTGTAAATGCCTTTTTTACCAGATTGCAGAAAAAAGCTTGCCTATCTTGGGTAGGAAAACACGATCCCTGGAGTACAGTGTGAGCTTATGCACTTTTTACACACGAGTCAGATTCATATGGAAGAGTGATTCAGAACATGTGTTGATCTGAATGGAACAAAGGCAGATACTACCAATCCAATACAGTGGAAAGATTCTGTTACTATGGTGGTTGAATAATATTTTGTGCGGGAAATTCATTTGGATGCCTCGCTGACCTCCATGTGTTCAACTGTGAAACCGTGACTTGTGTGAGAAATTGGGACGAAATCCTTCAATCCATATGTCCACCCACAGGCCACTGACATAGACAATGATTTCATTCTGATGTATGTTAACTTACGAATTCATCGAGATGTAGTTGATGAGAATTATCTCGAGAGTTCTGGTTTGGAGTGAATTCAATCCGCAGTTCGATCTCTAGACTTTAATTCCATAGAATATCTCTTGTAGAATATCTTGGTAGTCAGACCGCTTTCTTAATTCCTTCTCAAATGTCTGTAGGAGAGGTGGGAAATAGTTTATAGTCTCCACTTCTCATTTCTGTAACCAATAACTTAAATTGACAGAATGGAAAGTCAATGTCATCGATACATACACGCTATGAGGTTGTATTGCTGATTAGATTTCCTTTTTGTCATGTTTCTACGAAATTTTACCACATAAAATTATGATAATACTTTTTCCCGAAAATAAACCCTTCCAAAGTATTTTTTTTAATTAATTTATGTATCTTTCTTACGTAATCTACTGTAATATAGTTAATACATACCTGTTTTATGTACATGTCATCGAAATTTAGTGCTTCTCATTTGCTTATTTACAAATAAGGAGCAAAATACTGGTTGTTTCTTAAATTTTGGGGGATAATGTAATTTAAATAACATCATCCTTAATTGATTTCTGACATAACGAAATGGGGTCTCTTTTGTAGATTAACTTAACCAAATCAAATGCAGTACTTGAATTAATTTTTTTTTTAAATAATGAAGCTAAATTAGTGACCTGTAAGTTTTCATCCGAATTTCAAAGCAATTTCATAAAATGTTGAATATGATGAAAACCGATTCTCTAAACGGGATAAAAATAATATTTTTAAAACACGAAAAATATAAAAATGTCATTATTTATTTTTTTTTAAAAAAAAGAAGTATGAAGAAGGTAAAAATAAAGAACTTTCTGATGTAGCAAATGTTTTTCTTTGCTTTGAACAGGTCATATACGTATGACACTTTATTTTAGAGGAAATGAAACACGCTTTTTTCATGAAAACAGAAGTCCGTGAGCAGACAACGATCATTATTAAGACATGTAGGATATACGTTTCTAAGGACGTTTTAAATATTTTATATTTACATGGTTCAATCTTTCTCTTTCTCATTTATTATGGGATATTTTTTTACAACTACAAACAAAAATTTTAAAATAAAAAAAAGCATTTTCAAACACAATTTTTTACAATGAAGCACAATAAACTCATGCATTTATGTAAGTTATATTTATGAGCAGCCATTTTATTTTTTTTTTAACACTTATTATTTCAGTGCTTCTGCGTATAACTATCTTAACTTAAATGTATGAGATCATCATAACTTGGATTAATTGAAACCTCATAATCTGTTCCATGATAATATTCAAAGAAATATTCGTTTTTAATTAACATTTATTAACTGGTAAAAAATTTAATCATTAAATTGAATTATTTCGACTGTAAAGAATAAAACTTGTTTTAGATATTTTTTCACTACCTAACGTATTTTCGATATATATGAAATAATATGAAAAAACTACCGAGGAGAAATATTCGAATAATTAATATTAGCAACAAAAAAATAAAAGAGACAGCGTATTATGAAAACATTATTTTAATTATTATTTATATATATAACTAGGCTTTTTATTATTATGTATTATTTATAAGCAAAAATATTGATTGAAAATATCTAAATTAATTTGTTTGTATGAGTTGAGAAATATATATGATGTTCTATTAAATTTAAAAATATTTTTTGAAGTCTACATAATCAGTAGTCTCATCTATTTCATTCGAAACAAATACATTTTCAGTAAGCATGATAAAATAATAAGCGAAGAATAAAGTTTTAAATGCAATTTATCACTTATAATAACCGTTTAAACTTTTTTCAAATAATAAATATTCTTTTTAAATTGATACGCATATTAAAATAAAGGAATGGGATGTGTTATAATTTATGAAGCCTGCAACAAGATAAAACATTTGCTAAGAATAAAACCTAAAACGAAAATAATTTCCTTACGCAACAATTTTGGATATGACAATGGAAACATTTCATTTAACCAAAATTTTATTTATTCACAAATAGTCCCCTATTTCTGTCTATTTTTACTGTATAATATATTTAATATTATTCAACAGAAATATTTCTAGACTAATAAAAGAGTTCCCTTTATCAAAACGATAATTATCTTTTAGTCTTTCAATTCCATAGAATTTTATACTTCAGCTTAGCAATTTCCTAATCAAAATATGATAATTTCATAATAATACTGAACACAAAATATAAAATATCTTTTAATGTATTTAAACAATCATTCATTTTAGAAGACAAATTGAATAAAAGCTAAATTGTAGTTTATATTATATATAAAATACAAATAATTATAAAAAGAATTTTTATAATATAATGAAAAGTGCTCTTTTATAAATGAAGAGAATACAAAGCACTTATCATCACATTTTATTAATATTTTAATAAGTTTATTGAGACTGGAGTGTTTTATTACAGTGATGTTACAGTGATGTGTTTTGTTAATGTAAGCGACATTTATATATTATCAAGGCTAAATAATCTGTTATATTTTCACAATGTTCTATTTACATAAGTAATAATATATATCAAGACTAATTAAAATATTTCAATTCTCTTTTTCAGTTCATAATTAATTTCATTTTATTTGTGACAAATCGCACTGACATTAATAACAGTTTAAATCATACTATTCAAAATTTATGGCTGCATGTGCTTGAAAGTATTCTGGGACCATTTCGTTTTTAAAGTATGTCATAATACTAATATTTCATTTTCCTGCACAAAAGATGTAACTTATAATTATATTGATAACATTAATTGTAAATTTTTACATCGATCATTATATTTTGTTGTGAATATCTTTTTATGCACAAATATGCATTAATATAAATTACAAATTCTAACATCATTTTGTTTAATTTATTTTATGTATTATTAGTGGAATACGATATTACTAGTATATTGATTCAAATGTTTATTTTGGCATGCACATAAATGTCGATAGTAATTAATTTTCAGTAAGACTTGATTTATATAGATTTGACACACATATTTATTAATTAGTGAATATGATGCAAATATATTATTCATTCAAAATGAAGTATGTTATCAGTTCAACATATCGTTTTCGGACTCTTTTCATTTATCTATTTTATTTAATTCCTTTTAAATACATACAATTTTTTATTGTAATTAGGAAAGAGTTAAAAGTGAGTGCAAAAGTTAATTTATATAAATAATATATTGCTTAAATGAAAATTTTGCAAAAAAATATGTCCAAAGTTTTTAGATATTTTATTTTAAATTTGTATCAAGTGTTGTGGTCAATAACTGATCTGCCTAACATACATCATAATTGATTGGAAGTCTACTCAATGTATTTAACCTTAACCAACACAGTGGTCTAAGATAATCTCGAGGAAGGTAAACTTGATCAATTCCACTATTAGCCGATCTGACAATTATGGCGTGGTTCTAATATAAGATATAGGATGTAAACAATCTCCTTCAAACATTCATCTCAGGAAGTTATGCTTTCGTGTTTGCATCTGTAGCTTTATACTTTATATCAAAGGTAATAAGTACCTATATTTGATTCTAAAATGCTATTTTAAAAGTATTTTGTTGTATTGTTTTAAAAGTATTTATAAGTGAATAGTTTCCGACATAATTTTGATAATTTTATACTGCGAATCATAAAATATAATGTCATAGAAAAAATACATAAATCGCTATTCATTTTGCCATAATTTTGAACAAAACCACAAGATATTTTTCAGAATACATCAGATAATGTATTCAATTTCTTCTTTTCGTAAATTAATCACTGCCATTATTAATTAAAAATTATGATATCCTCTGCAAAATATTCAGAATTTCGATTTTATTCTTGTTTATATATACCCCTTTCATAAAATAAATATTTTATTCCTGGTGAAAATATATATTTAAATGTAAAATTGACAAAATGTTTACAATAGTCAAGGTTTAAAATATGTCCAAATAAACTTTTTTCTTAAATAAAATCCTAATCTTTTAAAAATAGTTGTTCCCTTGGTGTGTAATCATACAAATTGATTGCAAATGCAGATTATTTAATGATAACTAATTATTTTTCTTCAACAAAAATACAACGATCCAAATTTCTCAAATAGAATTTTATAACAAATCTTGTGTAACTTTTTATTTCTTGCATCAAAACCTCTAAATATATGTTAAATATTCATTAGTAGTTATTGTAAATTATCAATAATATTAAAGAGCATTTTCTAAACCTAGTATAATGTAAGGAAATTTTTAATTACATCATAATATTTTAGTTAAACGTAGAATATTTTAAAATTAGTATATTGTAAAAAATTATAGACAGTATATTTGATTACCATTGTAAGGTATTAGTGTGGAAAAATATTACAGCTTAGGAAATAACTAGAAATTATATATCATACAAAAATTGTAATTAATTGTGTGGAATCTGTTTGTCTAAAAAATTTGGTTTTTTTTTATTTTAGAAAAATAATAATAAAAAAAAACTTTTAAACTTCCTTAAAAAGCATTTATTATTTAAAAGTAAACTTTTGAAAATGTTTTTTTTTTTTTTTTTTTTTTTTTTTTTTTTTTTCACATGTACGTAAAATATCCAAAATTGTCAATTGCTTGAAATATGAAAAAATCCAACAATTTACAGCGAAAATCAGATGTTTCAATAATAAGTTGTAAAATATTATAAAGAGAAACGTGTGAAAAATTCCACATATTTTTTAATCCTATAAAAATGGTAAGTTTTTAGCAAATATAAGATGAAGTAATGAACTGATTGTACTGATTTTTCAATTGAAGACAAAGTTGACGCATTTTTATTTCAAGTTGATTTCATTTATATTTCAGCAAAATGAATATTTGTATATCATTATTTAAATTGTTTCATATGTTTTATATGTAGTGTACTCAATATGAATCAACATTTTCTGATATATTACGTCATCTATTTTGTTAAATTACTAACTAGGAAATGTGGCTTTTGTAGCTAGTTAATTCTGAATGGAGAGATCGTTATCTTCTGTAGGCTTAAAATATGTACTTTACTACTTATTTCACATTGCTGTATGTAGCTTATCTATAGTAACTGCGAAAATGAGATGTGTTAAAAATTAACTGTGTAAATGAGATTAGTTATAAATATATCATATAAAATAATATATCAATAATATTAAGTGTGATACTATATATGTTGAGATAAATATCTAAATTAAAATTTTGATTTTGATTAGTTACAGAGGTCAAACATTTTTATGAATAAAAATAATTTGTATTTATATTTATTCCAGTTAGTATTCGTTAGCAGTTATTATTCTGTATTTAATTCGCAGTAATTTTAAAAATTTATTCTTATATTATTTTGAAATATTTTCATCAAATTTATGAAATTATATTTTGCCATTATCAAAGTTAATCAAAGGTTTTTCCCAAGTGTTTATAGATATTTAATTAATAAAACTGTAACGAAGCATTTAAAATATGTAAACAGCAATTACTTTAATGTAAGTGCTTCTTGAAAACATAAGTACCCTTTTAAAAATTTCTAAACTTTTGAAAGAAATTTAGATTTACACCGTTCCTATTTAATGTACTTTCCAAATCCAAATACTGTAGACTACATAAATTTAAAATTTCACAACATAAACAATCGAAGTAAACATATTAATAATATATTATACAGAGCTTACAGTTATAAAGTAACATATACCGGATTTAGGTAATACGTTTCTACCAAACAATAGATATTATTTGCAAAATTCTCACTATTTAAAAAAAATATTTAAATTGGTATTTAAATCTCTAACCCACTATTTAAATTGGCTATTTAATTTTTTACTAAACTAAATATTTTATACTAAACTCACTATTTAAATTGGTATTTTAAATGAAATATTTAAAAATAATGAATAATATCTTACTTAATTTCCAAATAGTTTATATTTAATAATCTACTTATCATTATTTTTTATATTTAAGATAAAAGCGAGAAAGTAGTAATTAATTGGTTATAAAATAGCACATATTATAATATAATCTGGCATTTCAATACAATCTTTTCTAAAAGTGCTTGACTTATATCATTAAAAATGTGTAACATTCAACGCAAAATTAAATAATTAGTCTCAATGTATTAAATATATGACGATCTAAAGATCATGTTAATTTTAATATGTTTGCAAAAGAAACAAGTTAAGAAATTCTAAGATATTAAATCTTTAATATATTTTATGCGTTGAGTTTATTAGGTTATCATAATTGAAAGTCATTTTATATGATTTTGCTATGGCATAATAATGAATTACGTACATATAAATAAAAAATAATGAAATTTATAAATGAAGAAATTAATGTCACATAATAAATTAGAATTGTAAAAGGAAAAGTTTTTTCCCAAATATATAATGTTATTTTCTACAGATTTCTTACAATTTATTGAATAAAAAGGAAGTATTTTTTCAAAAAAAAGTTAAACTAATTAATTTTATTTAGAAACAAATTATAGTTATTATGTTTCTATTACTTGGTTGAGTACCCAAGGTACATGAAAATGGCAATCATCACTGATAATTCCTTAAACATTTTAATTAGCTCATAAGCTATTAAGAATAATTAATCATTAAAAGTAAATAGTTTAATTCTAAATAAAAACCATTTTCCAATTGATTATTATTTTTTTAATAAACATTGATCCGGACTTTTATTTAAATAAAAAATTTAATGTACATGCTGAAGTGAAATAAAAATGTTTATATCTTAATTAAAATGAAATTTGTATAAATTATTTCTTATTTTCTCTAAATGATTAAAGAAAATTGGAATATTTTATATAAATGAACTATCCATGTTAGAAAAATTTCCATATCATTATCATTATTTGTGATTTAATTACAAAAAAATAAATACTATAGAAATATTTCAAAATTTTTACAAAATAGTTTCAGCATTGGGTTTACGATTTTATTTGATTCATAGAGATATTTGAAGGAATTTTATCTTCTAGAGTAGCTTTATTTACAAGTAAATCTTCTACGAAAAAAATAATAAATCATCCTTGCCGATTTAGACTAATTGTAAAATTGTCTTATCATTTATATTTTGCTTTTTCTTCTGTTCTATGGAACAACAGGTCATTCTTATGATTTTAAAATACTTTCACAAACGGAAAAAATCGTAATTGAAAAATATTTTATTGCTGATAAAAATCATGAATCTGTATTTCCCCATCGACGATGACACTGACAGATTCGATAGCAAACATCGCTTTGTTTGCTGGTTCTCGAAGAATGCGATTTTTAGAAGGCATCAAATGCATCGACAAGTCGGATTTGCAGTTCCTCTCAATAAGATGTCGCGTAGTTGAAACGTTGTCTGACGTCATCGATATTTTAAACCACTGAAAATTGTAATAATAAAGTGTCTTACTCATGATATCTACTGAAACTATAAAAGTCTGGGAACTATAAAGATCTGCATAACTCCTTGTATAATTCCTCTGGTAGAGCTAAAATGGGAGACATGTTAGATCTCCAAAGTAGGTAGACCCTAATTTCATGTATGGTTGGCGTATCATTAACACATATGTTGATAATATGAATAGATGACTGGCTTAAAGATCATGCAGGATACAATAGCGAAACAACGAATGCGAGGTAAATCTGACTCATTACGAGAGACAGTTAGTATCTCAGTGACCACAAGCGATGATACCAGAAAAACATAACAAAGACACACCAGAAAAATATAACAATAAAAATCTACGAAACCCAGAATTAAACTATACTTCATGGAAAGCATTGAATAAAGAAAATGTTTTGGACTCAAGAGCTACTATAAAAGTGCTTCTTAAGGACCATACAACAAATACAGCTGACCAATGCAAACATGCATTGTTTTTTTCCTATTAATCCAGTTGTTTTATATTCCAAATCAGGGAAAGTTTTCATATGGTGAACCTTTGCTACAGCTTATAAGTCAGGGAACATCATCCCTAAAACAATAGAGGGAGGTGTTTCAAAATAATCTGAAGTTTCTTGTGGTAGTTTGATGTAATTATCTTAAGCACCTTATATGAACGGATAACTATTAATGGCTTTATCTTTCTCTTGTTCGATAACATGTATTCATGGCGATGAAATTCTTGATTGATTGGTTAGTGTCGTGCCCAAGGAGATAACTAAATGTGGCCATGAGTGTGCACACAGCTGGCTATCTACTTGATATTATATTATAGACACTTTTCTATGGGGGATAGGGGTGATTCCCCGAGCTGAGCCAAAGATCTTAAAACGGCTGGTAAATCAAAATTGGGTCTCGGTATTAGTGGAATATTATCGCAATGAATGCAGAGAAGGTAGGTTTTGTTGCCATTTTTCAGGATCTTCAACTATCGATAGTGACCGGTTCTAATGCAAGTGATAGTTTTAGTTAAGTTTATATTTGCGTTTGCTTCACAAATCTGTGAGTCTTTCTTAATGGTGCTTTCTCTTAGACGGTATATTGGAATTGCATTCACATCGTCAAGCGTGACTTTAAAGGCATTTCCGGCATCAATTTTTCTTCCTTCCTTGGGAAGTTTCTGCAGGGAAGCTTAAATTCTTTCCAACTGTAAATGACACCAATTATCATGATGATTACCCTATGTAGCCGAAATGTTAACCCTGGTTTATAAAGGATGAGCCCTTATGTTGCCAACCCAATCTCTAGACTTAAGCATGATCTCTTACCAATGATCTCTTCTGGAAAATGGAGTGAGACCTTTTCTTAACCTCTATCATCTGTCTAAGAACTAGAAGTTTTTTTCCCCCTATTACGATTGCAACATCTAACTTCCCCTCTCGATACAGAACTTCTATGTATCTACAAATAGAAATTCCTTTTTTAAAGGCTTTATTATACATAAATAAATAAAATAATATTAAGTATTTTCATTTCTTGTATATTTATATAGTTGTTAAAGTTAAAAATTATCTTTATATAGATACTTTTATATTAAATATAAAGCCGTAATATTCATTCTTGCATTAATATCTATCTTCGTTTTTCTTTTTGATGATAAAATAATAATGTGTTATCCTTTTTTCTCTTTTTATGTTATCTCACACACAAGTTTTTAAATTCATTATTTCTTTAAATTTCCTTATTATTTTAAAAATAAATATTAATGAAAGTTTTTCTAACTGTTAGAACATAAGCCATGTGTTCTTGGGGAATACGGATAGCGCCAACGTTTGCGTTGGGGAATACGGTTAGCATTAAGCAATACTCTTTCAAATTTAAGATTTGCTTCCTCAAATGAAATATTTTTATCTAAAACATATATTACTTTGTATTATTATTTTGAAATTATTAATCATTTTGAAGACATATTTTTGAAAATTAATAAGCCTTCATATTCTTCAAAATTTTCAGTTCAGGGTAAAGCAAAAATAAAAAATATATATTTTTTTTCTTCAAATTACTTTTTTTAAATATTAGCACTTAAGCATTGGTTGTTGAATATAAATAATATTTTGTGTTTAATTGATAAATTATATTAATTAAATAATTAAAATATGTCCTTTTTTAAAGAGAGATATTTAAATTAGCAATTACTTTACAATAAATAAGCCTAAAGTTAAAAAAAAGCAATAAAAGAAGGTCTGATACTTTTTTGAAAATGCACCGTCAAATATTCTTATAAAGAAGTAAAATCTACAAAATTGAATCTAATACTCATCAAAAAGTTTTTGCGGCTGCGAATTGTTTTTTTAAGAGTTTTCATTTTTTTATTTAAAATATTTTGCTTTGTAGTTTCTGTTAACAAAATTTATCATTGTGTCTGACCGAAATAAGTTAAAGCTTAAAAAAATTCTGCAAAAATTCTGCCCTCTGAAAATGAATGTTATTGAGTTGGAATGTTAATAAAAATATATCTTACATAATGTCAGGAAAAGGTAATTTAATCATAAGTAAATTTTAATATTTTTCAAATGTTGTTTATTTTTTGTTCACAAAAATGATCATGTTAATTGCTTGTCTAAGATTATGCTTTTAATGAATTTGAACAATATGATTTCATGAATTGTGCATTTATATATCTGGTAAATTTTATTTGTTATTTTAGATTTATTGGAATTTTATTTCTTCAAAAATCCACCGGAAATTCGTAACAAAGTTAATCGCTTAACAAACAATAAAGGCATCTCAAAAATTATGAAAGCATTTTATTTAAAATTAATATAAGTATTTTATTGATGATTTAGATAAGAGTAAAATAAAGAAGTGTTTGCTGATGAGTGTATTAAATTGGGCTGTGAAGTTGAAACATTTATTTTAAAATTACTTCGCAAATAATGAAATATAATATAAAAGTATTATGAAAATAGAAGAATCATAAATTATCGATTTAAATAGTTTATTGTATTGGTTAAACATATCAGAAATTAAGACTTATATATAAACTATAAATAGTTAAGCATTTACACATATATGGTCACAAATTACTCTAAGTATATCAAACAATTTAAAGATTTCTTTCGGGGGAATGTTGTATATTAAAAAAATGTAATTCAAAAATCAAAATCCAATAAATTAGAAAACATAGCAAAATCAATAAAGAAATATTCTAATTTAGATTCACAGTGGCTACTTTATCGACAATCGCAATCGGCTGTTTGTGACAGTATTAAATATTGAGAAAAAATTAATCGTGAGAGATTAAATATTAAGAGAAAAGTTGTATCATTTTGTTATAATTATATTTAGTTTTTCTAAAATAAAAAATATAGACACATATAACACAATATAAATATACAAAAGGATTGGTTTGACATTTATTCCTCAAAATTAAATATCCTTAAATTTTATAGCAAAATAAAACTTGTAAATAACTGTTTCGTGAAAAATTTAAAATTCTCTAAAATGATTTGTTATAATATCACACTTATTAATATGTATACAGCAGTCAGTATATTTATGAACTTACAAAATAATTATTCAAAATAATTATTAATTTAAATATTACATAATCATGCTTAAATAATTAATTATTTAAGCATGGTTATAATGTTTAAATTAAAAATTATACGCTTCCTTGAACGAAATGTAGGAATGTATTAAAATTTACATAATGCACTGACATTAAAACAGAAACATTTTCATGATTAATGGTACTTTTGAAAAAAATAATTGGCATTGCTTTTCAAAATTTATTTTATTTACATAATTTTTATGGTTTTAATACATCATTGATAACGGGGTTTTATATATAAATTAGTTTAAATTAATGTTTTCAATTATGGTTTGAAAACAAATTAATTTGCATGTAAATATGTGAATTTCTTTTAGTTACAGGATTTAATTGTGTTAAAGTAATATTAATTTTAAAATAATAGTATTTTTAATGTTATTTATTAATTTTTTCTGAGTAATATTTGTTTCTGTTGTTGATAATTTGATGTCCCTAAATTCTTAAATTTGAATTATAGTCTCGAAAGTGTTCAACAATTAACAAGTAATATTATTTGTAATAGAGCATTTTGTTTTGATTTGATAAAAGCTAATATAAAAATGATCAGAAATAGAGCAAAGTTAAAGAAAGACATTTGGTATAAAATATTTTGAAACATATTTTTTACTTTGATATTGTTGCCACAAGTGTAACTATTATTTTCTGAAACTTTTATTTAATTATTTTTTTGACTTTGTAGGGCTTACAATTTTCAACTTTTCGGAAATTCAACTGGGCTATTCTCTTGGTTTTGACTAGTTTGCCGTTTTTATCTGACATGATAAAATAATATTCAAATTTCCCCACGTATTCTTTATAGTTTTCTAGAATACGTTTTCTGATGAAATCGATTTTATTTTAACCAAAATTTTCAAACTTTTATATTTTGCTTTCAGTTCTAAGTTCTCAAGTGTGGAAAGAATGTATTTCTATGTGTGTTTCTTAGAAAAGTTTATTTTATATTTTTTAAATCTCAAGCTAAATTTGTTCATATTTTTTACATAAAATTAAATACTGCATTTAAAATGAGAATTATAAAATTTAAAATGTATCTTATGACCATGAAATATCTGACGACATTTTATCGTAAGATAAAAGTTGTCTAGTGTGAAAGAGGCCTAGCAGTACATAATAGTGGTAAAAGCATGACCATATAATTGCGATTTACAGTGACTTTACACTCTTATTGCCAGATATTCTAATTTAATATTATATAAAATAAAACTAAAAAAAATATCATTTGAAACTAATATGAAATTAAATATTTCTAAAATTATAGCAGACAGTGATTATAAATTTTATGCTTGTCAGTAAATTGGCTGGTCCTTCAAATGTCGTTTTCAATTACTATTATTGCAAATTGATTTCCATTAGTTTTAAAATGAAGGATTAATGTCGCATAAAAGACATAATGTTTTCAATGCATTCACAATTGCATGCAAAGAATTCATCTTATATTAAACTGTGTCTATATACAACTATATATTTTGGAAATAACTTAATATTAATTATCATTTGTTTTGAACAACAGGAAATTGATTTAGATGTCAGATTTCTTTTACCAAGTTGGCTAAGATGATTTTGAAAAAGAAAGAATGAAATAATAACTTAATATGTATTTGTAACTGCGTGTCACTATTATATTGAGCATATTAAAACCAAATTTTCAATTGTCTATCAAAGAATTTTCTCATAACTCATATTAATAAAATAAAATTTCTATTTAAAAACATTCAGAATTTTTGGAAAGAGCAATTTACCGATGTTGACATGCGGGGCACCCTTTAGTGACAACTTTATCTTTTTGTAGAACACTGAAAATTTTATATGTAATTGTGAGAAACACACTACTAACATAGAATGATATTTATTCGCACTAAGAGTATTAATTTTATACTATTTTAAGAATAATACAATAGAGTAATGTAGAAATACTTCAATTTCTTTAATGTTTTAAGAAGTAAAATGGAATTTTCTAATTTTTTGATTTTCGTATTATTATTATATAGATACCATTGTAATTGTCTTCACTTTCTTAAATATGTAGCAGATAAAATATATGTGAAAATTGCAGCGTCTCACTTACAATTATTTATGATGAAAAGGATGAACATATACTTGAACATAACTTTTATGAGAAAGTATGAAATTATATAATATTATAATGAAATATCTAGTTAAATATTTAATTTAAGGTCTTATCTTTATGCGTTTAATTTAAGGAAACACATGGGAAAAAGCACTAACATTAGAAAGGAAGAGACTATGTTAATATTATAATTATGTCAAATTAATTAGTTAACTTAAATTTAATAATTAATAAGTTAAATTAAATTTAAATTAAACTGGAATAAATTTCGTTTAATTAATTCTCGTGATTTATTTCTTATGATGGATACATTTGGGAATTAATTGCATTTGGTGAATATATTAGGCGGCTGGAAGAAACCAACTAATTTTACCTTATTTGGACCTATTTTGTTCTTGGAGAGGCTATGACAATAATATTCACTTGAGCCTAAAACAGACGTTATGATAACACCTTTCGCACTTTTAACGCTCAGAGAAAAATCCATTTAAATTATGGATATATACACTCAAAATTTACATCAATCAGAGAATTGTAATCACTACATGCGTGAGAATAACTAATGAAACTTGATAGGAATTTATTGTCAACTGATTCATTATCATTATCAAATTCCTGATAAACATCCACATTGTTAAATTATTTTGCACTTTGTTTGCCTTGTTTATTCTGAACAACTATAATCACATTTTATTTATTATTTCATTTTACATTTGCAGTATTCTTTTTGGAGAAGTATATTAGACTTCAGAATATATATACAGTTCTATATATTCATGATGCAAAAATATAAATTAAAAATGCAAAACTAAAATAAATATAAATGAGCATCAAACATATTTTATAAAATCACAAATTATATTACTATTGTTTTAATTTAAGATACCTCGGTAATCATTAATATAAGTAGGATAAAGTTACCATTAGTAAACATGATCGCCACGATGATAACTCTAATAAATATGAAGATAATGCATTGAATAAGTGTTAACTGCATACTTTGTTCCTTGTAATGATTTATCTCTAATGCTTAACTCCATGCATATCAAAATGCATAATAAAATGCATAACCCATTTGCACAAACTGACTCATTAAAATCCACTCATTATACTATTCTCCACGACAAAGTCAACAAATTTGTTTAAGTGAATTATGATCTTTTTTAAGCAATATCTAAAAACAGATTTTATTTAAATAATTAAAACACGGTTCATACTTTAATTAAGAGGAGAAAATTTACATACAGATTCAAAACATCAACATCAGTTTATAACCTTTAAATAATAATTAAAAAATTTTTTCAATAAAGTACAGTTAAGTATTTCATGATACCATAAGCATTGTGTGTTTTAAAAATTCAATATTTGTATAGAAATTGAATTATTTAGAATTTCTAAGCAGTTGCATAAAAAATTACTCGAGAATGCTTTTTTAAATTAATCATATATAAAAAATATTTTAAAATAAAATGACATTATCATACACTGAGCTTTATGCGTTTGTTTCAATTAAATAAATAAAAATGAATAAATATATATTTATTTTGTTGATCACGCTTTTTTAAGCACATATTTGCTTTATTTTCTTAGAGTTTAGAGTTATTCAAATGAAAGCATTTTTTACAAAAGTATTTAAATATGTTGTCGTTGTTATTACTTATGACACTTGAACATGACAAACTCGCTATGACATTGGCTATGAGAATATTTGTCACTAGAGTATATCTTTCGTTTAACGAGAGCACGGTGAAGGTGAAAGTACTACTTTGCTCTAAACTCCCCCGATTGATGGCACCACCAGAGGATCCACCCCCTTCAAATTTGACATTGATCTGAAGGGTGAGGAAATTTGTTCCTGGCCATTGCACCCATGATAATTGCTCAACGAGTAATTAAATATAAATCAATCAAATGCAAAAGAAATGATGCCAGCATAATTATATTATAATAATGATTTATTTACTTTGCAATAGTACTTAGTTTGAAGTTAAATGCTTATATGTAGTTATAATATTACTATCTATAAAATAATAAACTCTATAAGTGATAAAATATAAAATATGAATGAGAAAGATTTGATTAAAAAATAGTTCATTCTAGAAAAAGTAAAAAAGTCAGCATTTTAAAATCGTGAACAATTTTATCACTAAAATCATAGAGTTATATACCAGATAAATTTGATATACTATTCAAATTTCTGAGAGGAATATTTATGATTTTCTTATTTCATATATAAAAATGAGAATTACTCATAAATAATTGTGGAGTTTCTTTGAAATGCATAACAAAAATTAGCAAATACTTTTAAAAATGGAATTTTTAATACAAATGTGAATTTATCACTTAATAAATTTATGAATTCCTTAGTAATTGTTTTCAACTGGAAATGAGTTTTTTATTTTACATGTGGAGATATATCTGTCCAGTTCTATTTTGATATTTAATATATATTAAAGAATGGTGTATTCTTTTGAAATCTAAATTTTATAGCTAATGTAAATTTTGGCATTTCATTTAAAGTAATTTAAAAATAATTTTTATTAATGTATTATTAATTTTTGTAAAAAGCGTGTGTATTAGTAATACTTACTTCTCAGAAGTCGTTACAGGAAATCAATGTGCATGAATAACATCGCAGTTTGAACAAGATGCTCTGCATTTTGCGAGTTAATAGCAATTGGTTTCTATTATGGCTGATATTTCGTTGCAGTGAGAAATAAATAATAAGAGAGTTTGTTGTGACCAAAATGAAAATATGCTGTAAAATGTAGCATATAATAGTCTTAGTATACCATACAGTACCTTTGTTGCTCATATTTTTATGTAAAATGCAGGAAAATAGTGTAGAAAAAAATGAAGCCAATATTTTTTGCTCTAAAAATAATTTTTTTAACTGAAAGGTCAACAACTTTCCAATAATATAAGAAAAATAAGTAAAGTGAGCTTACTTCACATTTTTTAGCTTTTGCTATAAGACTGAATGAAGGGCTGATATATACTAGAGTGAAAGAATACTTAAGAAAAATATATAGTTCGATGCTTGAACAAAAGTAATGTGACTGTTACTGAAAGTGTAACTAGAGCAAAGAGTGCCTTTACGGGAAAAAAAAACAGTTTATCTGAACAAAAAATACGAAGTGACACACATTTAAAGAAAGTCTGTGATTTTTACTGTATAATGGACAAAATTCGAGTGAAACATCATATATATGTAAAGAAAATGAGTTTAAGAAATGTACAGCTGTCCTGTTGTGGAATTAAATTTAAAACTATTCATACTGTTTTTTACTATTCAGTATAACTAATTTTTAGGTTGGGACATCATTGATCACAAAATTTGGCAATAGTTCATTGTGACAAATGAATTGCTCCTTTGTTAAAATTCTGTGTACAGGAAGATATTTTAAGTGCCTTAGCATTGATCCCATTTGATTCGTTTGAACATAATAGCATCTTATTTTTATTAACTGCTTGAGAGATGCTCTTTTTAATTCATTTAAATACATTTAAGAAACATTTTTACTGGGAGAACATCTTCCAAGTAAAAAGTGTATACAGCTTTCTGTCTTGTGTAGTTGAAATGAGAGTACATTTTAAGCACATTTTAATATTATATATATATATATATATATATATATATATATATATATATATATATATATATATATATGTAGTACTACTATAAACAATGTTTTCTAGAAGTGTTCTTTAAATTTTTATTTTAAATTAAAATCAATGCAACGGAAGAAATAGAAAAAAATTCGCGCACATTCCATTGCCAATGATAAAGTAACAATTTTAAGTCAAATATATTCTTTAAAAAAAAGCATCCAGCAATTTAACATATCTTTCCACTTAAACACTGAGTTCCAATTTCTGTTGCATCTAACAAAATCTGGATATCGAATTGTAAAGGGAAAATTTTATCCAGAGAAAGTTTTTGCATGTAGACTGAGAATATTTCCCAGATTAAGTTATCGAGTTTGAAATACGTTCCTATAAAAAATAAAAATTACTTTTTATTTTTTATAGGAACCATGCCATGTAATGGTACCAGCTTATTCAATTTAGATTTGACTACAAAATATCAACCAAATGAGCAGATATTAAAGAAATGCTTATGCATTTTAATTTTTTCACTTGTCGTTATTTTTCACTATCAAATATCGGACTGATATAGGTCTATATATTTAGCTGAATTTTTAAACATAATTGCAAATTATTTTTTATAATAACATTTTGAACTAAATTCACTTCTCTGAATCATTTTTATAGTTTTCGTTATTGCATTTTTTTCCTATATTATACATATCATGACTTTCAATTATTGTTATAAACGAGTCAAATACCTGATAATCATATATTTGAAAAATTCACAATTCTAATTCTTGTCTTCATATATTTTTATGTGAATATTAATTTCTTTTATTATGCATTTTTAAAAACATATTATTATATTTATTATTTCCCATTGTCTGTGGTTAGATAAAACATCATATAAAATTGTTAATAAGAATTTACTGTAAATACTAACAACCAAAAGTTTAAAATTTTTTAGCTAAGAAAATCAATTATATCACTATTGTGGTATATTAAACACATAAGAGAAAACAATAAATTTTAGAATTGGAACTTTTCTTTAAATTTTAGTTAGGATATATATATATATATATATATATATATATATATATATATATATATATATACATATATGCATGTATGTATGTATATATATATTTCTGAAAATACCCGCGCCATATAAGAATTGTCTGACAATAAAGAAGTTTTTTCATATATTAGTATGTTGGCATAAGTAAGCTGATAATGGTACCAGTAAACGATGAAATTAACAAGAAAAAGCACTTCAGAACTTAGTGGTTAGTGTGTCTACTATTCTAAGGGATGAGAGCACGTACACGCCATGCCATGTAATGGTAAAAAATCAAAATTCAGACCTGAAAAATGAATTTTTGACACCAAAGTCCAGTCTGACAGTTTGCCTCATCAAATGTACGAATGAAATGCCCATTATTGAAATCATAAATATTTTTATGGGTGACATATCTATGAAATGAGCTGGTATAAAAGAAACAGAACACTGGGCAATGAAGAAGGCTAGGGCAGAATAAGTAACACGTACACGGGTATAATCGTACTGAAACCCGCAGATGATGCTGAAAAAGATGATAACGAACTATTCAGTTAAATAACAAAACACCTGTAGCTATACTCCAGTCTTGTGCTGACACATATGAAGGCACTGCATGATCTAATAAAATTATGTAGATGACTTATTTGATATTGTGCTTCATTGTATTTCTGCGTAAATCCACAGCCAGGTTTTATCCTTTTCTTTAGTTTCCTCGGTCCATTTCTTCCAAACAAGCAGAACTGTTGTGCCATTATATTGAATGTAAGTTACGATTTCTTGATGTGAAAATCCAGTCTCCCTCCTACTTACCATGAAACACATTACTATTACAATACATTTTTGTTATGGTGTTTTCTATTTTTGCTGAGTCATATTGACTACTAAATAACCATTCACTGCAAACAGAGTATTATAAATAAAAAAATTCCAAAGCATATTTACAATCTTTTACACACATGGTTCAAGCGATTCGTGAAGAGCCAGTTCTCATTCCACTCGCACGTAATATATATTGTAATTCTAATCGCTTAAATCACTTTACAGGTCTTGTAAGTTTGGAAGTTTGGTTGGATTTACATAGTTCCTTCATAGTGTTTTATTTTTTACAAATTGAAAGTATATAAAAAGGAAATTGGAACACAACATAATATTTTTTTTTAATCATCATTTTTCAAACTTAACTGAGTATTCCTAGAGAAGAACAAAAAAATTAAAATAGAGATAAATTAAAAAAAATAATATCATAATTCTATGTCAGTATAATACAATAATATAAATGTAAGCAAATCATATATATATATATATATATATATATATATATATATATATATATATATATATATATATATATATATATATATATATATATTGGGTTATTCGGAGGAAAGTACTTTCGTTTTACACACCTAAATCAGTTTTTTGCTAGTAAAAAACCAATCATTTTATGAGTGTGGAATCAAGTTACAACCGACAAGATGGTAAAAAATGTTGGACTGAAATTGACAATATACAATTTAATAAAATATTTGTTCGTTATACGTTTTCCATTTTCATAAAGAACGAAACTACTTTCCGAACAACCCCAATATATATATATATATATATATATCAAGGTGGATTCTGAATTTCATCTGATTAGAAAATTCAGATTTTAACAGTTTTCGCTTAAGAATTTCAGTAGGAGATATTATTCAATGAAATCGAAATTAATCTTTTTGTTTTTAATCGTTTTTATTAAATTGTTATGGATTTATTATATTAATATTTTTATTTAGCGCTATATTAATTTATTTTATTTTTCCCTTCTCTATGACAACTCTCAGTTAAGTTTAAAAAACTGATAGATGATCAGGAAAGCTAAAATAATTAAATTGTGATCTGATTGCATTTTTATTTATGCACGCATGTTTGTAAAAAATGAAACAACGGTAAGGAATCTTGTAAATCCAACCAAACTTACAAGGCCTGTAAAGTCATGGAAGCGATTAGAATTATAATATCTAATACGTGCGAGTGGAACGAGAACTGGCTCTTCACGAGTCGTTTGATCCATGTATGTAAAAGACTGTAAATATGGTTTCGAATATTTCTATCACTCTTTGTCTACAGTGAACGGTTATTTAATGATCAATATGACTCAGCGAAAACAGAAAAACACCATAACAACCACTTTACAATGTGCATAAATACAACGTGAATTTGTATAAACAAATTGAATGCTTTATATTTGATAAAATCTCAACAACTGAAATGAATTAGTAGGAAAACCTAATCGGTTGATAATAGAATTAAATTACAAAATGCAACTATTTAAGAAAAGTGCATTATACCTAAAAAGATTTTAAGTACTTCAATTGTTTTTAAATCAAATATTTAAAAAAAAATATTATTATATAAAAAATTATTTTTTTATTTATATGTAAATATTTGTTCATAATTTTATTATATTAAACACAAATATATAATATATTTTAAAAGAATCCCTTTAATAAAACAGAACATATTTCTAGTTAATTTCATAATTATTAATTTCTTTACAATTATCGTCCTTCAATATTTAATTACACAAACAAATATATGCGTGTGCGTAGATTTACAAAAATGTTTTGTGAACATGAGTTTAAGTTTACACATATATTTTTTCTAAGCCACTAAAAATTCATATTCTATTCTGCTTCGTTTAATGAAAAATCTTCTTATTTTGATTCTTATGAATTCTTTATTATTCTATAACTCCCATATCAATATCGAAATTTTCTAGATTATCGCATAAGAGACAATTTTATTTAATTCGAGTTACACTTAATCTTCTTAATGTGCTTAATTAGTTATCCTATACATTTCTGACTAACAAAATATCAATATGAACAAAGAGCTAAAATTGATGCACTTTTTGCCATTTGTGTAATTTTGCACTTTTCAAGAAAATTTATTTGCTCTTTTATTGTTTACAATATTTATTATCATTTATTTATCTTTGTTTCAATTGTTTCGATCAGTTTACAGTTTAAATAAAATATACATATATATATCATTTCCATTTTAATGATGTTTATACGGTACCGCGCTGCGAGGTTTGTGTGTGTTGAGAGTTGATAAAACAATGTCTTAAAAATCACAAGATTTTCATCCGCATCATTTTCAACCAAATGCAGGAAATTCCAGTTGTAAAAATAACAGTTTCATAGTTCCAATATAGCTAATACAACTGGAAGCAGTTTTATATCACTAACGTATCTAATATCCCAGATAAACAACAGCTTTCTATGCACAACGTTCAAGAATGATATCTTCACTCTCCTGGAACTTGGATGATGTTGGACACTTCCGTGACGGCCAGTGGTATTTATACCAGACTTGGCTTAAAAATTACGTGTTTCTCCAAGTCTCTGGAAGATTCTAGGTTACCTCACGGAGTCTTTGTCCTAGGGCTTCGGTGATTTATTTTTACATATTTTTTTTTCTCGCCGGGTCAACAAGAATTCCGCCAAATGCTCACCAAATCATTAGAAATTCCGCTTTTAACGTACAATACGCCTAAAAAGCGCGATTTTTGAGTATTTTCTGTTCTTATGACATATTTTAAGACAAATATAGATGATGTTTATGTATTTGTATTAATATTTTAAACATTCATTAAAATATCATTCTAAAATTACTGAAACTGTGGTAACTTAAATTTAATATGTACTTATTATGTGCCAATGTAATTAATGTCCTCATCAGAATAATAATTGTTAGCACCAAAAGATGGCACCACTACTCAACAGTGTATTTTTAGGAACTTGATAGAACTTGTTTAAAAGCTCATTGTGACAGTAATATATTTGAATTCTTTCTCCGTAAGTGGTGGACATATATTTTCAGAACAACCATTTCTACTTTGAAGAGATCCTGGCATCTCATATTACTCTCCTTTAATGAGAATTCTACTTGAGTTTCAAATATAATTAGTCGAATCATGCTCTGTAACATAGATGTAAAAGATGTTTCTGTATTTTTTATTAGAATATGTAATGAAACGCAGAATCCTGGTTACAGCGAGTTACGAAGTTTATAGTGTCGACCCACCGAGTTATCAGAATTCATTTTGGATTACAATTGTTCCTGAATGTTTCGGATAACTGAAGTTTCTACTTCGTAATATCTTATGTCAAAGGAAAATAAAATATTTAATAATTTTATTAAAGTAATCAATAATTGTAATTCTACATTATTTAAGAACTAAATTATTAATTAAGGAATAAAAGATCAGTTATCTTGTTTTACAGATATATTTGAAACTAATTAAAGCTTTGAATCTTCTTTTGATTTGGTTAAACATTTAAAAATGTCTTAATACATAATATTCTTTGTTTTCAAGAAAGCTTATTTAGTATCATGAGTAATATGTGTGTTTACAAATTATCATTGAAACATACTCCGTTTCAAAAATTAAATAACAAACAACAAAATTATCGTACCTTGAGTAGAAATAAGGTTACAGTAACGTTGATAGCTGATGTAATACAATGAAATGTGAAACCAGTTCTGCACTAAAATACTTGTAATACATTACACATAGAACTTTTAATGTCCTCTTCTATAAAATCGTTTCATATAACAATTGCTTGTCTTTCGTTTTGTTAGATTTTAACCTTACTTCGTGCTGACTTCTTCATTTCTTTGCTCAAAATTTCTGAAAATTTGCGGTGACAGCATTTGAGTGAAACTATGCTTTAATCTGCGATCGGGCGATTAAACGACCATCAGAGGTTGCCGAGTAGTTAAATATCAAAAGTTCGATCATCATCTGCATATGAATTCACTACAAAAATGAAAATGTTGTATCCCAAAGCCTTAGTAGTAGGCGTTCCATAGTTACAATGACTTACGCTAATCTGTGGGTGGAAGCTCGGCATTATCGGACGAATTCAACCAGTCGGTTTGCTTTGAGCGTTACAACGTCATCAGGAATAGATATCTCTATAGAAACTGTTTTGCAAACGATTGCATAAAAACTCATATGTATTCCTGATGACATTCAATTCGTTGCCAATGACATCGTTTCAAAAGAAAGCTTGGTTATTGTGGGTTCTGAATCGCATTCATTAAACACAGAAACGGAAAAATGTATTGATTACTGATGAGTTCAGTCTCTATATAAAGAACGATTTCCAACAGATATGGATCTAGAAAATCCGAGGAATTTTATTTCATCATCAATAAAATACACAGCTAAAGTTTTGCTGTTGTCATGTTCTCAGGATGGACATTGTCGACAGCTGAACAGATCCATTAAATATTCCTCCCGTTTCAGTAACAGCAATTATCTAAAGGGATGAAATGCAAAATCAATACGTTGACCCTTACGTAGCAGAGATTTTTATAGTCGGTAAAGCTGTGTTTGCATAAATCCCAGTTTGTCATTCAAAACGTAGTACCTGAAATTCAATTCGAATAGAATGACCAATGCATTCGCGTAACTTGAATCTAATAGTGCATATTTGGTATGCACTGTGTAGATGATTTTCGACTCATAGCAATCCTCTCCGATACCTTAAATAACAATGATTGTTCGAGAATATGCTCAGATCCTTCAAAGTGAGGTTGATGATACTCGTGGAAAAACGAAGCGTCGTTGACGAGACTGCATCTTCAGTAGATGTGGCCACACGACATTTTTGATGAATGTTGCAAATAAATATTTTCTAGCATGAGCATTATATTGCTCGTATAGGCTATATGAAAAGTGATTATTATTTTTTTTGAGCGAAATTTCCTCTTATGCTCCACAACCTATAAAAATGCCTTTCTTTCTCAATAAACTGTTTTTAATTTTATTACTAATTCACTGAATGGTTAACATTCTTGCCTTTTTGCTGCAACAGTTCAATTGTTTGAGTCTTACCTTGGGCTTGGATGTTTGTAGTAGTTTGGAATCCACTTTAATCCAAAGGTCTTGATCTCATTAACTTTTGTGTGCAAAAAATGATTGCTGAGCAACGAAAAAAAGTAAACGTGGAGGTGTTTGCATATTTCCTTCTCATAATTTTACTAGTGACCGAAATAGACATACCTGATATCCAAACAAAAACAAAGTATTCATTTTTGCAAGAAAACCATCTTACTGCAGACTTTCATATTAAGATCGCCAATGTAATTCCCAAGGTTAAACAGATAATATTTCTTGGAGTAAACTTTGAGAAAAATTATCTTTCCTTCCACATATTCTATATTTGCAAAAGAATTTCGAGTAATCACTTAGCATTCTCTAGGTTCCGACCAATACTTATTAGGGAGCAGATCCCACGCCATTACTTCAAATTTTTGAAGTAATTATTCTCTCACGAACTGATTATGTTTCTATTGTTTATGGATATGCTAGATCATATATCAAACTTAGACTGGGCGAAGTTTAAAATTCTCCCTTGTTAATATGTAGGAAAGCATTTGGTAATTTACGTGTGCTAAGTTTATATGTAACTTGCCATCAAATGCTTTTTAATTTAAGGCGACAAAAACTGGCTTTAAACTATTATTTTTAAATTTTATTTGCTGCATTATCCTTTGCTTTCTGATCACATTTCACATATTTTAATAGTAATTTACTATGCTTGATATTTTAAGATTCCTGGTTTACCAGTTTGATTTAAGCCATTTCCTGTTCTGTGAGATACGTGGTGTGCGGGTTCATATCATTGACGATTATAAAAGTATTTCTTGGTATAACCATACCTACAATAAGCTATATTAAGTCAATTCTTTGCTACAAAAAATCCAATATAAATCCATTTGTTTTTTAACAACTCTTTTTCGCTCATCACAATCAGTATTCTCCATATAATCTTGTTTTCATGGATGTTTCAAAGGTAAGCCATTATGTTGGAAATGGTGTATATTTTGAAAACATGTCATACAGTTACGTATATAACAAGCATTATACAATATATACTGCTGAAAATGCAGCAATTTGGCACACACTCAAGCTTTTATTAGACCATGGACACCGCAAATTCTGCGTATTTTCTGATATTATGTGTGTCTTAGATGCATTAAAAATATTACCATACACTGGCACCCTTTAATTTCTCATAATTTTACTATCTTAGAAAATTTATGTAACTGAGATTATAAAATAACCTTTCGTGGGATGCTCAGTCAAATAAGTATAAAATCGGAATGATTAAACAGCACGAAATGCATTTCCGTAGAACAACATGCTGTAAACCAGCATTATTTAAAAAAATATCTTGCAAAAATTAGACAATCCCAATGGCAGGAGTTGTGGAATTTGCAAATTCTAAACATATTATAGATTCCATCATTCCAAATATAATTCCACTGTCAGTTTTGTAATTATGAAAATCTGACGTAAAACTCATTCGTCTGCGTAGAAAACAAGCTCGTTTTAATTACAAGAATTTACTTTAAAGCAATTTTAAGCCCTATTGTGTGTTATATAGTCAATGAATCATGCACCTTTCGGCATAATTTAATTGATTTTCCTGATTTTAATCATTATCATATTGCATATTTAATTTTTTTTATTTTTAACGTCCAAAGATCTTATTAGAGAGACTTTAAAGTAATTTTTTTGACACGTTCTATTAACCTCCTATAGTGTATATAGTGGTTTTGCTATTATTATTATTTGAGCTCTCTAGACCTCGTGTCAAAATCTTTTCCTCAATCAATCATTTCCTTGCAAATTCTTTTCCGGGGAGTTACATGAAGATTGTGAGAACTTTATACACAGCTGAAATTTGTTACACAGCTGTCCATCTCCCTCTTAATTAAAATGTGGTTCCATTGCTTTTTACTTCTGGATTTTGATATTAAAAGTTTTATCTAACTATATTAGGTTCTATTAGGTTATATATATATATATATATATATATATAGCACAATATCTTCTCATAAATAGTAAAATTTTATTCAATAAAATGAACAAAATTAATTTCTGCTTATGTGCCAAATCACAGATTAATGTCTTTTGGGAAATAAAATCGAAAATTTTTAAATATATTTACAATATCTGTTATTATTGGGGTCAGAATATTTCATTGGTTTTGTCATTTAATTGCATTTCCTTATAAAAGTTACTGACAAATTAATTAGGTTCACACGATCTAATTGCAGATAAATTCTTCCATGCCCACTTATTGAATATTGAGACCTATTATTTGGAGATAATATTTTATTCCTGTTTTAACTTATTACTAAGGAAAGTTAATTAAATTATTCTATTTTTAAATTTATAGATAAATACTAATTCTATTCAAAAGCACAGTTTTTTTTAAAGCTACAAATATCCATTGCAGTTGTATCATACGTTTCTGAAGAATGAAATGTAATTAAACTAATTGGCAAGTTTTAAAATATCGACAAATATTTGACGAAAATATAAAAGGCGTGGAGAAAAATATATTTAAAGCTCAAAAAAATCCTTTCTCTTTGAGAAATGGAAAAGAAAGAATTAACTTTCTATTTCTTTGAATTACTGGAAATAAATTTGGAACAACCGCGTGTCACCAAAATTTCATAAATGATACCGTTGTTGATTCTATACATTCCTTACGACTAAATAATTGCTTTACCTTAGAAACAAAATATGGAGAATATGGCATCATAACAAAGTATCACAATTAAGAAGAAGGGGGTCTCTTAGTATAGTAACAGAGATAGACATTTTTTACTGGAACATAAGTTGTCTGTAGCAAGTTAAAAACAATCAGTTTTTCTGTTGACCTAATATTATAATCATATATTGTTTTTGCTGGGAATTTGTGAAGGTTATGCTTAATCAAATTCAAGGCAATAAAAATATGTTCGATTAAAAGTGCTTAAGTAAGAAAAAGAAGTTATGCATACGCATGTTTAAAAAATATCAAAGCTAATATTATGTAAAATCTGTTTATATATAAATACGAAAAAAAAAAAAAAAACTAAAACATGTTTCAGAAATTAAGATTTCAATTATCTCGGATATACCTATTGCTGAAAAATTTTCTCTGATGTATAAAATTTTCATCTCTCTCTCTCTCACTTTCAACTTTTTTATATAAAAATTAGAAGTTTAGAAAATTATTATCCTTATAAAGCTGTTTTCTAGAATGTTTACGTAAAATTTAATGAAATAAAAAATACTTCGAGAAAAATCAAAAAAGCCGTAAAATTCATTTCTTTATCTACAATACATATAATGTTTGCTGGGCGTAGAATATTCTAACTACAGGGCTCGCGAAATTATATATATATATATATATATATATATATGTTTAGATAGATAGATATATTTATATATATATTCATACACTGCCCGACATTGAAAATTAAACACCAATAATTGGCTAGAAAATTATGAAAATTTCAGCAGGCTATCGATGATGAAATTAGTTCCAGCAGAAAAACGAGTTCACGCGGGATATGGTTATCGAACTAAAATAGCCAGTTTGAGTCTTACAGAAAATCGCAGTTGACAGGTACCTGAGCGCGTCCACGCTGCACAAACTGTGGTGCAGATGGTTGGAACAAGAAACTGTGATACGTTTTCGGTGTGCCGATGCAACTTGAATGACGTCAGTTCCCGTTGATCGACGCATCCGACGGGAGGTGGTGGTGTGCTCTCAAAGGAAGTCTACCAAAATTCTGCCGCATGTATAAGACATTCTGGATGCTCTTATATCGAGCAGAACCATTTGCCGTCGATTAGTTTCTTGTGGCTTGCTCTCATGGCATTCGGTAAGATTACCATTGACCCCACAACATGAACACCAACGCCTGAAATGGTGCCTGGTTAGAGTGATGTCGACGACGGAGTGGCACAGAATTGTCTTCCGAGATGAGACACGCTTCTGTTTCTTCAGTGATAGCTGCTCCGTACGAGTGTGATGTCGATGTGGAGAGATGTTAAATACCGCAGTAATTGTGCAACGCCCCTATTCGAAACGTGGCATCATGGATTTTGTTGCCATTGCGTACGATTCCAGGTCACCTCTTGTTCATTTTCGAGCAACCCTACGTTAATTGAAGGGTGCGCTGCGGCTTGTGACACTCCCCTATCTGCAGAGAACGCCCTTTATCAGCAAGATAACTCCCGACTGAACATATGCTCCCATCTTCCAACATACCCTGCCAGGTATATAGCTGATTTCATGGCCATCGTGCTCGCAGATCTCTTAATTAACGAACATGTTTTGTATATGATAGGATGCCTTTTACAGACCCTGCCTCCACTAGAAGACACACTTTGGCAAATGGGTGACAGGGAATACAGTGTCATTCCTCAGGATGTCATCCGTACTCTCATGGACTCGTACACCCTAGACATGTTGCTTCCTGTATCTACGGTGGTCTTAACAACCTACTAACCCGACCCTGTTCTCGCTGTGTATTATGAATATCGTTTTAAAATACAGATCACTTATCGTTCGTTGCTGTCTCTCTGTTTGTGGAGTTTCGTCTCTTTCTGGAAACTTCTTGGTGTTGCATTGTGAATGTCGGGCAGTGTACAAATATTTGTTAAATATGTTCTTTATTTGATTTCTTTTAATATATATATATATATATATATATATATATATATATATATATATTAAATATTTTATTCCTTAAATATATCATGAAATTTCAAGAATCGTCGCTGCAATTTCAATGCATGATGTAATTACTTGATTAAATCATGTCATATTTATTTATTTGTAGTAAATATATTTAATGACCTATTGAAAATAATCGCTTATAAGTTTAATAAATGTTGATAGTTTCCCTTTATGTTTCGAGATATCAGACTTGTTTGAATGTTTAGCATTCCTGTATTTTTAAATTTTATAAAGGAGAGTAAAAAAATCAATGAAACAAAGAATAAAAATAGTACATTAAAAACATAACTTAAATTTAAATGAGCAAAACAGAAGGACTGTTATACTTTTGTTGAATTCCTTAATTGATTATATGATATAAACATAAGTTACTCTATTTTTTCTTACCTATTTCTAATGCCATTTAGATCACATTTGCCAGTTAGGATCACTGATACATGGCTCAGTGAACAGAAATCTGCAGACATCTAATTTACTTTTTC
Source organism: Latrodectus elegans (assembly GCA_030067965.1). Classification (NCBI taxonomy): domain Eukaryota; kingdom Metazoa; phylum Arthropoda; class Arachnida; order Araneae; family Theridiidae; genus Latrodectus; species Latrodectus elegans. Next base: position 8,123,864 of record CM057816.1, read on the forward strand.
AACTAAATATCTTTCTGACTGCATGTTAAAAATGGAATTTGAAGCAAATAAATACTTTTAAGAATGGTACTTTTTATTTATGTTGAAAAAATAAACGCATATTCATACCATTTTTTTTTAATTTTACGAGAAGTAAATATAGTATTCACTTACTGTAAATTATGCATTCTCAGTAAATGAGTTTTCGAAAATCCCCCTTAATTTAAATTACGTTAGTGAATATACTGACTAAAATGATTTCTTCTGGTGGAAGAAATATCTTTTTTAAAAAAATACAAAGGTGATTTCTCCACATTTTTTCTAAAGATATTTCTTAAGAGATAAAGTTGATATCGTTATATTTATTTTTTCCTATTTTTATTATTTTTATCTTAATTTTTTATTTTTTATTTTCGTAATTTAAACTGCATTAAATAAAACAGTATTTATGTATTGGACCTACTCAGAAATTTGATTCTAATAAAATGAAGCTATTTTGAAAAGTTAAAAATATTCCCAAGCACTTGATTTAACATAATTTGCATCTGTGTATGGAATATATATTTCTTAAGTAAATGCAATTTGCGTTTATTCAAATGAGCATTTGTTCTAAACAACTATTTGTAGGAAAAAATAAGCTTTTTATTAATAATAAGTTCTTATTTATTAAAATAAGGTTTTTATTATTAAATGCTTTAAACATTTTACTTTATTAATTACGTTAAAGGAATAATATTTAAAAAAATCATTTCAAAATTTTACTAAAGTAAAAATTGATAAATTCATAATCAATGTGAATTTTTTTAATCATTGTAAAATTAACCTAAAAATTTAATAAAATGATAATGTGCAAGCAATAGTTGAAAATGCTTAGTTTATTTTAAAGACATTAATATTTGAGAATTTTTTTTAGAAATGCATTTATATTGATATTATAAAGACCATAGATTATATTGATAGAATTGATTTTTCAGTATCGTAAATTTGGAAATATTTAATAAGACAATTTCAAAATTTACAAATTTTTTTTTTCATATTTAGTGAAAATTTAAAGGTTAAAAATATCATTTTTGCGTGAAAGAATAGATAAATGTACAGCGTAAATAAAATGTGTTATTGTAATGTAATATAAATTTAAAAAATAACAAAGAAAAAATGGTAGAATAAAAAAATGTACTTAAGCCTTCGAATAAGGACAACATTTTATAAAGTATTCATTTTGTTCTGATAAAAAGTTCTGAGTTCAAAAATGGACGGATTGAATAAAATTTTTTTATTGGTTGTAGCTTTAAGGAAAAATATGTAAGACAAAGGATGTTACATAACTCGATGAATATAGTGTAAAACCTGGCAGACATCTGATAATACAAATTCAATTTCAGATTGCAAAACAAGGAAAAATTTTCAGATTGCAAAACAAGGAAAAATTTTCAGATTGCTATAATGCGTTGCTCAAAACAACTAACGGATATTGTTTCTTTTATAAAGTAATATTATTAGCAAATATTTTTGCATAAAACCGAAGAAAAGAGCCACAAGTAAAAATCTTTCTCGTTTTCAAATTTCACAGAATGCATATTTTAAGTTTGACATGGAAGACGAACATTTACTGTAGCAAATGAGCTTTGGATATCCACTTAGAGTAAGACAAAGCGGAAAAGGATGACCAACATTCATTAGACGCGTTTTTGTGATCATTGCGATGTCTCAATGAAGTCACTTCTTTGAATCTGAAACTTGTACAGTTAGGCAGTTAAGAGTATACTAATTATACTAATTTTCGTCAACAGCTTTTTCACTAGGCTATCAGTACTACCGTTTCGATAAAAACTATTGAAAACTGCTTTCGAGCTGTAGGTCTGCATTCTTGGCAACCAATGCATCTCACATTAATGGCAAAGCAAAGTCGCAACAGTAAGGATTGAGCAACAAAGCATGTGAGCTAGAAAAAAAATGAATGGAAATATTCTATTCAGACTTGTTGGTGGTCTCGCCAACCACTCCCGCAAACTCACCAAAAACTGTGAAGAACCGTTCCCCTTCTTAAGGGCTCGATTGACTCAATGCCTCAAATTTTTTCAACTTTGTTATCCTTGGGAAACCATTCCCACCTACAAAAAATGATTTTATTTTGAAATAGATTTGTTTAGTTGCTTTCTCTTATAAACAATTTCTGTTGGTTTTCCTTTTGTAACCAAATGCTTAATAAAATGCATTCTTTTGGCCAAAAAAATATTATTTTTGTGTCATCTATCCTACCATCTTTGTGAATAATGTATCTATCACCAATCAATTCTCCAAGAGCAAAATTAACCCACACCCTCAGTATCCTTCAATTATTTTCAACTGTGTCAATTCAAATATCAGTATTTCAGTTATACACATATCAGATGTTTTCAAAGATTATAACAGTTATTCCCCTCGAACCTTTTAATAACTCTGGAAATATGGTTATGAATAATGCACTTAAACTGCATAAATACTATAATTCAGAATATTTTTTTTTCATAAATTTAAATTAAATTTGAATGTCAAGTATTTTAAAATACGTGATTTATTTATTTTTTGTTTTTTTCTCTTTAATTGAAACAACTACAATGCATTTTAAAGTAAAAGTTTAAGAATGAAAAATTTGGATTGAACATAGTAAATTCGTACAATTAATACACACATTATAAACTATTACAAAGCAATGCAAATTGAGTTAAAAATGAAATTTGAGAGAAGTGAATATCTTAACTTTTAATGATTAATACTATAGTAGTTGTTACACATTATCAACAAATGTTAATGTGTACAAATACCTTTTTGAAAAGGAACTATATGGCTCTTTTAAGCGTTTACCTAAAATTTATCAATTGAAATTTTACTCATTAATATTATAGAGAATATGCAGATTTCTCTAAAATGTTTAAACTCATAATATTGAGCGATATAATGAATAGATTAAGCTGCCATAACATATACTGTTATAATTTTTGTACCTATATGTTGTCAAATCATGTTAAAAATTAATTTTTTTAAATTAAAAATAAAAAGCATTTTCTTTTAAATGTTTTCGAACTCACTCATGCAGAAAATGATAAAAATGCAGCTTTTTAAATATAGCTTATTTATTTTATATAAAACGCGCAAAATCTCAATGATTTATAGGAAACACAATATTTATTATATAGCAATTCTTTTGAAAATTATTGGATTTTATGATCTGGTTTAAGTAAATAGAAGACTGAAAATTCTGAAAGATAATACAGAAAAGCGTTTTGTGTTATTAAAGTACGTGAAAGAGCCTTAAAACTTAGCAGTACTAAATATCAAATAAAGTTCATGCAATTATTTATTTAATATGTTTGTAAGATTTTAATTGTAAATCAAAATTATTCCTCAAATTAATTTTGATCAAAATTCATATATTTGTCTAAAATAGTAATGGAAAACTGCCTCTTTGTGACATTCAAAATATTTTTCAATTTTATATATTTGCTTTTAAAAAAAATTATAGCAATAATTATAATTCTTCCAAACGTTGCCGAAAGTAAGTGTAGATTACCATAATTATTTGTAAACAGTTTATAAGTGCGCGGTTGTAGTGTTTCAAAGCAATTTTAAACATTAAAATATTATAAACATTCATTCGATTCATGGTGAAAATAAGTGATTCATTTTATGATTATTGTTTGAATGTTTTGAAAATATTCAATCAAAAAATCATGACTATATAGTCATAGTTTAATAATGGTAATATTTATAACGTCATTTGCTGTAACTGGAAATTTACGTACTTATAAGAAACAAATGTAATATGTGGAATAATTCTGATAACTGTGTGGCACAGTATCTCTGGTAGAGAGATTTAAAAATGTAAAGATCACTTATAAAACTTTTACATTTACATACATACATAAAAATGTATCAAGGCATACAATAAAATAAGTCTGCTTAATTTTTTTGCAAATTAAATACTATATACACCACAGATACGTATTATCTTCGAATGAAAATAAATTTTTTTAAAACTCAGCTAATTAATTTTCTTTAAAAATAAAGAAGTCGAGAAAACTTTAAAATAATATTTCATAATTCATCATTTTTGAAATGTGGTAAAAAATATTGGTAAATAACAACATGGATTTTTATTATTCTAAGAATCCTAATATAATGATCTAATAATATGAAACTTTTTTAAAGATCCTTTTGCTGAAATAAAATATATAATTTACATTTTTAAGGATTCAAGATTATCATATAACCAGCAATGAAAGAACAAAAATTTCTAAAACATGTGCATGAGTCACATCTGAAAGTGCTACTTTAAGTTGCAGTTTCATATATAATATTTAAAATAGGAATATATTTCTATGTAAGTGCGAATCCAATTATTTAACTGCATTTTGAAAGAATATATATTTGTTTTCTTAAAGCGGAAGTGTAATAATATAGAGCTAATTATAGAACAATAGGTGCAGTTGATATTTTGAATGGAAAAGATAAATCTAAAGCACTTGTATTACGTATTTTTAAATTAGTGTACTTTGAACACATCTAATTTACTAGAAAGATAATTTCCTCCAATTATTAAAATTTGACTTCTCTCAACTGTGTGTGATTTTGATTTCACAGTGCGAGTTAGTATTTACTGATGCGAATTTTAAAATCAATAAAAAAAGTGTTTAAATCAGGACCGAAGCGTGGAATTATTTTGAGCATTTTTGCAAGATTCAAAACATAAACCAGATAACAGCTTTGGTTTTAGGTAAAATTGCTATTGTTTATTACTTTTTATTAGTATCATGTATTTCAACCAACTTATTGCATATTTTTACTTGAAGAAAATCACACATAACTAACTCATTGGTATTTACATATAAGTATACTTATATGTGTGTTCATGTATGCATATGTTCCTTTATATAAGCTTCTATGCGTAACAAGAGCGAAACTTTTAAAAAAAGTAATTAATTTAAAAGTTTGGTCTTAACGAATGGAATATGATGCCATATATATATATATATATATATATATATATATATATATATATATATATATATATATATATATATATATATATATATATATATATATATATATATATATATATATATATATATATGATTTTGAATGAATCTAGAATATTTTCACTAAAAAAATTTAAAAATTCTTATTAATATCAAATTGTAACTAATGCATATAAATATATCTAGTAATTGCCGTATATAAATTTTGATTACTTCAAGTTTTTCTCCCTGCACGAAAACTAACTAAAGTCAACTGCGTTTGTTTATTCAGAGCGTCTCATTAAAGTGACCCGACTATTAATCATTTTTAAAGATATTTGCACATAACAAATAAGAATGAAAGATGCTCAAATAGAAGAACACTCATTACACTGAGCAATTTCTCTTAAATACCCGTGTCTTAAAAATTGGTTATGCATAAGCTTGTAATTAGAGCACAGTATATAAAACATAAGAAATATTTTCCACGCTACAAAATATTGAGAGAAGAATCATCTACCGTAAGTACATATAAAAAATATATTGATACTTAAAGCAGGAAATATATTTATCTTTGGTCATCATAATTAAATATATACACTAAATTTAATTTTCGAATGTATTCATGTGATATAAAAATATAGTAAAGTTTAAAATTATTTATCATATCCTAACCCCAATTTTATAATCAAAAGATTATAAAAATCACTTTCTTATATCAATAAGTACTGTTGTAGAAATAAAATTTTAAAAAATACATTCTGTATTTAATAGAAATAATATGATTGGATATCTACCTGCGAAAATGCAAATATATTACAGGAAGTGAAGTATAACAAATATTCTTTATTAGCCAAGAGGCAAATTAATCGAAAACCTACATTTTGTTGTATAGCTGTTTCAAAGAATATTAATTTTTAAAACAAAATATTAAAAAAATTGACTACGTATTTCTAAGCAAAACTTAATGTATGAAATGATGTTTCAAATGATATCTGTTTGTATCATCTATTTATCTCAACATATCATGTATTTATTTTAAGAAATGTTTTTCGCATATCATATATTACTATCCAAAAAAACTTTTTTTTTCATTTTTCGTAAATATATATATATATATATACACACACACGAGTGTCACTTTGAAATTTTTGAGATACAACTAGGTTTTTAAAGTTATATTTACAAAATTTTTAGGTGTGTTTATATTCTCCTCCAGCATCAATGCTCTTTTGCACAAGAATTTTCCCCAGATTAAATGCTTCAAGCCATATTCATGTCAATGTAATTATCATGTCTTGCAATAGATGAAAAAAGGCACTTGTAGTCACATCAATCTCTTCTTCTGAATGAAAACGACGTCCACGTAAGGTCTTTTTTAGATTAAAGAATAACCAAAAGCCAATCAGGTGAATACGGCGGATGTTCGATCACTTTAATTAGTTTTTGTTGAAGAAACTCAACTGTTAATCTGGCTGTATATGAATAAGTATTGTCATTGTGAAGCATTAGTTCCCTAACATTCAGCTCCTGTAAAATTTCTGGAAGACAATTAGTGGTATACTAGTTTCTTGTTACTGTCTTCTCTCCATCTAACTTGATGGCTTTGACCAATCCCGTACTTCTGAAGAAAACAGCATAAATCACTTTTTTCAGTGCGCGTTGTTTTTTCACCATTGTCGGCATAGGATCATCTTCAAATACCCGTATTTTGCTTTTTTGACGTTTGGTGCTCAGTTAGATTATGGGGAACGCAACGGCAAACTACTTTTTTCATATGTAATTCTTCATAAATGATTTTGTGTATGGCTGCGGATCCAATATTAAGTTCCTTCTGTATCATTTCATAGGTGCAGCGATTATCATCCATTGACATTTTTCGTATGACAGACACATTATCTGGGATTACTGCCGACGGCGGCCTTCCTGTATGTTCTTCACCTTGAAGAAAATTGTGATCTCTTCTAAATTCTCTAAACCATCTGAATATAGTTGCACGAGCTTGTGATTCATCACCAAATGCTAATTGTAACCGTTAAACGCATTCCTCTTGATTTAATCCTGCTTTAAAACCATAGAAAATTATAGCACGAAAATGTTCTCGCGTCAACTCCATTTACTCTTCTGTTTAAAATTTATTCCACGCTAAACAAGTTGAAGTAGGTTTGTAAAAAATCGTGTTTTGTGTTAAAATACTTTGTATTTTAAAACTAAGCCGTTATTTTTATTTTGTAAATTCTCGTTTGCGCGTATCTCAAAAATTTCAGAGTAACCCTCGTATATATATATATATATATATATATATATATATATATATAGAATAGATAGATATAGGTATCTAATTGCTTATACCTGACAAAAATAGCACTCCTGAGGCTATTTTTGTCAGGCTTAAGAATGCTGTATAATTTTATTTGAAAGAAAAACCTGTATCTATTTTTACATTGCTAAGTACCTCTCTAATTCAAACCATACAAAAACAATTGAAAGTGTTAAAAGAGATTATACATATGAGAAGAAATGCTGTTAAAATTTGTTAAATATCTTTTACTCGAATACTTTTAGTGCAAACATTTTTAAGATATGGTGAAGACAAAATTTACTTTGGCTTCAACATATCTTAAAAAGGGAAAATATATGGAATTTGCTTTAATTTTTGTAAAGAAATATTTTAGTCAGCATGTCCGAGATTTGTTATTCGCATCCTTAGAAGACCATAATAATTTTTAATAGACTAAAATTTCTTCAGTGTAAAATTGTAAATAGTGTACATTGTAGAGAGTGTGTCGTTATTGTTGTTTTTTAAAACACTTGGACAAGTGTTAAGCCTTTACATTGCTGAAAAAATAAAGGTTAAAATTATTTTCAAAATAATGGTATACGCAATATTTACGCATAAATTGAAGGAAGAGAATCATAAATGAAAATTTTTATCATTTTTCAAATTTTGAGTTTGATATCTAAGACAGTGCTTTGCCTGCAGCAAAAATAGATTTGGCTTTTAAATTACAATAAAACAGTGCGGAGAAGAATGACTGAGATTCAGTATAAGCGCAGTGTTTCGATAGTTACAATAACTGAATGAAGTCATTTAACCGGACCAGAATGTTGGAGAGTTGATAGACGAATGTAGGTGTAAACACATCCGAAGTAACTGAATCCGTTGAATTTTCACAAGTGAAATTTCTGGGATCTGGAACCATTTTCTGGAAACTAGAAATCCAAGCAGATGATCAGAGCAAGGTCTTAGATGTGCGATAATGCCCAAGAAAGACTCGAAAACACAGAAATATGAATGTAATTTTTCTTCAAAAATACATTTAATTGACTATTGGTACTACAGTTTCAACATAAACTTTCCAGAACCGTCTTCATCGGTTGTAAGGCTGTAAGCCAACATGTGGTATGTCACGTTAAAATATATGCATAGCGGTGCAGCCCATACTCGGACAATACCTTAAAGTTAACGGGTTTTGAATACTCGCCCATCAACAAGAGCTTCATACTCTTGAATTACGGTCAGGTGACGAGGTCAAACTTCAGCCGGCACCCTCTTTTCTACATTAATGTCACATCAGTTGAAGGACTTAGAACAGCACACATTAACGTAGACACGCGTCCTAAATTAACGTTGCTCCAACATCGCAGTGAGGGAGAGTTTGAGGTCACCCTCTCAATCACTGCCCGAGTCAAATGATGCTTCACTTTGCTGATCTTAATGTTAAGTGGCGAGAAGTGTCTGAACCACTGGAGCTCTGTGTCACATTAACATACCTACATAGCAGTGAAGACGAGCTCCAGACAGTACATTTAGGTTAACGGGTTTGAAATACTCACCCATCTACAAAGGACTCGTAATTATGAACCATGGTTAGATGATGAGATGACCTGAGCTGACCCTCTTTACTCCATATTCAAGCCACACCAGCGGAAGGACTTTGGGCTTCACATATCAAAGTGGACATGTCCCCAACCCACGGAGCTCCTGAAACACAGTGAGGGAAAACGTGTGGTCACCCTCTCAGTGTCACAATAAACTGCACGATATCGTCACGAGCACAGAGTGAAGACGATAGAGAATGTGAAATGAAGAATGAAGGAGAAAACTATAGTGCAATATTCTCTTTTTTGAAGGGTTCCTTCTTCATGTTGATATTAGTCGAATTTTCATCTTTAGCGAAGTGCAAAAATTACAGCGTTAGTGCAGAAAAAAATGGCCAGATTTGGCGATGAAGGACAGATAATTTAAGCCGGCATCTCTACTGATGGGTGGAATGAAATCCATATGATTCGAAATGGACATTTTTACCGGTCACCAATATAAAACATGATATTCTCAAACCTACTATAGTCCTTTATGTTACAGCAACTGGAAAGTACTTCATGTTAAAGGCTGATAACTGTAAACCATATCGCGCGAACTTAGTGAATGGCTTCCATTTAGAGGAAAGTATCATACGAATGGAAGTTCGTGCGTGTTCTGCTCATATGAACCTTATAGCACATGTTTGATAGACTTTAAGTAGAGGAGTTGCAGAGCTCATATCAACCCTACCATCTGTCCAAGAGCAGGAAAGTGCTTTTCAGGAGGACTGGAGCAGAAATCCACACCCCCTCATTATTGTTGTCCGCAGTTGCTATTTATAGAAATACAGTATCATAATTTTTGACAGGAAATGTGTAATTTGATAAAAAGTAATTTTAATAAATTTATGCTATTATTTATATGCATTGCAACTAAGCTTTTTGTCTTTTAAAATTGTATGTAGATAGGTTGACAAGCTAATTCCTTATCGACTTATTTAGATTTACAAAAGAAATAAAAGCACAAAAATTAGTCCTATCATATTCTAAATTAGCAGGAGTACTTAAAGCAAAATATACTGAAAATATTCGTAGAATTCTTTTCGACAAACTTTCAAATATATGCAAACATCACATGTGACCAATAGAAAATTAATGACATGCAACTGCCTTCGTATTGATGATATTTTAAAAGAAATTACATATTTTTTTTCACTTTGTAAAATATATATAGAAAAACTAAGAACTATATTCTAAAAGTATATATAAAAGCTATTATAAATTTAACTTCAAAGAGAACATGCCTCATATTTTGTATCATCATGTTAACCATCAATTAATTATAAAAAAGATAATTATTCTTTCGAAACATATTGTAAATTCTATTATTTGTACGAGGGTCACTCTGAAATTTTTGATATAGAACTAGGTTTTTAAAGTTATACTTACAAAATTTTAGGTGTGTTCAAAGTAGTCTCCTCCAGCATCAATGCACTTTTGTAGACAAATTTTCAACACACTAAGTCCCTCAAGCCATTCAATTCTTGGAATAGATGAAAAAATGTATTTATAGCCACATCAATCTCTTCTTCTAAATGAAGATGACTGCCACGTAAGTTCTTTTTTAGATTAAAGAATAACCAAAAGTCGCACATAGCTAAATCAGGTTAATACGGTGGATGTTCGATCACATTAATTTGTTTTTTTTAAGTAACTCAACTGTGTTAATCCGGCTGTATGTGAAGATACATTGTCATTGTGAAGCATTAGTCCCCTAACATTCAGTTCTTGTAGAATTTCTGGAAGACATTTAGTGGTATATCAACTTGCTGTTACTGTCTTCTGTCCTTCCTGTTTGATGGCTTTGACCAATCCCGTACTTCTGAAGAAAACGGCGTACATAAATTTTTCAGTGCACGTTGTTTTTTCACTATTGTCGGCTTCGGATCATCTTCAAAGACCCGTACTTTGCTTTCTTGACGCGTTGGAACGTCAAAAAACAGAATGTACGTTTTACACCTGTTACAATTTTAGAAATGATGCGGTGGCCATCATCTTTTAGCAAATTCTGAGTTTCTTTACTGATTCTGACACGCTCCTCTTTTTGGTGCTCAGTTGTATTACGGGGAACGCAACGGCAAACTATTTTTTTCATATGTAATTCTTCATAAATGATTTTGTGTATGGCTGCAGATGCAATGTTAAGTTCCTTCTGTATCATTTAATAGGTGCAATGATTATCATCCATTAACATTTTTCTTATGGCAGACACGTAATCCGGGATTACCGTCGACGGCGGCCTTCCTGTGTGTTCTTCATCCTGAAGAAAATTGCGACCTGTTCTAAATTCTCTAAACCATCTGAATACAGTAGCACGAACTGGCGATTCATCACCAAATGCTAATTGCAACCGTTGAACACATTCTTCTTGATTTAATCCTGCTTTAAAATCGTAGGAAATCATAGCGCTAAAATGTTCTCGCGTCAACTCCATTTTCTTCTCTGTTTAAAATTTATTCTACGCTAAACAAGTTGAAGTAAGTCAGCAAAAAATCGTCTTTTGTGTTCAAATATTTTTATTTTAAAATTAAACCATTATTTTCACATTTTGTAAATTCTCGTCTGCGCGTGTCTCAGAAATTTCAGAGTAACCCTCGTATAATTTCAACAGTTTAAACACGTTTCATTTACTTGTGAAATTTTTATAAAGCTCTCTAATAAGAATTTGATATATATTTAAGAATTGTAAATATACTTAATTTTTTGTTTCATGAAGTTGATTAACACTAGATTGTGTTCAATGAAAATTTAGATTTCTTATGATTTGCAATTTGGTTCAAGAATTAATTCAAATATCTCAGTTTCTTTAACACAAAAGTATCTTTTCATTATGATATTCATTAAAACATTTTAAAATTAATTAAAATCATGGACAAAAATTCTCCGCATGCTTTAATTTAACGATAAATTATGTAAGGCATTTAGGATAACTGCAAATTGCAGATTTAATCATTATTCAGAAATCAACTTAGCAATATTTTTCAGAATATAATTAAAATTTTAACAATGTAATAAAATTAAGCTCAATATATTCTTTTATCTCATCTTGAATAATATTAGTGGTTATTTAAGTGTTTCTTCAGACTAAATATATATATATATATATATATATATATATATATACATTTTTAATGTATATATACATACATACATACCATATATATATATATATATATATACATTAAAAATCATTATGATCAATCTTACAACTGATATTTCATATGAAACAGGTATTTAATATTACAATGATAAAGCGTATTTAAACAAATTTAAAAAAAACAAAAGCATGCTTTAAAATTAGATAAATATTTAAATATGCGATATATATATATATATATATATATATATATATATATATATATATATATATATATATATATATATATATATATATATATATATATATATATATTGTCATTTTGATTTTTTAAATTTTATCTTTAATCATGCATTTTTATTTCTTGTCCTTTCATCAACTTTACGATTTATAAAAATGGTATGTAATGTTTTAATAATAAATCCTTTCCTCAAGGTAATGGAGCAAAATAATTTTTCAGTGTTTGCATGTAATTTTACTTCCAGTTAATAAATTTTTTTATATTTGTGATTAGATATTTCTTTTCAAACTTTACTATGTTAAGTACATCTTTCTTTGTAATATAAGGAACTGTTTGCTTTGAATAAACCTTATAATGGAGAAAGGTCAAATTTGATAACATAAATAAGTGTATTTTAAATTAATGTATTCTTATAAGGTGTCTTCAAAAGTTTGGCAATTCTGCCCTAAAATATATTTCCTTTTCATGATAATACGTGAAAATAAACTAGTTTTAAATATTTTCCATAATTCATCGAGAAATTTCCCTTTTCTCGAATTGACACTTTTGTCAGAGAATATTTTAAACTAATATGAATGTTGTTAAATGAAAAAGTATTTTTAAAATTTCACTTCAGTATTCAAGGAAAAATTAAGTTATTAAGAAGAAAACCGTTTTATAATTTGTGCTTTTACAAATCAAAAAGTTGACGTCTATTGAAAATAAAATTTGTTGGAAGAGTAAAAAATAACGGAAACAAATATTTATATCTACCTGGAGTAGCAGTGTATTTCAACTTATATATATACATTTGAGCAAAACATAACTTTCGTTTTATGTTTAATGTGCATTTTGATCGACAGTTTACAAAACCAAAATGTTGTTGTGGTTTCATATTTCCGTAACCAGCGTTGCTATATTAGGTCCATGAGTTCATTCAACCTGAAGAACTCCAATACTAATAGGGGGTTTTTGAACCAGGTTTTGAATGGTAAGTTGCAGATTAGATAAAATGTGACCAGGGGAGGCTTATGCAGAAGAGCATTTGATGCAGATTCTGAAGTACTTATTGCTTCCAAAAAAGACATTGATGAAAGGTGAACACTTAGGAAACGGATAAAATCAGTTTTATCTCGTCTACTGCTACTCCCGAACTAAGGAGCCACCAGAGCACCGACTCTAATACCACGGGTGTACTGGCGGGACCATCCAAATGGCTTTATTCATGAAAGAAGTACTGAGTGATTTATTCATAGGTTGGGTAAAGGGCAGTTTCTGTGGTCAGAGACCCGGAGCACCGATGGTAGAAGATTGACTCTGAATCGAAGCATACAGATTTTAGATGGACATATGGAATGGCCTTCAAGCATTGGCCCAACCAGAAGAATACACTCATAACATACTCAGCCGACTCGGTATAGTGGCGCTCCCTTGCCATCCACGGCAGTCTGTAGGACTTGAGAGTGGCACAACAAAAATAAATGATTAATACAGAAAGTATTGAAATATATGCTATGAGTTATAAGGAGCTTTGCTTTTTATGTGTTTCGTAAGGTACTACGGCAGATTATTCCAAATATAAGATTTTGTATGCTAATTATACTAACATTATTATGTTAATCATTTATTTCAATTTTTTGTAGCGATATTTCTTAATATTTTTTGATTAGTAAATTATTTTTATCATATAAAGTTAATTTTTATTTCAGAAGCCGAGCTGAAAGATCTCTAATCAAAATGTACAAGATCTTCTTAATCTTAACTCTGGTCCATATTGCTACGTCACTCAGTTGTCTGGAATGTCCTCGAGTGAAATGCTCTTCTCCCCGATGTAATGTAGATGAAAGGCCAATGAGAGTGGGCTGTAACTGCTGTCCAACATGCGTTAAGATTCTAGGTGCCTGCATACTTTACACACAACATTCTATTGATGTTATATCATTAAATACCACCAATCTTGTTTGCTTTTCGAGGCCCCCTGAGAAGTATATTTGATTCAGCAGATTCGTGTCTCATAAGATTTGCTGCTGTAAATGAAGTCGAATTGGAATATATAAGATAGTGAAAGCATAAAATTTAAATTTTTAGTGTAATACTCTTAAAACTCTCATATTTTCTTGATACGAAGTCTTGTTCTCTTTTATTATTTTGCGTTTATTCAATTTTTATTCAATGAAAATTATCTTTTATTCAAAATTTCAAAATATGAATCTGTATTACATGTATGTATATATATATATATATATATATATATATATATATATATATATATATGTATGTATGTATGTATATATATTTTCTTTAGAAGCAAATGAAATAACGAACAAACTTTTTTTTGATATTTTAAGATTCAGCTTAAATCATATGAATAAAATTTTCAATCTAAATACATTAAAGTCAAGAATATTCAAATGACTGTTGGGAAATAAAATTTCGGAGAAATAATACAACTTTTTCGAACGTTTTACTTGTGTATATGACATTATATTATTGGAATTTTCTTTCAGGTAGGTATATAGTTTTCCGGAATTAGATAAGTCGGTTTACTTTAAGTTGTGCGGAAGCAGTGATATACCTATGCTAATATATGTTGCAACATGAAAAATTTTATTATCTTAATGCGAGAAACGTACATTTCCTAAATATATACTATAGATAAATATATATTATAATATTTATATGTTTGCAGTGGTCTAAATGTAGGACTTTAAGCATATAAAATATAGGTCTAACTGATTGATTTCTTTGTAAATTAGATTAACTATAATTTAAAAAATTATCATTTAAATATTTAATAAACTTTGTTGATCTTTTAAAAATTTACTTTAGGATATATCACTGTAGTCTGTTTTAGCATTAATACACTTTTTAAGCAATTGGGTTTAACATTAGAAAACTCAAACTATTATTAGTTTATTAAAATCGATGGAAAAACGCATGTATAATGCCATAATTCTTGTTTTCGGAATCAATATGACTACGCACATTTTTTTTAAATAAAACAACTATGAATCTGATAAATTGTGCACAATTTGTTTATATATATATATATATATATATATATATATATATATATATATATATATATATATATATATATATATATATATATATATATATATATATATATATATATATAAAGAACTTAACCTCCAAAGCTTCTGAATTAAAAGTACCATTGTTATAATGAAAATGATGTCTTTTGGAATTTACTTCCTGTGACTGTTTCATGCATTTTTATCTTGATGATTGAGACCAGACTTGTAGTTTAAAATATCAAAATGTGTGTTTAATTATGGTTTTTATATTGTATTTCCTTTAATAGAGGCCGGGGATTACCTTCAAAGAACCATCCTTTACATCTTAACTTGTTGAAATGTCAAAAAATATTTGCACTCTTCGTGACGTGTCACAATTCATGAAACAATAAGTGGCCGCCATAAATTATTTTTTTTACAAATTCAATCACACTCCGTTTTTTGAAGTTCAGTTAACTTAAAGGTACTTATATGTAAATTAATTATTTCTTTTCGAACTAATTTAATTTTCCTTAATAATTTTAGATACGATAAAGTAATCAATAATAAATTACTTCAACATCACTTGGCTGTTATCAGGCTTAACCTCTATTTAAATGTTCAAAATACAGCAGAAAAATTGTATAATTATAGCTGACAGTAGGTTTTCTCTCACTTGTATTTAATTATTTATAACTCGTGTGAATTTTTGTAAAACGACACATAATGCAGTAAATCAAATAGTATCTTAAATTTTAAATACTAACTATGTATGTTATGTATAAATGCACTTTTCCTAATTTAATATATCATTTTAAATTTTGTGAAAAATAACAACGTGTGTATTATTTTTTATTTATACTTTTATAGCTTACACAATGGAAAATTACTTGTAAATGCTCAATATGAAACACCTGCCAGTTTAAAATGTTTTAAATTTTCAATTCTGGTCGTTTATTTTTCCTCAAAGCTTATCAGCATCTGTATAGAAAATTCCCAAGCCGGCTGACATGGCAAATCCTATCGTAATACTTTACTTTTTAATTAACTTAAACGCTTTTTCTGTTGATTGCTATTCAACGCTTTTTCTGTTGATAACTATTTTATTTATAAATAATTTTTAAATAAAAATTGAAAATTAGTTTAGTATCAAAATCTTCATTTTTTAAGTCTAAAAAGAAATTCATAACAAATGTGTAGCTGTCAAGATAGTTCGGATATACTATTAAGAAGCATTATTAAAATATCTGATTTATTTTTTGAAAAAAAAAGTTGTAAGTATTAGATCTGATATACAATTACATAAGAATGAAGAACTTTTTTTTAAAAAAAAAGAATGTATCTATAAGAAATCTTTAATGCTTTTTTTTCTTATTTTAGACATACAAACAATGTGAGTTAATTTAAAGTTTATTATTTTCTGTCCATAATATTTAAGAATATTTTGAGCGTAATGAAATTTTAAATTTATTTCTCCTAAAAATATAAGAAAAATAATTTAAATTAGTGATGTTAATTTAATTTTAAAATTTTGAGACGTATTTTCCAATAAAATTAAATGACAAATTTCACTTTTGAAACTTGTACTAGTAATTGAGACTACAGCTTCTTGTAATTTCTTATGGGAATAGTTATTTATCAAAAATATTTACAGTTGAATATTCATGTAAAAATGTCACACTTTATTAATTACTTATTCACTTAAAATAAGAAAAATGAGAAAAAGTAATTCATATATTCAATCAAAGAATAAGAAAAAGAGGCTTTAGTTGAAGGGTTTTTTAAAATACTGTTTTTTAATTTATTTTTTACTAGAGAGGAAAAACGTAACCTTAAATAAAATGAATCTTCTCATAAAGATTTAAGAACATGCAAAAACTAATATACAGTACTGAAAAAACTATTAGACAAGACTATGTTTTCATAACTTTATTGAAGCAATTTTTCATTAGAGAAAGATAATTATTCATGCATTTTTAAAATTCGATATTTAAATTAATTTTTGATATATAGTCGCCTATTATATCTAAATAACTTTTATATGAACTCAAATAAGTTAATGAATAATAATTTATATGTGGAATAATTTTTGTAAAGCATATTTATTAAATATTTTACTATTTTAATTACTGATAAATTGTATTTATTATATTTAGGTTAATGAACAAAAACTGAACAAACCACAAATTTTGTCAACAAAATGTCATAGCTGTTAGTGGATTAAAAAATTGAAGAAATAAGGTTTTAAAAAGTAATTACAATATGATGGGATATTAATTTAACACAAAAATCGAAAACAAATAGCCCGTACTATAATTTTGGTGTATTTGAGAATCCTATATATTCATATCAGGATATTTGTGGAATACAAATACTGAACAACCATATATGCTGTCATATGATACGCAAGTCTATTTCTTAAATCATACAATTGTGTCTAAAATTCATGCATAAATATTATAATAATATCTCAATGCTTATAGCGTCATTGCTTAAATAACTCGCCTTTTCAAAAATCTTTAATTCAATATTTCAGACATATCCATACTTTTTGCCCACATTGAACTTTTAATTTCTTTAAGAATGAAAATATTTTTATAACTCATGTTAGATAGCTTAATAGAATAAAAATATTATAGGTTAATATGCGTTGTGAACTTTTCACAGATAATAATGTATGTACATTTATATGTGTCAAAAAGGAAGAAATTGCGTTAAGCTCCAAAGACTCTTAAATGCCAATGCAGAAATACAAAGTTAAAATACAATGATTGAATGGAGCATAAAAATATCTAGTCAATAGAATTGAATGATACTATGTGTTCTTTTATATGATAAAGAATATTTTAAGATGGTATTTGTAAATAATTGATAGGAATATCTTCATTTACAACATACACCTCTTACTTAGAGGATTTGCATAAAATGAAATGATTTTTTTACATGGATTCTAGATCGTTAAACTAAATTATAAAATTATATATTGATAATGAAGAAAATTTTAATAAAATACATTTTTCAAATGGAAAATCGGAAATCATATGAGATTCAAGGAAAATCCCTTCGTTCTTTCCTATGTGATAAATGGTTTTTTATTTCAAAATAAAGCAAATACATTGAAGTTCTAAACCTCAAAATGCCATTAAATATAGACATGTATACAGGAATTTCTGATGAAGCTGTACAAAAATAAGAAGTTCCATTACGCTTGATGGTAATTATGGCTTTATAGCTTATAATCTCTTCATTTCATCAATTATTTCTAAAGTCTTGATCACAATAGATACGAAATTTTCACAAACCAAATGAAAATTATGTTATTGGATATACATTTGTAAAAAGTTTTTGATTGTATTACAATTGAAGCGTTCCAATATCTGATGGCTACAAGCAATTCGACATTTTCTAGATATTTGAAAAATAGAAAACTTGTATTATTAATATCTGCATGCTATAAACGTTTTTCCAATCTGCAGGATTGCGAATATTTTTTGACGGATTAGCTGATTAGGAAAATTTTGTTTCGAATAATGTTTTTAAAAATTAACCCAATGATGCAAATTGCTGCTATTATATTTATCTTTGATTTACTTTGAGACAAATATCAATTATTAAATTATTTTCATTTTTTAACAATTAAGACTATTTCTCTTTTGTTGTTGTTGTCTTGTGCCAGCTTGTTTGGCAATATAGGGTGCGCTGCTCCACTTTTCCATATGAACCGTATTTGGTGTGGAGTCCGACTTCCTTAGAATAAAACATATATGCCGTAGGTATCCTTTTTTATAGGGCATGCATCCATTCATAATCCATTCATATAAGGAAAGGATAATAATAAGGGAGAGAGAGAGAGAGTAGATCGCTACCCGAAACGGGATTCGAACTCAGAGCCTCCCTATATGGAGACATACATATTAACCATTAGGCAGGATGGGAGACACTCTCTTTTCCTTTTTATAACTATAAGCGTTTATATTAGTCTTATAACTATAAATGGCGAAATATTTTTTTTCTAACTAATCATATTTGATCAAAATAAAAAGAGATTATCTATCAAAATAAATTTTGTCATTTAAAGCACTCACATTTAATTTCATGATTATATTATTGTAATTTAAGGAAAGGGTGTAGTATATTTGTTTTAGAATTTTATGTGAATTAAATATTTTTAGCATTTTGCTTAGTTGGCATAATCTAGTTTCTTCATCATTTGAGAAGATTAAAACATTTTTCCGATAGCATGAAAAAAAATCCTGTAAAATATTTAACTGAAGTCCTTCTTGATAATTCAGGGATATTTTCACTGTCTTTCAGATTACGGAGACTTCTGTGATCCTAACACAGTGGTTGATAATAACGCGAAAGGAAAGCCAGTGTGCGACCAGCAGAAAGATTTGTATTGTGATTCTGAAACGGAAATGTGTGTATATGAAGACGATGATTCCTGTAAATCTGACGAAGATTAAACAAAATTTTTCACTAGTAGAAACATACTGAAAAAATAAAAAGTTTTATCTGAGTCCTTTTTTTCCGTTATATGTGCAAATGAATTCTTAGTTGCAGTATTGCTTTTTAAACACGTATTTCATAATTCAAGAATATATACAAAAATATATAGAATATTATTAACAACATTTCAATGATTCAACATGAAATTTTCAAACGTAATCTCGTATAGATAAATGCATTATTTCTGCTGTTAAATTTCTTTTAACTTACAAATAGCATCATAAAATAAAATCTATTATTGTCATATATTTTTATTAAACTTTTTTAAGAAATACTTTTAATTATATAAATTTAAAAAAAAATTCATATAGTGCAAAGAACTGTTGTGCAAGTACTTGTAATGCATTCTCTAGACACATTAATGTTTTGAAGTGTTGTTTCTATTTTTCTGAAAAATATGTTATTTGATCTGAATTTTAAATGATCATATTGTTATCAGCAAAGACGGTATCTGAATTGTTCAATAGAGATATTTTACGTAAATTAAATGGGAAATGAATCTCCCTAACAGGATCAAAATCATTAATGTCCGATATTTGTAATTCAAAGTACCTTAATTTTGAATCATAATCTTATAATCATAATATTTAATCAGTTTTAATTAAAATAATGTTAATTATATCTGTGTGTAAAATATAATTGGGGATAATTTATATCTTTATCACAGATACCTTTAAAAATCAAAAATTATATTATAAAAAATTCTGCAAAAAATTACGGAAAGCTGAGGTATGGAAGACATTATTTTTTTATATAGAAAACTATATGGTGCTAAATCAATTTAATTTTTCCAAAAAAGTAATATTTATTCAGTGTGTTTTTTTTAGATAAGTGTGATATTATTTATCTTAGACATAAATTAAGAAAATTAAAATGATAATTTGTATGGACTTATTAACCTATTTTAAATATTTAATAATACAGATATAAATTGGCACTTGATTTTTTCATTTAACTTTGTTTATTTTTCAATAAAAGTAAAGCAAAAATATTGCTTTAATTACATTATTTATCACACAAAATTATTTATCAAATACTATTACTCGAGAAGTATTAAATTATATACTTATCGAATATAGTATTTATTAAGATTATAGTATTAAATACTATAATCTTCTAAAATTTTATCATAAAGTAAATATTGGGTAGCAATATTTTTCAAGATAACATATATTTGAAGAACATAATGTGCATAAAAATAAACATGTTTCAATCTTTAATTTAAAACATTTTTAATAACAATACTTTTGTATTTAAAAATTGCATCGATTTTAGGCATTTAGAATACTTTAAAAAATATAATCATCATTATTTTATGTATAATTACTATAACTTAAATAATATATTACAATATATTTTATAACTTATCTTCACACTTAAGTTTCAATATTTAAAAATTATAAATATGTTTTCGTTCTAAATATTTCTAACACTTCTATAAAATATATGCGAGTAATAATTATGAAAGTTCTGAATCGTAACCATTGTATTTTCCTATGAGGTAAATATTAAATTTTATTAAATATTTTTCTAAATAATATGATTTTAGGGTATACACTATTTGAAAAAGAAAGCAAAATGTTTTTCTTACTTAAAATCAAATTTTGAGAACTTTCAAAATGTGTTTGTAGTGAAAATATGTGAACATTATAAACTCAGTGTAAATTATTACTGCACACACATTCAAAATAGTTTGAAATAAAACATTACTTAATTTCCATAAGAATTGCTTTACTTGGTAGTATTGAAGTTATGAATACGTAGTACCGAGTTTTCTATTTTTTATACATTTTTGTAAAATAATATAAGTTATGAGAGTTAGTCAATTCTAATAAACAAAAATTTAAACTTACAATATTTCGTATAAATATGGTAATCACAACTTCTCTTTTTATATCTGGATTTTCATTTCTGTTAGCGTAAAATTTTTTTAGTTTTTTTCTGATTCTATAAAAATATGACAATGATATCATAAATGGATTACAGTTTGAACGCAAATGTTTTCTATAAAAACTGAAAAGAAATTATGAAAATACATAAATAATACACATGACATCTGTGTGATTCAGGTTATTTAATTATTTAAATTTAAATATATATATATTATCGGCATTCAAGCCAGAAAAACTGATACAGCTACCTAATTTCAATAAATATTAGGTTGATATATTTGAAATGTAAATATATATATATATATATATATATATATATATATATATATATATTTAGCGGATTACATGCATTAATAAGAGAAGGCAGGTGTTCAGTTTACTGATGAAAGAGTATTTTGCAAACATTTCCCACCATAAAGGCTGAAAGTTGACAAGAAACATTTTAAAGTGTGTGGAGATGTTTAATGAATAACACGTTACAAGTCATCCCTTGATAATATTCATGTCATAGAATTCATATAGCTTATACAGGGAAAATTTTAAAATCAAAAGTGCACTATTAGAGCTTTTCAAACGGAAACTTGGATTTGTGTTACGTCATATGGTGTTGATGGGAAATCAATTGGATTGCTCAAACGACATGAATGGCATGGGATCTCTAGACTTATCACAGGAGTACTATATCATGCCAACTGCTTTAGTCTCATATCATCATAAACAATTCATATTTCATATGACATCATATTTTGAAGCATTACTTGCTGACACAAAGGAAAGAGTCAAGAATTTTTTTTCTCATACGTCTTTACAATCAATACTATTGGTAACGAAATTCTTTGATCATGCTATGAGTTTCTAATTATCCAGCCTAATGACAGTGTTTGTTACCCAAAGAAGCACAAACCCAAGCATCGAGCAGTTAAATACGTTTTGGTATTCAGGTCCAGAAGCAAATACCAATTTGGTCCTCTGAGCACTTTGAATTGTGACAATCATTCATAGCCCCACATTGAAATAGGTATCTTTTTCAAAGAATAGTTTTAAGTATACCTTCAATAAGAATTATCACCAATTATTCTATCTTCCTTATCTTTTATCACTTTTTTCTACCCTATCAATGTCTGAGCTTTGATGGCCAGTCTAATTATTGTTATGCACAATATGTTCGTGAAATTGGCGTAAACGAAAGTTTAATTTACATTTCTGTTTTTAAATCTTGTGTACCGTAATTACAGGAGAGACATATTTTATAACTTGTTATTACAGGGGAGTAATAAGTAATTGAAAATATTTTTCTGGACACAATTTCTTTTCTCTGGCTGGTTGCTGGGTTGAATACACGAAGATCTCATTTAAAACATTAATTCAATTTGGATCAGCATTTTGTCCTTTGCATGTATCTAAATTTAAATAAAATAAATTAAGTAGATAGTTTAAATCTTCATTAAATGTAAACACTAAGCCTTTTATTAACTATGAATTTTTAATAATTTCTCGTTCACTTCTAGAGAATATAAGACACTGAGATTTAGTGGCAATTTCAAATTTATTTATAGCTTTTACTTATAATATATCATAGAATGTTAAAAATAGAATAATCTATATACCATTAATGATAATTTTATTTATTTTTATAAATATAAATGGATAAGTTTTGCATAAAAGATAAAATACTTGATATATAATACAAATAACATTTATAAATTAAAAAGCTTATAAACATTTAGCACATTTATATCTTAATTAAAGGAAATATGAATTACTTCAAAACTAATTAATATGATTTAAAAGATATTGCAAAAATATATCGTAGAAAATAACTAAAATAATGGACTTCTGTGAGATAATATCATTACATTTCATTTTATTTGGCAGTAAGAAATTATATATATAATTAATTCATTTGAATTTAAGCTATAATTCTTTTAGATATAATTTAATTTTTATTAGAAATTAATATATTTTATTGTTAATAATAGCAAAGTACACTAACCTAGACTGAATCATTAATTAATATAATGAACCAATTACTAAGATATGAATATATATAAATTTTATTAGGATCATAAAAATGATTGAATTACGTTAGTTTCCTTATTTTTCGGTTGAATATATTTGTTATAATATTTACCCACTTTTTATGGGTGTATATTAATACTTTTTAACTCATAGGGGTTTCATTGATGAATATTAAGTAAGAAATTCATATCATTTGTAAATATAAAAGAATGCTTTTTCTATTGTAGCTTTATAAGCATGTTATTTAATATATTAATTAATAAAGGTAATTTTTTTCACTGTGTGAATGTTTGTTGTTGTTGTTACTAATAACACTTGGACAAGAAAAGCTCACTAGGCCTTGGCCATGCGAATTTCAGTCGATTGGGAGCGCCTTTCGTTTTAATCAGAACACCATGAAGGTGAAGGTACGACTTCTGGTCTTCAAATCCTCCGATAGATGGCAGCACAGGGGGATCTACTCCTCAATTTGGGCATTGGTCTGAATGGGGAGTAAATTTCTTCAGACCATTGCCCCCATGGTAACTGCTCAACGACCGACCACAGAACTTTCGATTCCGCAGATTTAACGAGCACATACATTGCATGTACTTGGTGGGTCTTTGGCGGCATTGGGAATCGAACCCCATCCTTCCAGATGGAAATCGGATATCCTAACGACTAGGCTCCTACGGCCCCTGTGTGTACGTTTTAAATGATATAAATGAAAAGCTAGCTATATT
Source organism: Latrodectus elegans (assembly GCA_030067965.1). Classification (NCBI taxonomy): domain Eukaryota; kingdom Metazoa; phylum Arthropoda; class Arachnida; order Araneae; family Theridiidae; genus Latrodectus; species Latrodectus elegans. The sequence continues at coordinate 8,148,177 of CM057816.1, forward strand.
TTTTTCCTCATAAAGAAAAGTTTTTGAAAGTGCATGTTCAGTACAATTATAAAGTGGGAAGAATGATTTAATGATAAATATTTCGGAACAGTGAATAAATACGTGATGAAAAATTTAGTATTCAATGTACAGCTAAATCATTGGTTCAAATAGGATTCGTATTCAATTAGTTGGAAATAAATATCATAAATGTTTAGATTCCGTATTTTATGTTCATAAATATATTTCATTGCATATCATGCAATTAATTTCAATATTAAAAACGTATTTCATAGGAATAAAGTCTCGTGTGCAAATGTTTATTCACTCTCAATACTTATTTTTTATTTACTTCACTATTTATATTCATTACTATTCATTATCCTTTCACAATTTGATATTAATTGCTCTTTGCTTAATTAAAATTAGAAATTTATATAAAAAATATTACCGTTCATAATTTAATTGACATTTTAATTGTCCAAAAATTTTTCATGATAACAGAAATAAAATCTACAAAATAATTACTATAAAATTCTAATCTTCCAAATAATGTGATTAATGACATTTTCTTAAATTTGCATATATGAATAATATTTATATAAAAATGTATAATATAAATAAAAATTTTGAAATAAAGTAAAAATGATGTGACTCACGACAATACTTTTTTTTTATCATAGTAAGACTTTAAATTCAAAATGAATAAAATATATATTTGCCTTCAGAAAATGTATTGCGTAAATCTTGTTTCCGTAGGGATTTTTAAAAGTATTTATTTTCTTGAAATTTTTCTATATTATTCATAGGTTTTGAATAGTTCCTTAAAAGCACGCTAGGAAATATTATGCAACTACTAGACGCATATATTCTTAATTAAGAATAAATAATCAGAATACAAATTTAATTTTAGTGAATGAATAATGGAATTTTTATCTTAAACTAATTGCTTCTCATATGAAAATATTCAATTACATGAGTAATTGCATGCATGAACTCAATTATAAGAAATAATACATTTACTCAAGTATTTCCTGCATGCAAAGTCAATTTCTAATTAAACCTGACTTTTTAAACGCTGAAAGTCGTATAATTTATGAAATCGAAGTGAAGAAATGTTAAATGCAGCAGTAGAGATTGAAAGTAAGGAAAAACTTGCCTTTGGCAACAATTTCAATTAATTATTTGGAACTCTCTAATTTTATTTATCCATTTAGAATGAATAACTGCATTATTATTGATTCTTTTAACTCAATTATTGAGGATAAATATAGAAATTATTCTCGATGCCTCTTCTTACCTTGTAGTTATACAAATGTAATTAAACAGAAGCTTTTGCGGCATTTGCTACTGCTTAAATAAGAAATGTAAACATACTTGAAAAATATTAGATGTTCATGTTTATTTACATTTTACCTTTCGTTATTTTGAAACTTTCATTTAAAAAGTTATTCCTTTATATTATCCCCTACATTAAAGATTCTTCTATATTTGTGAATTTCTTTTATTCAGAAAGAGTTTGAGCATCTTTGTGCTTCATTAATGTATGAAATGTAACCGCATTTATAAGTGGTCGAAGTTTATTTAAAAATATATATATTATTTAAAATCAGATTTTTCTGTTTGCCATTGCAACTGTCGATTGTTACAGGTAGTAGTATTATTTAATCAGGCTATAGTATAATCAGGTAATAGTATTAGGAGTATTATTTAATGTAAGGAATTGAAACATGCAGGAGTAACTTCCAAACAAGCAGTAGGAAATTTTTTCTCCGATTTTATTTTCCTTTTTTGACTTATATTTCGAGATCAATTTTAGAGTTTATTTTCTTTCAATAGCATTTTCAGTTTTTAAACAAATAGTGCACAAGATATCTATTTCATCACCTTTACTAGTATGGTCACAGAATGTACGGATTTTTACACATTTTGCATTCAAGAACTTTTGCATGTACACATTTTGCATTCAAGAACTTCATTCGTTTCCTTTAAATATCACTATTTTACACTCAGAAAGCAATTTTTGTTTCCACACTTGTAAGATTGACAATGAACCCCTGAATTTTCGCATCTGCGTAAATTCTTCTGCAATGTCCGTTTTTGTCTGTGACTTGTGCTTTCATCTTGTGGAAATATACAATTTACACTACTTTTCAATGTGTAATAGGAGATATTCTCTCGTCGTAAGTTTTCTTTTTCCAGTAACTTCTTTACATAAATTTCATGAATTAATTCCTGCAAGATCAAAATATTGTAAAACTTGCCACTTCCTTGATCTTGACTTCACAGAATATTTCTGAGCCCCATTTTTTGAATTATAAAATTATATTGTTTCTGGAAGCATTTTTGGGTGATTATTATCTTTATCTACTGTGGGATCTCGAGAGCTAAGAAACTTTATCTTTACGACATTTTTGCTGGTTTTTCCCTGATAAACTGTCAAAATATATCATCATCCTCCAATAATATTAACCGTACAACAGCATTTTTCCTTTTTCTAATAATTTGATTTTTTTTTCCGATTTCGTTTCATCGTTTCAGTTAAACTAATATTTTTTAACATTTAGGACAAATTTAGTATAGTAAAAGAATTATGTGTAGTGATATTTATTCCTTTCTTTTCGAAAAGTCCTATCAAACGCAAAATGACGTATGTGATGGGCGATTGGTTTTTAAAACGTTCTTTATCTTTAACCAAATATGGAAAGCCATTGAGCACGCATTTTCTTTCAATATCAGTGTCAATCCAGTTTTATCTGGTTAACTTGTGATATATTGCCAGAAAGTACATTTGGCTTTAGGCGGAAACAGGTGTTCATAAATAGTTATATAAGGAACTAGTTTGATATACCCCCATTGGCAACCATTGCAACTTTTTTTTGTCGCCAAATTAAGCGCATGTTTTTTAATGCGAGAATTTTCCCAAAATTAAAAAAAATACGCATTTTATAAAATTTTAAATCACATAAGAGAATCTGAATCTATTTCTCTATAAAAATAACCCTTCGAAAGCATATCTCCTGAAGTTGCATCCACGCATACAACTTCCAGATGTCATGCTCTTTCCCAACACGTTCTATCATATAAAACAAACGTTCCATAGTCATCTGGCATCGAATCTGATACCTTTTTACGTCTATTTGCACTTTGTTTTTTCTTCCCAAACAGTGGTTTTTCTACTAGCACATTTTACATAAAAATTAAATATCTTAATCCTATATCTTCATCCGAGAAAATATATTCTTCATCTAAAGGCACATAATCATCATCTAGAAAACAAATTCTTTATCATTATTGTTTTCAGATTTATTTTCCGATAATTGTTGCACATTTTCGAAGGCCTCACTAACTGATAATTGACGCATATTTCTTCCAGTCATTTTCAGTAAAGATTGATTTTATCTCCACTTATATAAATATGGTGATAAAAATCGAACAGACTGAAACACTCAAACTATCTGCAATGCAACGCATAACTATTTGTGCAGTCATAAAGAACAACAGATGCGTCTGTTCGACAACCGCATAGGCCATGGTAGTATTGTACCACATTCCATTCAATGGGCCAAAACAAAAAAACATAGGAGAGAAAACTTTCCTTGAATACATTAATCAGAGGCATTTTTTCTCATACAGAATGATAACGGGAAAGGGACTGCTACTACAACACAATTCTCAGATGCTCTTCTGTTATCTGTAACAATCTACAGATCTTGTGTCGCTTACATCTTGGGAAAGGAAAGAATGATGAAAGAGCTTTTCCCATTCCAGGAAACACTGACTTACAAACTATATATATATATATATATATATATATATATATATATATATATATATATATATATATATATATATATTTATATATATAACTAATAAACTTAATATAAATAAATAGAACTTATAAGTACTTGTGAAAATAATGGGGTAAAAATGACCCCATCCGCGGTTCTGGTGTTAAAACATCTTCTGTTAGAAACGATATTTCAATCCCTATTTTAGATTTACAATAAAAAAATCTTCGTATGGTGTTCGTTTGATCCCAAGAGTTCTATTTTCCATAAATTATACAAAATGTAACTTCATGTCTATAGAATATTTCTAGTTGATAGACTAGGGTCTAGTTCATGTCTATAGTCGAATCGTTGTTTCATGTCTAGAGACCATAACGTCTTCTGTAATATTACAGCTTACTTCTCCATTTTCATACAACACAGTACAAAGCTAATTTTTGAATAAAATATTTAAGTAAAATTGATATTTTGACACTCACGTACAAACTGCAAAGTACAACTGACAAATTCTGAACTTGAAGCGCATTTTAAATAGTAATGTGTATTCCAAAAGCACACTAAGATTTTCATTTTTGAACTAACATATTTAAAGGGAGGATTTCATAACTCTTTTCATATCTTTAAGGAATAATTATATTATGTTAAAATTTTGCCTTATCAACTTATCAACTTTTGATAACAAGGTATTACTAATGAAGAACATAGTTTTATTAATTGCAATGGAGGCTTAATTTCTTGATAATTTTATTTGTTGGATGCTACACATTACATAATTAATATTTATTATATTTTCTACATAGCCATTAATAGCTAATCTAGAGATAAGAGAAAAAAAAACGAAGCGTTAAAATAATTGAATAAACTATTGTATTACAGTTGCTTTTAAAGTTAATCTCGAACGAACGATTTTTAAAAGGCTGACTGATCAATAATTCTATTCTTATTATAAAATGATTTTAAGTATTAAAACTTCATTTGTAAGCATGATTTGAAGCATTCTTCTAATTTATATATACTGAGCTTTAAGAAATAATGTATCATAGCGTAAACAATGAATTATATACTTTTCTCCTAAAAACTAATCTTCTTTCATAATTTCAAAAGCTATTTAATTATTTATTTCAACTATGGTCTAATTACTAAATTCAAGTTTGATATTAGCGATGTAAGCATGATTTTCTTTCAAATTTATTGTCATAGAAATTGAGTCTTAATCATTTCTATGACAATATCTATCAGATATAGAATTCTATCAGATATTTTTAGTTAAAATATCAAATTAATTTCATAATTAAAAATTAATTTGATATTTTAACTAAAAATATCTGTTTTTATTTCCAATGGCACAGATAAAAAGACAATTACAGTAAAAGAAAAAATAGCAACAAGAAAAATGAAAAATAAAACAGCTGTAACAATAGTCTATGTGTCTAAAAGGCCCCTGGCCTCCCAGTAGCGGTCCACAATTGAGCGTTTCGATAACGCCTTACAATGGAGTACATGATCACGATCAATGTCCCGTCTCAGATTACAGAAGTTGCAGATAGGACTTGAAACTATAGGATGACGGTACAAGTGTTTAAGAAGTCAGTCATGACCAGTGGCGAGCCTAAACTCAGCCACCATTTTATGTCTGGGCCATTTTGAGTCCGCAGAAAATCTGTCTTTCCAAGACTTTTGCTTTGATCGACATTCGAGAATCTTTTTGAATCTTTCAGACAATGTATTTTTCATTAGTCGTTTTATTATGCAAAAAGATGCACTAGAAAAAAGTGTTTGTAAAGTCAAGGCCCCTCTTTTTGCCAGTGTATCGGCAATTAAATTGCCATGGATTCCACAATGCCCTGGGATCCATTGAAGAACAATGTCTTTCTCATTGGAAGACAAACTCTGAAGTAGGCTTCAACATTCATGGACAACAGAGGATACAGAATTTGAAGTAGGCATCAAGGATTACAATGCGGCCTGGGAGTCACTAAGTAAAACTACCTTGAAGAACCTATTAAGATGGCAAGTCAACTGAGAAAGAGCAATGCTGATTGCAAGCAGTTCCCCATCAAATGCGGATGTAAATGTGCCAGCTGGATTTGCAATTGTAAAAAGAGGACGATAGACCTCTGCTTCAGCGTTGGATCCTTCCTGCAATCAGGAGGCGTCAGTATAAATTCTCAGCCAGTCTGGCTCAGGATAATGAGTGTTTATGGTCTCATAGGCGAGAACCTCATGATCTCCGTATCTGTGACTTTCTTGAAAATTCTCTCGGATAGATGGAGGCACACACTAAAATTAGCATATTCAATTGGGCAAGGTGGGAGAGGCAGAAGCTCCAGTTCACACCGCAACTCAATATCCCTCTTTAGCAGGAGGATTCCTTAAATGAAACCCCACTGTGTTTCAAGGTTCTTTTCGAGATTAAGAGCGATATCATGATCATACCAGAGATCTAGGGCTCGTGGGATATGTCCAGTTTTCTCCCATAGCAAAAGGGCTTTTTCCTGTATAATCGATTTGGTGGATCTGAGGCCTGTATATAGTTTTAACAGCCCCAGTGATGAGGCGGCGCGCTTGATTAAAACTTAATTCCAGAAAACCCATATTGCGTACAGACGTAGTAATAAGGGGCACACAACAATAAGTCATCAGTGAAAGAATAAAGGATCTAAAAGTCAATAGAAGAGTCTGCGAAGAGCAACCCCATTTACTCCCTGCAAGTCGTTTTAACATAGTCAGCCTATTTGCAACACATCCAATGATATTTTCAATGAATAGACACCAGGATAGCTTCATGTCAAAAGACACCCCCAAATAGGTGCAACATTCTGCCTGGCTCAGTGGAAGACCCTTGTAGGTTAGTTCCACTTGAATAGGTTGGTGAGAGAAAGAAAAGGACACTAAGGTAGTTTTCTCAATATTAACCATCATGTTATTTGAGTTGCACCAGTTTCCCAAAGTACTGAGAGCATGATCGAGTCCCTTTTTGTTTTGTAATTTGGCGACTTTTGGGGGGAAATAAATATCTTTAATGGAAACATTTTTACATATGTATGCATTGAATGTACCCTTCATATTTATATTTATTTTATTTGTAGAAGATAATTCCTATATTATATTATATAGGCCGACCCACCCTAAGGTATACGGCAGCGAGAAATGACTAGTCGAGGACAACAATCCTTCAGAAGAGCACTCGGCTCATGGCAGATCGGTAGCCGGCAGACCAGCTTCCAATCTCAAGTCAGCAACGATATCCGTGGTGTTCAAAAAGATCATGCATGACACCATGGTACGGTCTGAGCCTTGCACGCAGACCGGCAATCACCAGCCTGCGGTCGATCCAGTCTCGCCCCCGGTGGAAGAAAGGGCAACTTGCCTTTATTAACAAACTATATATATTTCACATATTACTTATATGTTAGGAGTAAGTACAAAACAAATTAACAAAAGTAAGATTATTCTAATGGTAGAGAACTAATGAATACCTTATACATAATTTATTTTATTCCTTGTTGAGTTTTGGTATTTTTTAGCAGTTGATCCAGATTCAGAGATTTGTAGTTTTTGGGAAAGTATAGTTGTCTGATTGTATTGTTTGCAGTTGTAAATTATATGATTTATATCCTCTTTCTGGTTATCATGATTACATCTATCTGGTTTATTAAAGAATCTGTGTTGGTAGGATGCGAAAGCACCATGTCCTGTTTTAATCTGGTTTAGTAAAAAGTCTGCGGAAATTCTGTTTTCGGTAACTGTGGGATAGATATTATGTAGAAGTCTGGCTTTATCTGAGTTCGTCTATCTATTCTGCCATTATTGTATTATATTTTTCCGAGCTATTGTTTTCAGTTGTTGTTTTGAGTATAGAGATATATGAGTTATAGTATTTTCTTTAGTTGCATTTTTTGCCTGTATATCTGCGAGTTCGTTAAACTCGATTTCTTTATGGGCTTTAACACAATGAAATGTGAATCTATTGTTATTCTGTTGTAAGAGCTTAAATATTTTATCTATTGTTTTATTCATACGGTTATTATATTTTAAGGAATCTAATACTGATCGGGAGTCGGAATGTATATGGCAGTTGGTTATATTATGTTTGATTGAATACTCTATTGCTGCGAGGATAGCTATTGCTTCTGCTTCGAAAACTGTCTCCTGGTCATTTAGTCTGATGCGGATGATATCTATTATATTTCTGTTGTGTCCTATTATTATCGCTGCTCCAACCTTGTTATTTATTTTTGAACCATCTGTAAAAGCGAAATATTCTTCGGTATTGATTGAGTTTATCCAGTTTATTAATTGCGATTCCCACGGTGGTTCGTGTTGTATGCTTTTTTTTTTGTCCATGTACTTTCTTTGTTAAATTCTGCGTTTCCAATCTTTATACTTTTCTTATGATTAATTATTAAGTATTGTTGTTTAGTGGATTGAGCCAGTAAATCTATGGGTGGGCATCCTGCCAAGATTTGGAGTGCTTCTGTTGATACAGTATTATAACATTTGATGATTTTTAGTAATGGTATTCTTTGGATTTGAATTAATTTCGTATTTATTCTGTGTTTTTATACCTGGCTGGTATTGCATATAAGATCATCTTCTCAATCATTGCTTTATAAATTATTTTTGTGATCTGGAGTTTTAGGCCCCATGTGGCTCTATATAACCTGTTAAGTTTATTCATGAAGTTGTAGACTTTTTCCTGTAATTTGTTTAAGTGATCTATCCAATTCAATCTTGTATCCAAAGTAACTCCTAAGTACGTAATGTTTGATGTATATTTAATTTTTATTATTTAGAATTTTTATCGTTGGCCTTCTTATAATATTTTTTTATGGTAAATATTGTATAACAGCTTTTATTAATGCTTAGGTTTAAGTTGTGTCTATTGATCCAATTTTCTATTGCTTGAGTCAATTTTTCTGATATTGATGTAAACTTGTAATATGTTTTATCTATTAATAATATGATTAGATCGTCTGTATATGCCTGTATATATGTATTTTCATCCAGTTTTTCATTCAGTAATTCATTTATTATTATATTCCATAATAATGGTCCAATTGATGAGCTTTGTGGTACTCCTATATTATATAATGTTGGTTTCTTTTCATAGTCAAGATAGATCCTCTCTTGTAAGAATGAATGGATTATTTTGTATAAATTTTCATTTAAGTTGCAATTATTTAATATTTTCATTATATGATCGGGTCTAATGAAATTAAAAGCATTTTTGATATCTAGCGATATTAGACAAGTATACAGTTTATTTTTCTTATTATTATTAATTTTTGTGACTATTTCAAAAATTGCGTCGTCTGTACTTTTACCTTTACGAAATCCAAACTAGTTGTTGTTTAACAGGTTTTGTGATTCTAATGCATATGTTAGTCTTGTGAATATTATCTTGTCTAAAATCTTTCCAAAAACCGGCAGCAAACATATGAGTCGATAGGGGTCCTTTTGGTGTGGATCTTTCCATTCTTTCGGAATTAAAACTATTTTTCCTATTTTCCATGATTTCGGAAATGTACCTGTATGCCAACATTTATTTAAAATTGTTATGAACCAAGCTTTATTTAAATTAAATAATTCTTTATATACGTCTATTTCTATGTTATTATAGCCTGGTGCTTTTCCTGTATTTATTTCATTGATCACTATTTCTATTTCTTCTATATTGATGTCTTTATCCTTCTCGTTTTTGTATATTTGTCTGGTTGGTTCAATATTTTCATATGGAAAATTGTATTTGGGTATTTCTTTTGTTGCCTCATTTAACGTTTTAGTATATGTGTTGTCTGCATTTTCAATTATATTAATCATTTGATGAGTATTCCTTTGTCTGGTCGATTTATAATGTGTTCCAAAAGTGCCTTCATTTGTAACTGAATTTAAATAATTTTTGAAAGCTGTATGTTTTATGTATATTATATTTTTCCTTTATATTGCTGCCTCATTTTTATATAGGATTTTGTATTTTGTATAGGATTATATAGGATTACTTTTTATATAGGATTTTGTACCACCAATAGTTGGAGTTTCGTTTATTCTTCTTATATTTCTTTTTACAGTCAACACATATATTGTATAACTTGCTCTCAATTAAATCTATTAGTTCATTTGTCTCCAATGACTCTATAATCTTCGTGTTTATTTCATCAATAAGTCCTGGTAATTGTTCCTTATGTTTGATCCAATTTATAGTTGTCTTATTTAATCTCGGTTCTTTTAGTGATTTATAGTTATAATCTAATTTGAGTTTACAAGACATTATATTATGGTCACTTGCAACAAATTGGTCATTTATTACCTATTCTATTATTTCCTCTTTTTGTAGATTCTTAGTTAGCAACAGGTAAATCCAACTTATTCCCAGCGTACTATTGTAAGTTGGTTTACTGTCAGGATTATTTTCTATGAATATGTCGTGTTTAAAGGTAAAATCTATTACCTTTTGTCCTCTTACGTCTGTATTTCTAGGACTCCAGATTGAGGACTTGGCGTTAAAATCACCAAATATAATCCACGGTTCGTTGTTGCTTGTTATTAATGTCGGTTCTAATTTATCTAATACTGAGTCTATTTCTTGAGATGGAGGTATATATAATGAGCAGACATTTATGTTTGATTCCTGAGTTGATATTTTAATAATTATTATTTCTTTTACTTCTAATAATGTTAATATTCTTATTCCTTTCTTAATTAATAGAGCTGCTTTTGGTTGCGAGTATGATATGATTTGATAGTGATTGGGAATGTCTATTATCTTATCTCGGTATGTATATGGATCATTTATGGATGCAATATCTATATCTTTGTTTGTCAGAACTTGAGCCAGGGATAGGTTTGCTGCTTCACAATGGTTTAGGTTTATATGTAGGAACTTTATTTCTTGATTATTGTTTCTATAATCCATAATCAATTTTAGAGATTGCTATATTGTATTCTTTTTCCGATATGGGGCATTTAGTACACTTGACGTTATGATCTGTTTTATATTTAGTTTTAAATTTTTCATTATATTCAGTGCAGTTACAGCACCTTATATCGTTTTCACATTTCTCTGCTTTACGTTGCTGTCCGCATTTATTACATTTTTCATTATTGTGGCAGATTTTAGCGAAATGGCCAAAGTTTAAGCACTTGTAACACTGCACGATTCTAAGATATTCCCTAAATCTCACTGCCGTCCAGCCCAAATAAAATCGTTTTATGTCTTTAATTTTTGGGTAATCCCTACTGTCGACACTTATCATCCAGTTGTTACCGTATCTGCCATTGAATTTATATAAAACCTCAAGTCCAAAATCGGTTTCTAGATTGTTTTGTTGGATTAGTTTTGGGACTATTTCTTCTTTTTCTATTTCCTTGTCTACCTCATATAGTATGATTCTAGGTTTTTTCTTATTTGGTTTGGTTGCTGTTAATTCTTCGTCCTTGTCTTGGTTTTTAATTTCTCTTATAATGGTATCTATATCTTCCACTGCGTTAGTTTCTTTTATAATTCCTCCTTTTCTTATTGCTCTAGTTCTATTTATATTCACTTTAACTTTAGCTGGATCAATTATTCTCTTTATGGTATGTCTTGTATCGTCTGAGGTTTTGCCTTCTATTTTGGGATATACTATTACTATATTGCTTTTCTTTTGTCTTGATCTGTCTCTAGTTTCTTTTATTTTGGACTGTTGTTTTATTAATATGTCTGCCTTACTTTCTTGTTGAACTGCTGCTGCATAAGATTTGGTTGTTTTGATCTGGCCTTTTAGGTATGATATTTCATTCAATTGGTCAATTATGACCTTCATTAGGTCCCCAATTCCGTCTCTTATTTTGGACTGGGACGGCAGTGTCAACTTACTGTTCGCTGTAATGGTTTGTAGATCCTTTTCTATGTCAAGTATATGATTGAGTTTATCATTGATCGTTTGATCTGTATTAACAATATGTGTTTCTCCTACTTGGAGAGACGGTACTTCCACGCCATACTGGTGTCTTGTGCTTTAACACACCTTTAACAAATCGATAAAATATAAATTGTAAAATATGTAAATTAAATTGGCACACCTGACCAAAATAAAAATTAAATTAAAATTAATATTAGGTACAAAAGCAATGTCCCCTCCGCCTACGTTAGCCACCGATGTTTTTGGTGTTACTGGGAGCCACCAACGTAGAGGTGTAGGTCGGAGTGATGAAAGAGATTTGAATTACAACAATTGATCAAAGTCGTGAGTAGTTAGATTCACCCTTTTTCCAGAATAGACTCTAGGCCATTGTTCTGGGAAATTACAATATCTTCTAAATTTTCAAGTCTCTCGGGACTAGCTCCCTTTTAGAAGATAAAATAATCGTTTATGTTCTTGCATTCTTTTTTACTTATAATATTATTGATAGGATGGTTATTATTGATTATGGTAAATTAATTCGCAAAGTAAAAGTATAAGAAAAATTCTCTAAAATAAACCTTTATTTTTAAAGTTAAACGCTTAAGTTTCAATATTAATATTTCTAATGCTGACAAATTGATTAAAAATAGAATTTCAAAAATAGAGTATTAAATCTATTTATTTTAGTTTTTTATTTTATTTATTTTAGTTTTTTTTCTATTTTTCTTCATTACTTATCAAGTGTAGAAGTTAATTTAGTCAAAAAAATTTGGAAATATCAAACTGTTATTTTATTTTATTAAAATTAATACGGACACTATAATCTAATCTAAGCTCTTAAAATATACAAAATGACAATGGCTTCTATATTGATAAAAATTTGAGATATATAATTTCTAGGAATGATTAATTAAATCAAAAAATGGTTCATGGGAAAATGAAAACCACGCAGAACTTTAACAGCAATCAAAAGATACGTAGATGGAAAGCAAGTTATTTTAGTAACATAAGCAACAAGAAAATCACGTTGATACAAAGTTTTGCTTGAAACAGATGAGAATCTGTATCGCGCATATTTAAATGAATATCATGCTCATATCAATCACTCGTTGTGGAGTATTCCCCTTCTGGTGTAGTGTTCCAAAACATATTTTTAAATTTTTAAATCTTAATTAATAAAATAAAATAAAATGGTTTGGCATCGCAGTAACATAATGTTGAGACTGTACAATCTCACATTGTCAAGTGGATATGCATCGCCAATTGAATTTAAGAGTGATAAAAGCATGCCAACAATTCCATACACAGAATTGTTTTAGCTAGAAGGGAATTATTTTCAATGTTAGCAGTTCAACAATAAAACTTCAACTTCAACAAGATGAGATCTTTGAGGTCCGGTGTTACTAAACCCCGAATCATAGGGACTAACTATTGCAACAGCCTAATATATGTGATAATTTGTGGTCAGTCGTTACCATGGGTGTAATGGTCTGGAGAAAATTTTCTCTTTCTTCAGATCTATGTCAAAATAGAGGGAGGGGATTCTCTTCTGTTGCTATCTATCAGAGGCATTTAGAGCTGAATCATACTCTTATCTTCAAGACATCCCCTACTGACTTAAGTACGCATAGCCAACGACATAGCGAGCAGGGCTTGTCCAAGTGTCACAAGTAACAACAACAATAACATGACAAAATATTCATTACAATTTGCTTATCTTTTGAATTTATTGTTGCATTCCAAAAAAAGCAATTTCAAATAGCTCTCCGTAAGATATTTTTAGTTCATACCGCATCAAATTATATCATCTGTATTTTGAAAATTCTCTAGGAATTTTGGAACATTTTGAGTTATCATTTCTCAAGTTGTTAAAATACTTTCATTTCACATGCTTTTTAGATACTATTTATTACATATAAAATGTAAATATCATACTATTAATCATTCATATTTAAATGTTAACCATCCATCCGTTTTTTTCTTACGCTGTTTGGATTGATGTAAGTTATCGCAGTAATTATATTATTTTTATTATATTTATAATCAAATGGGGTATCTTTAAAAACTATAAAAGTAGATAATAAAGTTCAATTTTAAATTTTGGTAGCATTTATCCTTTTGCCAAATAAAAGCTGTATTTCTATTTGAGACATTTATTCTATCTTAAACTGTCATTTTAAATTATTCTATCTCAAGTAGTAGTTACTGTGTTGCAACGCGGGCTAACATGGGATGTGATTTTAGAAAAAACAATAAAATATTTACAGACATTATTCTTTTATTGTAAACTATATTATCAATAAAATCTTAATTAAAACATAAAATATTCAATTGTTTTTAAAATGCAATTTAAAAAGTATAGTAGTAAAAGTACAGTAGAAATTGTATTCTAAATTTAGAAGCCAATAAATATTTTGATATCAAATTTTTAGAAACCAGTTTATTATTATAATTGTTATCAACAAAAGTTTACTTCTTTAACTCTATATTAAACATATAAAAATTTAATTTATGTTTTCTAGAAAAGGTTTTGCAATGGATTTATTTAGCATTACTTTAAAATTAATATAGCATCTAACAATATTAAGTTTGAAATAATATAGTTGGTGTTTTAAAGTTTTGAATTTCATGATGTTGGGTTTTTTATCGCTTTAATTTTAATCTTTATTTATCAAAAATAATTTAATCCCTTGTAATATGATGCTAAAAATGTTTCAAGTGAAAATTCTAAATTTTTCTTCGTATTATAATTTTTCTCTTGTCTGAATTTATTCTTTAAGACATGAAAAAGAACCCTATTTCTTTTCTTTTCCATTACTTTCTTACAAGCAGTTTATTAACTAATTAACTGACTTAATTCTTCTTAATATTTCTGAAAAAAGAACTAATTCTACTTTTATATTTCGAGAAAAACGAAGTAATGCTATTTAACAATACAAAAAAGTTTGATATATTCTAAACATATAACTGTATCGGTTAGATTATGTACATCACACACACACAGTTTAAATTTATTATTCTTTTTATTTTCCTTTTTCCTTTACTAAGCTTCTATTTCACTTTTACATTTTTGTTGCTTTGCAATTATATCGATAACGACAAAGTTCAAGAATGTATGAAAGTCTTATTAAAATATTTCACCTTGATGATTACATCTCATAAAACTTTCCACAATTATCAACATATAGAACTGATATATTTCTGTTTTTAATATGTATTCAGGTTCTTTAGTAAATTAGAAGCTACCCACCCTCTCTAGTGGTAAGCGTGCTTGAAGCGAATATGGAAGTCATGGGTTCAAATCCGATTTGGACATGAATGTACTTTCTACCTCTCTTCTGTTTTAGTCATTTCCTTGTATGATTGAGTTGAGAATGGTTGCTTACCTTATAAATGAGTATGGCATGTGTGTACTGAGGAAGTCAGACTTCAACCACCCCAAATTACAGTTCAGCTCAGTCGGAAAAAGTGGAGCAGCACAACTCATATTGCCGTCCTAGCTGGTACAAAATAACAACAAGAATCAATCAGAAGCAAAAATATGAAAGTTACACTCCTAAAAAAACACGATTCATAATTTAATTTCCTTTAAACACAAAAATTTGGGGCGGGGGTGCTCATAGCCTTGTTTTCCATGTTGGATTCGACTATAATGTCAGTCCTGCTGAAATCTTTGTGCTAAACTGGAAATGCAAAATACCCATGCTTCACGAGTTAGGTTCTCCTTCTTAGTTCATGAAATCTGAATGGCTCTTTATGGAGCTCAAGTGTCTATCAATAATATGAAGGATACCTAAAGCAGTCAATTGAACAAGGCCAATGGCATCACATTCATATACAAGATGATAAACAGTTTCCTCAATCTTATGGGACACTCCTACATACTGGAAAGTTTCATCTTATGAAGTTGTTTTCTTTATCCCTTCTAGGGGAATAGCGATGCTACTGATAACTTCCATCGCTACTCTAGATGCAGATGGAACAAAAGACTTCTCTAATTCTTGCACTGAAAGACTTATTTCTATTCCTTCACTTGATACCCTCTGGATTTACTTATCTTATAATGACAGGCCTCGTCCTAAGAAGTTTTATTTGCAGAAGAAATGTTTTTAATACTTTAAAATAAGATTGTGCTGCCAGCTTTTCCAGATAAAGCAAGATATTGGAGCAGCTCACCAAGCATACAAGAGGATCCGTTAAATTGCTATTAATATTCAGCTTAGGCATGGGGGCGGGTCGCATAACATAAAGATTACCAGAGGAGTTCTCTCCCGTGGCTTTCTACGATGCTATCGTTTCAAAATATAAAAAAGAGAAAGAACATTCAGATAACCACCGCCTATTAATAGGCCTGGCAGCTACTCAAGATCCAAGACCTTAATTTTACTCTTTAATATTTGAAATTTAAACAAAAGCAAAATGATTAAATATTTTTAACGGTAATAGATTATCTCTTTTCCGGAACAAATGATTTTTTAAATAAATAATAACCAAATGAATAACCTAACCTACCAAGGAAAGTTTTATTTTATGCGCTTTTTTAATCATTTTGTGTTTTCTTATTATTTTTAAATCTATAATTATTACGCGATAGAGAATTGTTTTTATATTTTACATTCGAAGTTAATAGTATGTAGCAATATCTTTGAAAATAACATTTTGAAAATAAATCCATCTGATTCTTTAAAAAAAAAAAAAAAGAATATGATAAAATTATTTTCTCACAATTACTTACCTAGCATAAAATAAAATATAGTATATTAAGATATTAATTATAATAATATTAAAAATATATTTTATATGCTGTGATTTGTAATTGCATATCGTTTAATTTGTATTCTAGGTGCTTATTTTACTTTCCTGTTTTGTTACGAATAATTTTAATTTCATTCAAAGTAATTAACAGACAAAGCAGAAATTGAACTCAAGACTAAATACTATTTCTCACAATAAACTTGTATGATTAAATTAATGTTTTGTTATTTTAAAATGTAAAATATAATTTCACTTTAAAAAATTGGAAGTAGAAGTTTGTACTATTTATTTTTCATACTAAATATTTAAATAATATCAGTACATTTTAGAATTACTTAATATTTTTAAGACTGTAAAATTTAAATCAAATGTCTGACAGCATCTGACTCAATCAAAATTATGATAGAAAAATATTATTTGAAATACCAAGTTCTTAATAAAAGTGAATTTTCAATTAATTAAACTATACTTTTTGAATATTAAATAACTTTCTATTTCTTATGAATGTAAGATTAACTAAAATTTTAAACATCAAAAAACGACATTTTTCTATATAATGCAGTTAAAATTCATTTGAATGAAAAGTGTGTAAAATAATGTAGAAAAAGGTTATCTGTATCATATATTTTATAATTTTTTTAAAAAAATACACTAAATACAGATCACTTTCTGTCATATTAAATATTTTCTTTAGATAATACATTTTATAAAAAAACAAATTCTGAAACATTAAAAGACTTAAAAGTTTAACATAGTTTTAGGGTATTTTCACTTAATTTTAAGTAAAAATATTACTCTTAAATAATATTACACTTAAATTAATACAGTTTGCTAATTTCAAATACTTTTTAGAGCAGATTAATAAAATTAATGTAATTTCGTAGTGATATTAATTGTTAACTATCGAAATGTCCTCTTGAATTCATTATCCAGTTCGATGAAATATTTTATAATAACTCAATAAAGATCAGTTACAATGAAGCGATCTACAATTAGTAACTTGTATATAAATACACACATGTGAATACATAAGTACGCAAATAACTTATGAGAGAAAAAGTGTTTGATATGATTTTATCAGCTTTAGCTTGAAAAACTTCAATTATCATCAAATTTTCAGCGACTAGAATGTGTATATTAATATTAGTTAATCTGTAATAAAATATTTGTTATCAATAGTAACTATGTTATTTTAAATAACAAATTCTTTAAGAAAAATGTTTCCAATTTAACTTGATTTCTCAATACAACTCAAAGTATGCATTACAATAAAAAGAATTTCCTTCTCACTTCAACGCGAATTTCCTTGGAATCAAATTGTATTTCCGTGAAAAAAGATCAGCTGGAAAAAATGGCTCAACCGGACATGGAAATCATTTTCGTTCTATCAATTCAAAGTTTTTGGTATTTTCTCTCTCTTATCTTCTGCGAGAAGATCATATTTCTTCGAGTCTTTCAGTCACGCTTGATTCACAACCATCCGCTGCTTCCGAAGTTTAACACAATATATTTGTAATACTTTTTGGAGAACGCAATTATAAAATATAACCACTAAAAACTTCCTGTTTTTATTTGTGATTTGCTATAAAGTCAGAACTTTCATAACTGAGAAATTGAATATTCTTTTTTTGGAAATTTTTATTTCAAGAAAAAATTTGTCTCTTTCATTATATTTCGCTAATTTTTCAGATGCACATATCCTACATCAGATTAAGCGTTTGTTCTGGACTTCCATAAAAATTAAAACCGTCTCTTCATTGTATTTATATAAATTCGCATAAACTGATGAATTCCAAAATGAAACATAGCTAGAAACTTAACACATGTAAATATGTTCATGTTTCACATTACTGAAACAAATAAATTATTTTCCATATATAATATTTCTAGATAGAAATATGTAATTGACTTTGACATCAATTCCCTACAAGGTTAATACTTTTTTATAGTATTGTTATTTACAATTTCTATTTTAAATAGTTACGCAAGAATTTCAGATTAGTTAATTTGTAATAATATCTCCGAATTTACTTAACAAGTTATTCAAAAGCATTCTTCTGACAGAAAAAAGACTTTTAAATTCCCTGTTGGCCATGAATTTTTTCAATAATATAAAAACGCAAAACATTTTTAAACCTTATTTTTGCTAAGCGATATTTATGAAATGCAATTATATAGTTTTTAAAAACTTGTTCTTGTAATAGTTATATAATTTTAAATAATTGAAACATTTTTGTTTGTTATTTGAATATTAAAACATACGGAGGTTTTTATTATTATTCACTAAAATGAAATTTTTCATGTAAAAAGAAATCATTCATTTAACTTTAAATTTTTCTTATCTGTCCATACTTTTTATGCAACGTAATATAAAAAAATTATAAATTTAACTTAATCAAAAACAAAATATTTAAGATGATTAAAATATTAAAATTTAAATGATTATTTCCCTTAAATCGAATACACAAATTAAAAGAAATAATTTTATTTTTTAGTTGCGATTACAAATACCAAAATTTAAATTTTGGTATTTGTAATCGCAATTTAATTAAGAATTTGTAAACTTACGTATAACAATTTTTCATTCGATATCTAAAAATATCTCTGGACAAAATATGACTTTTCATTTTAATATAGTCTTCTACAAAGGAAGATTTTAATTGTTTTAATACAATGAATCATTAAATATTATTGGATCATTTAACCAAATCTGAAAGACCAGACTTCAACAGCACGTCTAATGTATATCATCATGTGAAATAGAAATTTAGTTACAGCTGGAAAATATTTTTGTCTTATGCTGTAATGAACATTTTAGCTGTTTCAAATCAGAATTCCTTAGCAGGGGAGGTATTTCATACAACCATTAAGAACAGAACAAAAAAACCATTAATTATTTTGCCATCTTAAAATTACCGCTTGACACAGATCAGTGTATGCTCAAAAGAAGTGTTTGAAAATGATATCAATCTAACAACAAAATATTTTTCTTATAAAAGGTTTATGCATCAATATATTTTAAGACAATTGTATGCAAATTTATTCTTCCCATGTATGATATGTTAATTTTTATCAAAACAATCTCTGAAGTAACAAAAAGAGAATAATTTGTGTGAAAATATGAATTATAGAGTTTTGCTTCATCTCTCAAGTACTTCGAAAAACAGTAATAATTGCAATAAATTAGATTTTTTAGAGATTTTATACAATAAACTCCTTACAAAAATATTCTAAAATCCAAAAATAGGATTAAATGAGAGCTACCGAAAAAGAAAGAGAAATTATTTTTAAGAAGGATTTCAAATCAAATAACAAAAAAATTGATTTTTGATTAATAATTAGGATGATAAATTACGTAATTTTTTTTTCAATATTTTTTCGTACTAAGATCTTGAAAAATGCAATTTTATAATTTCATATAATGTAAATTTTTTGGAATATATGATATGTAACAATACAGATGGTGTAACTTGTAATTTGATCATGAATTCGTAACCAAATTAAGGAAAAAAAATTCTTGGAACAAGTAAAAATCTCTTTACGTGAATGTAGGAACATACAAATGCAACATTTCTATCTTAAATCGCAAGCGGAATCCAAATCAAATGTAAAATGCACTCTGGAAATGAATTCTTGCACGCAATAGATTAGTCCATCCTCTGCATGGAAATAGAAACTGAAGAAATACATTTTTTAAAGTAATGAAATTCAATTCTGAAAATCTAGACTTCATTTAGAATTCTTTATTTAATTTAAACATATTCTTTTTAATTTTAATAAATTAAATTATTTTTTATGAAAATGTATTTATTAAAATGCCATTATTTTTTAAATAAAAGTAATGAAAATGTAAAAATGTTTGTTAGGTATAATTTTTATGAATACGATATTTAAAGTCACCAATATATATTAAATTGTATAACATGATTCTTTATATTCCCAAAAAATGGGATTATTATATAATATAAAAAAGAAACAGTCACGTTGGTTGGTTCTTATCTCCAAAGATCAGACGGAGTCGGACCGTATCCATAAATCCATTGACGAGTAAGTCGGAAACAAGGGGAGGAGAGGTGAAAATTTCCTCCCAGAGAAATCCCAAGCAGATTAAAATATGATCAGCTGATGGCGCATTTTGGAAAAGAGGGTAGGATTTTATACTCTGATTAAAGGTAAAACATTTTAAATGCCGACTGGCAAGTCGTGAAATCAGATCTTGATTTTTCTGCCGCATAGAAAAACTTGTGACTGTCCCGGCGTACCAGACCTATACCAATCGTGAGTGGGAAGCTCAAGCCAAATAATTATATTTATGTCTTTTTTTTGAGAGAAGAGTTCCTGGTAGATAAATTCATCAGATGCAGATGCTGGTAGGCTGCAACAGTACTTGGCTAAATAGTCTGCCTTCTGATTGCCAAAAACTTCTACATGTGATGGGATCCAACGGAAATGAATATCATGTTCAAGTGAGATACGCTTCAACTTGGGAAGGATATTTACTCTTGTCTTATTATATCACCGATATGGATCTAATTATTGAAATATTCCATCAAGCTTCGGCTATCAGTCATTAAAATCCAGATGTTTTCATAATCTTTGTTCCAAGAGAATGGTTTCAAGTGCCTCATCCACAGCTAGTCAGTCTCTTCCAAATACGGAACAATAGTCTGCGCTACGCTCGTTGACTAAGAGTAAAAGTATTTTTAAACAGTAACGTGAATTCAGCAAATATAGCACTTAATTAAATGGGAAAATTCACAAAAATGTTAAATAAGTTTTTAATCATGTAAACATAAAGGGTGTTCCTGAGTTCCTTAAAATTGTATAACCACCTGGTAAGATACTTTCAACATATAAAAGTTAATAATTATTTTTCATAATTGTAAGAATAAAATAAACCAATCATCAAATTCAAAAATATGTAGATATCAAATACTGGTTGGAAAAGAATATAATCAATGAATAATTTACAGTATTTTATCTTCACCATCACAAAAAATATATTAGTCAGTAAAATCAGATTCGGAAATATAAGCGATAAGAGTACGCGTTTAGAACATATGATACAATAGATCAATTAAAGGCGGTATACAAAATGCATGAATTAAAATTAATAAAACTTTAACGGAAAAATTTTATGTGTCTACCTGCAATAATATTATATTGCATTTTAAAGTTTCATATAAAAACATCAAGGCTTAGTGAAGTTTAAAAGTTGTATTGTATTTTGTTTTCTAATTTAATTTCTGAATTAATGGCAAATGCAGTTATAGTAAAACCATCTTATAATAGTGTATTATATATATATATATATATATATATATATATGTATGTATGTATAATACACTATTATAACTTATTTCGTGATATATATATATATATATAACGAAGTAAGAAGAAAAGACACAGGTGGAAATGTACTATGAAAAATAACTTTGGTATTCTAAGCTAAATATCATTTTAAACTATTAATTTTAAAATAAGCTTCTTAGTTGAATTGCTCTGCTCTGATTATAGTGTCCAAATAATTAATCAGTCTAAAACTTCACTGTATTTTATTCAAAACCAAATAATCAACAGAGTTAACATAATTAATAAACAGAGTTAACATAATTAATATAACAGAGTTAACATAATTAATAAAATTACTAAACATTCTCAGATTTTTTGACTTACAGACGTTATTACACTTAAAATTATTTTTTAAATTAACTTCTGCTGTCTATAAGTAAGTTTGAATCAAATTGATCAGGGGCAAACAACACCCATTTAATTCAACTCGCTATTATTCCTAAGGCTTTCCCTCTCCAGTTTATCTTTCTATACGATCATAATATTTGACGAGCGGAAACATCAACTCACCAGAAGTTCGTGACATTTCTCAAATTTCTAATCCGTCAATGCTTGTTCGGTACTTCACTAATATTGACAACAAATCTGAATTTACTATATTCCAATGTTCGAAATTCACTTTATTTGAACCGAAAAATATTATAATAAAATTTCCTTGGAACTTAAACCTTGCAAAATATGATGTAAAGCGAATTAATTTACTATTAAAAATAATAGTATTCTATTATTATTATAAGCCAAATCACTTTGTTTAACATATTAGCATTATATTTACTCACAATAGTAAAAATGTACTGTTGTAAAATTGCGAACAATAATTTTGTGAATTTTGAAACTCAGTCAAGAAGATAATAATCGAGGAAAGATATCTGGGAATAAAAATTTTATATATATCATTGTAAGAAAATATTCTTTGTTATCATAAGAGCTTTTAGTATTGATGGTAGACTTATCGGTAAATTTACCACTGAATACAATAAAGGTGATTACTGTGATGTTTTATATTTATTTAAAAAATTAAATCCATTTAAGTATTTTAATCAATATTAAAGAACAGTGAATACGGATAATTAATTGAATGAATGGTTCTCTGTCAATAGAAGAAATGAAAAGGAAAAAAATCATTTCTGTTCAAATCAAAACAAATCAATACTGTTTGCCTTGAATGTGTAATTTTTCTATTTAACTTCATAATAAGTTGGCGAAAATGAAATCCAATAATTTAGCGTTAAATTCAAGACGTTTCATGAATCGCTAGTAATTGATTTTCACAATCTTCTCTGGATCCCAATTTCTTATCACTCAGGAAGATTTTAAATGTAAGAAAAAGGTGGTAATCGCTTTGTGCAAGGTCCGGACTATATGGTGGATGCATTAAAACTTCCCAACCAATCTCTTAGGCGTTATGACGAGTCACCACAGACGTGTATGGTCTAATGTTATCCTAAAGGAAAACAATGGCCTCTTTTTTTTGGCCAACTCTGGTTGTTTCTGGTTAATCACTAGTTTCAAACAGTCCACTTGTTGTCAATAGAGATCTGAATTAAGTGTTTGGCCAAACGCAAGCAACATATAATTGATTCCTTTCCAGTACCACCAAATACACAGTAGAACCTTCCTGGCTTTTATTCCTGGTTTGGTCAGCGTTTGAGATTCTTCTCTGAGCTTTGACAACAATCGTTTTTGCACAATATTTTCGTATACGACCCTTTTCTCAATCCCAGTTCACCATCTCCTTAAGAAATGGGTTGATTTCATTCAGTTTGGCCAAAGCTTTGCAGATGGAAATTCGATCCATCATGTTTTTTATGTTAATTGCTGAGGCACCCAAACATCGAGCTTCTTTTTGAATCTGACTTTGCGCAAATTATTCAAAACTAATTTATGGTTGATATTTAGCTTCTGTGTGACACTACGATTACTAACATGTCGGTCATTTTCGATTGTTTCTGAGATTTTATCTACATTTTCATAGACGGGCCTGCCCGATCGAGGTTCATCCTTAACATCGAAAATGTCTGAGCGGAATCGACAAAACCGAAATTACGCGTAATTAGTTCTTACAGTATCGGCATCATAAACAACATTGACAATTTCTGCCACCAGGTTTGCATTTTCACCTTTATCAAAGAAACACTGTAAAATATACCGAATTTGTTGACTTACATTTTTAACACGCTATAACTCAAAACTGAATAGACGAGACAGAAAAAAGTAAAATGATTTTTAGTATGAAATGTTATCTGGACAAAGAGCATAAATTTGAAAATTTTCGATCGATACTTTACGAGATACTGATTACTGAAGGAATCTACCAAAAAATATTGGATTTCTTTATCCCCCACCTGTTATTATTTCCCCCGCCAGTTTATTTAAAATAATGCATGAAATGATTCATATAATTTAATATACTACAATCTCAGCCTTTCATTAAAATCCATGAGTTTACAAAAAATTCAATTAACTCATGGATTTGAAAATCAAATAATGTATTACAAAAATCGGTTGTGAATCCTGTTAGGGAATACCAATTTAATTTTAAAAAAAAGTAAAGGATGTTAATCTGAAGAACAATTAAGTTAAATTTTGGGCTATATAAATTTTGAGTGGAGTATAAATATGGATGCAACTAGCAAATGCAGTAAACGGCAATTTAAAATGGTAAAGAATGTTGCTCAGAATATCAGAAATAGTGAAAAGCAAAATGGTTAAGTGTACAAATCTAAAATCAGCTGATCGTGAGAAAATGGTTAAGGTCTTGAGGGGAAGGCTTCGTTGAATTTCGGAGATATTATTGATATTCGGATATTTAACCTAACTATTCTCAATACAGTACTATGAATATTTTCGAATCTGATAAAAGTATCCAGTAAAGACCAAATGTAGATGATAATGTGTTTATAACTAATATAGGTAGGATTGTGCCCATATTGTAACGTACATAGATTGTGCTGAAGGTGAGTCGCGGACTGTACCTTTAAATTAACGGGTTTGGAATACTCACACATCATCAAGTGCCTCGCCATTTTGAAGCACGATCAGGTGACGAAATCACACCTGAACTGGCACCTTTATCTCCACATCCCCCCACACCAATGAAAGGACTTAAGACGTTATATATTAATGTGCACCTGTCCGCAAGCCACGGAGCTCTAGTAACCCATTGAAGGATAATAAGAGGTCACCCTCCCAATCACTGCCCATTTGCAAATGATGCTTCATTTTGCTGACCACATTGAAACAGCAGATACGCGAAATACAATCCATCTATTTAACGCTCGTGCTTTATAATGTGCAAACTGCTGTATAATGCAAAGCCATCTACTTTGAATGAAGTACAAAGAATGAAATTCTCACTTTTCTTATGTACCCTGTTTTCATATGTTCATACCAGTCATTTTACTGTTACAAGAATTGTTGCCACAAAAAAAATAGTCATAAGACATTATTTCAACGTTAAAATAATGTTTAAGATTTTAATATCACGTCTGTGGTGTGCTTAATATTTCAAATAGTTATATTTAAAAAAATACTGTGGTCAGAGTTTTACTTGTAATTTTTTTGACATTTTGTTCTCATAGTTATTTGTTAATAATTCATTATTTCAGTGGGATGTCTGTTTGGTTTAAGCTAAAGTAAAATATTAAAATTAGTATAAACAGAGAACTTAATGGAAATTAAATATGTAATGAAATTTATATTCAAAATGCATTACAATTGAAACCCTTGTTCCATTTAATCCTTCAGTTTTAATGCTATCGGAGATGAATAAAAAACACGTCTTGAAATTCTTAAGATTTTTTGATAAAATATATAATGTGTTAAACTATAGAATTTTTAGTTGCTTTATAAATATAAAATATTTTTGAATATTTGAATTGAGTTTTGTTATTTATTCCATCAATTAAAAACATTCTTTTT
The DNA here is from genome assembly GCA_030067965.1 of Latrodectus elegans. Lineage (NCBI taxonomy): Eukaryota > Metazoa > Arthropoda > Arachnida > Araneae > Theridiidae > Latrodectus > Latrodectus elegans. The sequence goes on from CM057816.1 coordinate 8,173,861, forward strand.
AAGATATTCTGTAAATTCTTATCCTTTAAATAATCTGTGATAAATTTAATGTAAGCGTTAAGATAATAATAATTTATAGATCATTAATGTATGTAGAGAGACGTAAGTTTTAATATTTTTACCCTATTATAAATATATATGGTTAGAAGTTTAAAATTTTAAATTAGATATTTAAACATAGAAGTATAGTTCGTAAAATATGTTTGTTGTGACCACATCACTCGATATATTAAAAAATTGCTTTAGTAAAACAAATTTATTAAATTTATTGCTAAAATAACTGGAATACTTTTGTGCACAACGTATTTAATTAATTTTTTTAATTTTCTGGAAATGGGTTATGAATTACAAGCTTTTTTGATCTCTGAAATTGCACTGTAAGCTTAAGCTTTTGGCACATCACCATTGTTACGATACTGATAATGAAAAAAACAATCATTATCTTTAATACTGAAAAATTATATCACTGAAATTAAGAGCACTTTGAATGGGAAATGATTAAGTGAATGAAGCAATAATTGTGTGGATAACCATTCTATTTTATTTTAAGTACATATTCTGATATTCATCAAATGCAAATTTACTCTGTCACATAAATGTTCAAGTTATTTAAATTTCCTCTCAAAATGATTCTGTCCATGCAATACTGTGTTGCTGTTAGGCAACGAAAGTTTTGTCTACTAAATAACTAATTCCCGTTCTAGCTTAATTATTTTACTAATTTTATGATTTTTCTTGCCTAAAATAATCATTTCAATCTTAACTATTTTATATTTTAAAATTCTTCAAATGTTGTAGACAAATAGTTTACACTATATTATTACTTTCCTATGTGCACAAAATATTTACCTTAACTGTAATGAACCTATTAAATTTTACACAATTTAATATAAATTTAAATAATTTCTTAAATAAATGCCTTTAATTTTTATCATTTCTTTTATAAGATTATTCTATTTTTTAGATTTCAAAAATAACAAAAGAATTTTAGGAAGCAACTGAAAAATACCATAACGGAACAATTTAATTTTATATGCAATTTATTGTAATTAATATTATAAATTCATCAGAAATATTACTGCACAGTATAGATTTGTGAACATTGAATCTAATATACATTTCTTTAATTTTCAAAACTGTAATACAGTGGATATATAATATATTCATTTAACATTTGTCAAATTGTTTTAAATCACTTTTTTGAATCCTAATAATTTCTTGGTTTGACACATTTTATTTCATTTTCTTTTATCAATGAAGAATTATTTTATCAATTGTAGAAAGAAAATGATTTTAATAACGGGAAGTCAAAATTGAAGCCATTTTATATTAGGACATTTTTATTTAAGACTTTTTTTGTCACTGTATGATCATTTTTTGTATATAATCGTTAAATAGATGGGCTCCTACTGTTTACAGTGAATGGCGAAAAACTGCAAACATTTGAGATAGGAATTAGACCTAGAAATTGTTGTAAATAACATATTGGTTATTATCTTCTTTTTTACTTTATGATGAGCAAGAGGAGAAAAGAATGCAGTAAATTTTGAAGTTATTTAAAAACACAAATTTAAAGCTTCCGTGCATTTAATTTAGATTATAACAGTGAAGAAAAGTATATAATTAAAATATAACTATAAAATACAGCAATAAGAAAATTACAAACACACGTGATGTATACAGTTTCTTTTATATTTATTTTTAATCAACTAATTAATGATATCATATAGATTAATTTTACTGTTAAGTTGCAAGAAGTGAGGATGAAATTATTCATTGAGACATTTACAAGTAATTAATTTAAATTGATATATTAATAAATTTTAAGATTTTTAATGGTAATAAAATCTTTAAGACTATTTCGTAAAAAATATGTTTATAAAAATGAAATTTAATTATTAAAAGTTTAAAAACATTTCAAAGAATTCCCTGTTTTTTAAATATGTTCTTATATTTGGTTTCATCTAAAATTAATTTCCAGATTAAAATGAGGTTGGAAATACGATTTCTAGTACAGGATCTGGTCTCTAAATTTTGCTTCACATACAAAGGTTATATTAAACAGCTTTGGCCATGACCGTGAAATTAAATGTCTTTGATATTATAATATTATGATTGATAGCGACATACGTCAAAAATTGGATTCTGATATTTAAGTCTTAAAATTGAGACAAAATTAATAAAAACTGTTGTAAGGATATTATAAGAAAAAATTTGAACCTTATCTCAATACGAATAATATTAACATACCTAAACATGAGTTTGATTACGGATACAAAATATCTCAAATGGTATTAATGAAAATTAAAAATGTATGTATATCTAATGCCCATCTGATGTTTGTACTTATAGTTTTAAGTGAATATTGTTAAGATTTAATTTCTCTTGCAGCACATTTTTCATAATTAAATTCATTATGGAATTATAAAAAAAACTAAAGCTGTTCAACTAAATAATGAAAATCAATATTCATAAATCTAGGTATTTTCCTTAAATTTACAATTTTATATTAACTATAATTCCCGATTTAATTAGTCCTAATGGGCAACAAATAACAATAGAGCAACAAACAAGCTAACCCCTTCAAGTTTTGTATCACTCATCATGGGAGAGGGGTAGCCATGGGTGGAATGAGTAATATACGTTGGGGTGTATACTCCTGGTAGGGTCACTCAAGAGGTGAAGGCCATTTCAATATGCTCAGCAAAGCAACACAAGCTAAAGAGTCAAGTCATTCTTCGCTCTTCAGGTGCTTCGGTTAGTTGGACTGAAATAAGCGTCTCCCTCCTTTCTCTATGAGTTTTTATGTCATCTACACTTCTAGTGTCGTCTCTACATTAATTGCGACAATATTCCACCTAACACCAAAACACATTTCTATCTGATCTGCCATTTTAAGTACACTCCCTCTTCTCGGGAAATTTCATATACTCGACAGCGAAAAGAGTTTATACTCCGAATGCATCAAAGAGATAGACAGCTATGTTCTAGGCACTCATGCTCATTTTATTTCTCCCCACTGACACGACACGACGCCAACCAACCAAGCTCTAGTGATTGAATACATGGACTCATGGACAAAATCTAGTTGTAGCTAGATCACGAAGGATTTGTAACAACAAAAATTTGAAGTAAACTTCGATTCATCATAAATTACAATTGAAGATCCTTTTTTGTTATTTTATTTCTTTTAGCTATTTGTACACATACTCAAGTTTTAAAGTTTTTCATGGCTATTAAAGTATGACTCAAAATTCCTAAGGTTATTTTCAAAGTTTTTTTCTTAAAGATATTTTTTATATTGCCTGTTTCCACATTAATGTGTTTAAGTCATAATGATGTGAAAAGTAAATACAAATATTTATTCACTTTATATCTGCCCAAACTTAAGTGAAATTCTAAAAAATATGAAATAGGTTTTCAAATGATTCTTAATTATATTTTAATAAGTGAAGAGACAACTCATTATAAAAATTCATTTGATTCAAATTTTAAATGTTAGTAAGATTTTTTAAATAAGTTTAAATGTAAGCAATATTATTAGTGTTATGTGGGTTTTAGTATTGTAAAATATAAATTTATTATTTATCTTAAGAATATAAATATTACATCAAAGTCCTCACCAATATGGAAAATTTGTTAAATAAGAAAAAACGAAACTATGTTATTATAAAATAAATCACTCGAACTTATAAAATATTGATTAAGAGACTCAAATTTGAAATTTAAAAGGAAATATAGTAAATTACATTTCATTAGATTTAAGTACACAAAACCTAAATACCTTTCTGTACTTTCTTTAAATGTATTTTTAAAATTTAATTATCTAAAGTTCTTAAGGTGTGTATATGAATAGCTGAATATTATTTTACTTATTATTATTGTAAGCTGTACTTTCTTTAGATTTCCAATTTACACTTATACTGCATTAATCATTTTTTAACGATTTGAAATTATTTATTTTGCTTGAAGTACTACCAGCAACTACATACTGTATTATGAACAGTAACTGAATGAATGGTTAATTAATTGTACTTATTTCCATGAACATAGGTTTCAAAATGTTGATTCATATTATATTAATCAGAATTCCAGTATTTGTATAACTATAATAATCAAATAAAATACTTGAATGAAATTCTTGTGTAATATTTTTACCGCTTTTTAGTGTTAATTTTTCCTTCTCTAATGTTAATGGATTATTTCAAAGCAAGTCACCAACAAATGGTAGAGAGTAATTTAAATTCACATACATTTTTTCATTGTGATATTTAAAAGAGTTCATGCAATACAGTTTATTTTAAAATATTTAAATGGTTACAAAATAATGTTTATTAATTTTATTTAATTAGTTATTTAAATAACGTTATAGAAAAAATGTTCTTTCTTACTACCGTTAGATGATAAAAAATCAATGATTTTCTCTATATCTGCACATTCCATACAATTCTTATTTCTATCGACTATCATCCCAATTAATGAGGCGTAGCAACTTCTAGATCTAGCAGATATTTTCATCTAATCTTGTAAAGACCCTTCAGCTCTCTTAAGCAACAGAGGGACTTTTCAGAAATTCCCAAGAATACCCCACGATGTTTGTCAAGAGACCGAAGGTGGAGATATTTATCTTCAAAACATGTATAGGGAACACTGCTCTTCATCCATTTCCTAAGGCGAGGAGTACATATTCAGCGGCTGTTGCATCGATCCTGGCAGGAATGCAAGTTTTCCGTCAACTTGTACCGGGGAATTCCGATATTTTGAGGCCACAAATCCAACGCCCTTGTTCTAACTTCTGAGAAGAAAAATACTTTTATGAATTTAAAATATCCGAGGAATTTGAAATGAAGAGTGCGGATGAAATTTTAAGAGTTGCCTTCTTCCTGTTGTCTCATGTTTACTTCCCCATGACTAATAATGTTTATACAAAAGCTTTTGATTCATTAATTACTTAATTAGAAAATAAGAATGGAGGAGAAATTTGAGTGTCTTTTAAGTAGTGGGCTCAAATTACTAGCACATTAAAATGGTAAGTTTAGAAAAGGAAGTTCAATAAATTTAAACAGGAATCTGTGATTTAAATTTAAATCCAGCTTAGTTTATCGACGACATACTTCAAGCAAATTAGTAATAACTCATAATGATAAATCCAAAATAAATGGCACTAAAATAAATAAGGACCTGTGTGTGTGTGTGTGTAGTTATAACTTTAAATGCTATTAAATTAAATTGAATCGTTAAAATTCTTAGTATTTCATTCTAGATATTTTTAAGTTTTAGATATATTACATATTTACCACACAAAATATATTTTAAATATATTTCAATAAAAGTATGCAATATTCAAACATTCTTTATAATATGTCTATATATATTGTTAAATTATTTTAACTAAAGTAACAGCTTTTTAATGCAACTTGCAAACAAGTTTGCAAAATATAATTTTAGCCTTACATATTATTTTTGAAAGAGACATAAAATATTTCAATTTGTTTTTCAAACTCAGAATATAAAGGAAAATGAAAATCGACTTGGTAATTAACTTTACAGTTTAAATGTATTTAAAAAGTTTCATTATTAAATAGAATTCCTCAAGCTGTTTCATTTACTACAATATCTTTTATAAATCTGAACTACAATTAGATGAACACTTTTCAATAGATTGATCTAAAAGAAGCTATATTTAACGTAAAAGAGTTTCTGCATCACATAAATTATAAAAGCAAATGTCCACTTATTTTTTTTTTGGTTTTTTAGGATTAAACTACGATACTTATTTTTAATGATCTTTTGATTTTTAATTAGATTTGTGTAAAATACCTGAAATTATACGTAATAACTAAATCAATTATTATTTTTCCCTTATTGATTAAAAAATACTCACAAAATTTTATTCAAGACAAGGGAATTTAAAATGGTGTAAAATATGACTTATTGTTTTTCAGAAATACGTTTCTAAAGTTGCTGATACTAGTTAAATTCCTAAAAAGACATTAGCAAAATTTTATAGCATGTTTTTTCTAAATGAACTACACAAGCTAACTTTAAACAGTCATATTTAATCATAAAATGTTCAATCATAGTTATCTAAAACAAATTATCAATAATAAGGAGTCATTTTATTAGTCAAAAAAATTTTGTTGAAAAAGATGCTTTTTTCTTATTTATGAAAATATTGTGTTTCATTTTTATAAATAGTTTAGGTTTAAATGTTTGAAGAGCACTTATTCAGGAAACAATGAAATGAATCGGTGCATTAATATCATTAAATAATAAAGTAACTTGCACAATCTTGATTAAAATTATAAAAACAAATCTATGAAAATATTATAAATGTTTTCACTAATTCTATTATTAATTTAAGTGTTTATATTTAAAATTTATTGTGATTAAATAAAAGAAGTGTAATACTGTTTTCAGAAATTCAACGAACATTTTGAGCCCATGTTTTAAAAATCTACTTTTTTTTATTGTTTTACAATAATAATTAAAAGAAAACTTTTAATGTAGACTTAAGCAAGTCAATGGTCTTAAGATTAAAAAGATATTATTTAGGAATATTTCAATTGTAAATTTAGAATTCCATTAAATATGGAAATTTTTAAAAATTTAAATTGTCTTTGTGAATTTATACTTATAAAGAGGATGTTTTTTAATGCCTTTTCTATTTTGCCTTTCTTCTGTTCTATTGTGCATGCGTTGATGGTTTGAATCAATGGGAAACCGCTTCTCACACAGATGCTTTGTTCCTTTTATAAGAATATAATTCCTTGGCAAAATGTACTTTGATAATAGGCTTAGGCTTTCAACGGTGAACTTTGCCTTGTGTGCTGCCCCTTGGAGAATGCGATTTGCCGTCTCAATGCAATGCGATATGAGTGAAACGTTCCCTGACGTCATGAATATTTTAAACCAATGAGAATCGGTAATAAACTACCGTACTCAGGACCTCAACTGTAATGGAAGAAACAACGTTTCTATTGTGAAAAATTAAGGAAAATATCTCCTGAAATAATATATAAATCTCCTAAAAATCAAAGAATAGTTAAGTAAACTACATAAAAAAATTTCCGACTTCAAAATGCATGAAGTAATTTATACCAGTAAAAATAGTAAGCACATAAATAAAGAATATAGAAGAAATATATCGAAAAAAAATTCTGTACTGTAAATATCATTTCTGATACCTCAAATGAGTAAGTGAAGGATGAGACTTCTACCCTTTGATCTTTTAGTGTTTGGATTTGCTTCTTTTCTTGGGCATAGAAGCTCGGTTAGGGTTGAAAATACATTTTTCAATGGCCAGGCAAAATGCTTCGAAGAACTACAATATTATAAGCAGATGTAACAAGCAATAAAATTAAGTACCCGAAGTCTTATTGCTTAAAGAATAGGCAACCAGTAGCACAGTAGCTTCACAACGCTTCTCGTTAAGATTGGCAAAGTGAAGCATCATTTGCAGTGGGTAGTGATTGGAAATATGATCAGGTTACTGGGTTACTGAAGCTCCATGGATTCGGGATGTGTTCACGTTAATATGTGACATCCTTCCGCTGGTGTAGCGTGAATGTAAAGAGAAAGGTGCCAGCATGTGTATGATCACGCATCAACATCCTCTAACATTTTAAAGACTAACGAGTTCGAATGACTATTAAGATATTAGCTGTGAATTAATTAATTCGAAGCAATGTAATCATCTATATAATTACAAGGATTGTTATAATAAGCAGATAAACTTATTTCACGAAAGCGAACTTTTTCATTTCGCTGAAGGTAACAATAGACGGAAACCCATTACAAATAAGTACTCTTTTAAAGTAAGAGAACTCTCGAAAATACTTGACCCTCCCAAATATTCAGGTGTTAATCTATGTTTATCAGAGTTAAGCACTTAAATGGCTGATTAAGATCGATGCACCATTGCAAACGTTATAATCGTACTCAAAATGCTAATTCTCAGTAAGCGTGATAGCTACTGATTAGATTGATATGTGGCAGCGAAATTGTAGAAAGTGACACATTTTAAAATACTTTGCAGAGTCTCCTTCATTCTGCGTGTCCCTTCCATTACCTTACTTTGACACTCTTCATGTCCCCAGTTTCAAACTGTCCAAAACAACTGCATATAGTTTAGAATCTCCAGAGACCGTTTTCAATGTGCTCGAACGTTTTAAATAAATAATTACTAGGATTTTAAATTTTTATGTATGATCGCGTAGTTTTCTTGTACGTATAATATTTTCAATTGTTTGTAGTGAGCCAATAGTTTCAGTATTTTTTAAAAACATAATATAAGCCTTTATTTGCTATTAAGAATAATATAACATCTATAATTGTTGATTTCAGGGCGTCTTTAATCAAGCAAAGAACATGAATTTATATTATTTCAAATTTATTTGCCACCGAACGTGAATCTGTAACTGGAATTTTCAACAATATGAGGCAGAATATAAGTATTAAATATAATATTAATTGTGGATAGTGAACAATCCTTAATACATTCTTCAAAATGCTAAAGGATACTCAGCTTCTTTGAAATCATTCGATGAGTTGCTGAATATAATATGAAGCTTTCAAATCAATTTATTATTAACTCAGATAACAAACGTCATTTAATTAAAATATCTAAAATAATGGAAAATTTCATGGGTTAGAGGAAAAAAAAGCGTCCGAGTGTTCTTTAGAAATTTACAGTAGAATTGTTTTTATGCCTACAGTACTTATATAGTTCACACCAGTTCAAGTTCACCAACAGGCTATTATTTATCACTTTTAATATAATCGTTAACTATTTATGAATGATTTTTTGCACCACATTTAGAAACCTTACTAAAAGTTACCAGATCGTCAACAAATAGGTATCAATTAATGGTTGGTGTTTCAAATAAATGATGCATGTAAGTCATTGACAGGCAAATTTATATTTTGATTAAAAAAATCTGCCTTAATTTATGGCTTATAAGTCAAATTACTGGAGCAGTATGTGTAATCCAGGGTGCCAAATGCTAAATATTTTTAGCGATGAAGAAATGTTGCCAAAATGACGTATTGTGACATGCGCGAGGACGTAAATACTAGGGTTGCCAAAATAGAATTTTCTGCATAATTTTATATGTCTCCATATCTATGACCAAGTTGTCAGATACGTAAGAAAATCTACCAAAAAAAGTCACCAAACTCAGAATATGGCATCCTGGATTATACGGCAGCTGTGCCACCATTATTAAACTATTGAGTTAATTTTCCTAGAAAGATACAATAAATTACTTTGCATGTGAAATAATTATTAATTTATTATTAATAGAATGTTTACAAAGTAACTGAAACAATTAAAAAATAATGACCAATTTTTTGATCATTCACCTTGACATAAACTTGGATTTTTTTTTATGTAATCTTATTTTTATATACTTTTGTAACTGAAAAATCTCAGAATGCTATTTTTCCGGCACGCGTATCATACATATTATTTAAATTAAAATGTGCATTGCATATATTTTACATTCGTTTTTTTAAAAAAAAAAAAAAAAAAAAAAAAAAAAAAACTAGTTAAAATCTGGAGCTTTAGGAAATAGACTGGAATTAAAATTTTTACGTTTTTCAAATTATACCTAGAAAATAAATTTTAACACATATATCGTATATTCATTTATTTTAAAATCTAAATATTGTCTGGAATGGCTAAAAAAATAGATTGATATTAAAATATTTATACTTAAATTAAATGCATTAATATACTCTAGACAGATTTAGAATTTAAAATTTATGTAACAATACTCCTCATTAATGCTAACACAGAGCAATTTCTATACATATAGAATTAATTATTAGCATGTTCTTTGTCCAAAAAATGAGTATAACAGAAGCAATCTTTTGTTATTTTAAGATACCAGTTAATCTAAACATTGTGCAACCAACTAAACCAGGCTATTCTTAATAATACCAATTAAATCACTATTAAATCTTTATTATCTGGTATCTAAAAATTATGAATTAGTGGGAAACATTTATAAATGACCGAATCTCTTTCTTCAATTATTAATTAATACTTAAATACTAAACAAAATGTACACGCATAAAAATTTAATAAACTTTCCATAAAGTCATACGAAATATAAGCACATTATTATTCATTACATTCAATTATTTCAAGTAATGATAATAAATGATAATGTGTCTCATTTTTCATGAAATATTAGATATTTAAGTGAGTAAATAAGTTTTTTGCAATAAACAAAGTGATTCATTTAATATTGATTCATTATATATAATTTACTCTTACCCATTTACCAATTTAATACATGAAAAATCAGAATCAGATTCTTTCTCGTTTCATTCTGACAGCATTTCATATAAATTAAGAACTTAATAGTGAACATATTCAAAATTGTATTTAAAATGAAATACTCTGTAAATATAAAATTTTGATATTTTAAAATTAATAATTTTTAAAACATAATAAATTCCTCCAGAAATTTTTCTGGTATATATGACATCTTAAAATCATATTTTAATTACATAAAATAGAGTTATCTATCAACTTGAGCGTGAACTAAGAGAATTGAAACAATATCAGAAAAACCAAATTGTAACACATACTTCATTCTTCGTACTACACTAATATTTTAAATTCTATTCCATGTATACAAAACAATTATAATTATTTTCAAATGTGTTTATTTAATACTGTAAGAAATTGTTTTGCTCTAAAAGTGTTCGTGGAAATTATGAATGAGGAGGCTGAGTGCTAAAGTGTGAAATTTTAATCCTCTAACTTTACCTTTAAAACTTTAGTGAAAAATAAAAGGAGGCACTGTTTTGAAAAAGAATGGCGTTTCATGTAAAATACCAGAAGCCTTTTGATGTTATTTTTACATTCAAGTTGTTAAATTAATACGCATGCGGAATAAAATTTTAAACTTTTATTTTTAACTTGATTTTAAAATTAATTCAGGCGTACAGAAGTATTTTTCACTAACCTTAACTTTAAATTATGCTAACCAAATTTTGAAACAATGAGTGGGGTTGGATAAACTGAAGATAACAAAATTATTTCATAAAAATAATATTTGGTAATTTAAGTTTTCTACACAAAATTTACAATGTTTGCTTTCCAAAAATTTAAGGCGTTTCATATTCCAGAATATGCATATCAGTGTCTGATAAATTAATTTCAAAAAATATATATTTAAGAGAAAATTTGCTTAATGTAATCATTAGCATATTTTATAAACTTAATTTTTTGAATAAGGGAATTTTGGTTCGTCTTATTTGAGTTTCAATAGAATACAAAAGTGGTTATCAAAATGCATCATCTGAAATATTAAAAGTATTTTTTAAATCTTTAATATAATCAACAACATACTTTAAAATTTATACACAATTTACACAATTTTAGATTGAAATCTGTGTTTTGAGTAATAGTAAATATTCATATTTAGTCAGGACACACACACACACACACACACAGCTAATTATAGTCTCTCAATTTAAAAAGTTTTAGCTAATTACTAGAGACGAGCGATATGATAAACTTCATTTTTATTTTGAATATATTTATATACTAATGGATATACCCATCGTAAAGAGATATTTTATTCTTAATCAACTGTAAAGAATTACTTTAAACTCTATTAATAATAGTATGATTCACAAATTATGCGTGAAGTATTTATGTTTTGCGATAATATTGATCAAATTAATACACTCATGTCCATAAATTAAGGATAATGCAAGTTCGAGCAAAGAAAGAGACAAAAGAGCAAAACAAATGTAACTTATTTGTAAAGTCTATTTATTAAACAAAAGGTAAAGAGCAAAAATGATGCTATAGGTTTCACATCATTAATAAAAATTGCGATTTTTACTCCCTGGAGCAAATTTCAAAATATAATCTATTTACAAAATACCAACATTACATGGTTGGTACGATGGTTAATACATAGTATGCCTTCCCCAGATGATATTATACAGGGAGTACAACGTCTAGGCATGCTGAGTATCAAATTATTGATCTGATCTTGGGGAATATTACACTCATCAAACAATGCTGTCCGAAGTTCTGGTAGACATGTGGGAGGGAGTTGACGGGCTGCAAATCGTCGGCTAAGCATGTTCCACAGATTTTTTTGTTGGATTCAAGTCCGACTAGTGCACTGGCCAGTTCACGCAGGTGATGATATCATCCGACTGAAGGTATTCGTTTACAATGTTTGCACTGTGAGGATGGGCGTTGTCATCCATAAACAGAAATTCTGCATCCATGGTGACCCAAAACAAATGTAAATATTGGTTTAGAATGACATCCCGATAGATGTGGCCTGTCATGGTTACATTCCGAACACGCAGGTTAGTTCTGGAACCCAGAATAATTTCTTCCCAAACGAACCACCGTAACGGTGTCGTTCAATGGTGTTCTCTTGCTTGTAACGGGTATCTGGCCCTCTCCATATAAAAGTCCGACATGAATCAGATTGAAAGCTGAATCTGGTCTCATCTGAAAATATTGCATAAGACCACTGTTGCGGGGTTCACAATGCATGATGCTCTCTACTCCTGGCTTACCGCACGCGACAGTGAGTTGTGGTAAGTTGAACTCATCCGACAGGCCTAAGAGCATATAGACCAATGTGCACTAAGCGTCTGAACACGGTCTGCTTTGAAACTGTCGTACCGGTAGCTAAAGAAAACTGACGAGACAGGTTTGAAGCTGTGATCCAACTATTTATTTTGGGAGTAACTGAGTAATGCTGGTTCTCATTCAGCGTTGCAACTCGGGGACGGCTGAGCTGTAACGTCTACTCCCATTACTATCATCTTGGAACGGTTGCCAAAGCCTGGAGATGATACTCTGGGCGATTCCAAGTTCCTCGGATACATCCAACGGAGTACATTCAAGAGGGCCGATAATTCTACCACGTAAAACATCATCCAAATGCTTCCTTTGTGCCATAACTATGCAGTTAAATCACTAAAATTATTTTAAAACACATGAGAACACGTTTTCTTCTTTGCAAACATTCCTTATGTACCCCTCTTTTACACTCTCGTTATTGTGACGCAATATCTGTACAATCTTGTGGTTTCTTGCAATTTGCATACTATTCTTCAAGATGTGTGTGATAATTCTACAGGTGAAATTTTTATTTTTGAGTTCAATTTCTGTGTGTTTCTGAATTATCCATAATTTATGGTCCTGATTGTATTTGTAAATATAAAAATATGAAAGATAAAGTTTAAAAACTTAAACATTGCGTGAAATGACTGTCAAAGTGAGTATTATGCAAAAAAATTTTATCTAAGTGTACGGAAATATTTTGTATACATAAATTTCCAAAATATTGAGATAACTTTAGCAAAAAGTGATTTTCATGTTTTGGTAAATAATATCAAATAATGTTTTGGCAGCCAATTCAAATATATATATATATATATATATATATATATATATATATATATATATATACATATATATATATATATATATATATATATATATATATTTAAAATTGCTTAAACCTTATATGCATTTATATTTTCAGTATGGAGATTAGATGGCTGTTGTATGAATCATCCAATCAAAACTTCTAACTCGTGAAGCGGCACCTACAAATAGAGATATGTGAGTGAGTTCTATACTGCATCTTTAGGTTAAAGGTTTTGGAATACTCTCGCATCGCTAACAAACACACCTTTGTTGTAGCTGCAACAGGAAGATTTGTATATATAAATTTAACACTAATATGGGTTATACGAGTTAGATAGACGCAGCCGGGTGGAGTCTTCGTGATACTTGAACAGAGACCAGTCAGAAGATTTTCAATACATGGCCTGTCATCCCGAGAGGTATAATTTCACTTGGAGGACATTGCGACCACAACTAGTTATAACATAACTCAGCTGACTTTTGAAAACAAGATAGATCTTCGGTTTAACAGGGTTTCAAGCTCATTACATCCTGATAATGAAAATGACACCCTAATCAAGCATGCCAACCCACACCCTTTTAACTATATGCAGCAATAAAATACAAAAAATTCAAATCAAGTATTTAATTAATTGCATAATATCACATCTGTACTTAATTGTATTTAGCAAGTTTATTCCTATATTTTGGGCACTGTATTTATGAAAGGTATACAAAACTGCTTGTGAATTCAAAAGTTGTATATACAATGTAAAAACTGCGATTGACATCATAAAGTAAACATTGGAATTACATTAGATTAAGAAACCTACCACATTTCTATTTTTTTTTTCTAGTGCAAAAATATGATAAAGACACAATGTTAATGAAGTTATTAACATATGACGTGTTTCATTTTTTCCATCAGCTGTCATTTGCATTAGTAATTGAAAATCATTCCATACTTATTGTTATCTACTGCCCTCCGTTTATAAAAGCCACTGTCATCATTTAAATTATTAAAAATCAATAAATGATTTCAGAGTATATATCTATACGAGGGTTTATCTGAAATTTTTGAGATACGTGCGGACGAGAATTTACAAAATAAGAATGACGGTTTAATTTTAAAATACAAAGTATTGTATCACAGAAGACGATTTTTTATTAACTTACTTCAACTTGTTTAGCGTAGGATAAATTTTAAACAGAAGAGAAAATGAAGTTGACGCGAGAACATTTTCGCCCTATGATTTTCTACGCTTTTAAAGCAGGATTAAATCAAGAAGAATGCGTTCAACAGTTGCAATTAGCATTTGGTGATGAATCTCCATGTCGTGCTACTGTATTCAGATGGTTTAGAGAATTTAGAAGAGGTCGCAATTTTCTTCGGGAGGAAGAACACACAGGAAGGCCGCCGTTGGCAGTAATCCCGGATGATGTGTCTGCCATACAAAAATTGCTAATGGATGATAATCGCTGTACCTATCAAATGATACAGAAGGAACTTAACATTGGGTCCACAGCCATACACAAAATCATTCATGAAGAATCACATATGAAAAAAGTAGCTTGCCGTTGCATTCCCCATAATCGAACTAAGCACCAAAAAGAGGAGCGTGTCAGAATCAGTAAAGAAACTCTTAAATTGTTTAATGATGGTGGCCACCACATCATTTCTGAAATTGTATCAGGTGATGAAATGTACATACCGTTTTTTGACGTTCCAACACATCAAGAAAGCAAAGTATGGGTCTTTGAAGATGATAATACGCCAACAATGGTGAAAAAACAACGCGCACTGAAAATGGTGATGCATGCCGTTTTTTTTGAAGTACGGGATTGGTCAAAGCCTTCAAGTTGGAAGGACAGAGAACAGTAACAGCAAACTGGTATATCACTAAATGTTTTCCATAAATTATACAAGAACTGAATGTCAGGGGAATGATGCTTCACAATGACAATGCATCTTCACATTCAGCCGGATTAACAGTTGAGTTTCTTGAACAAAAGCAAATTAAAGTTATCGAACATCCACCATATTCACTTGATCTAACTATGGGTGACTTTTGGTTATTCTTTAATCTAAAAAAGAACTTACGTGGACGTCGTTTTCATTCAGAAGAAGAGATTGATGTGGCTATAAATGCATTTTTTTTATCTATTCCAAGAAATGAATGGCTTGAGACATTTAATCTGTGGAAAATTCGTCTTCAAAAGTGCATTGATGCTGGAGGAGACTACTTTGAACACACCTAAAATTTTGTAAGTATAATTTTAAAAACTTTGCTGCATCTCAAAAAGTTCAGAGTGATCCTCGTACATATATATTCTTTATTAATCACGTTATTTAATTTGTTATACAGTATTCAAGTTTTGAATATGTATCATGAGTTATTTCTATTTTATTATAATTTTCTCAAATTTTAACAGCATTTTTTTCATTTAATTTTCTTCGAAACCAAGTTTCAGGCTCTTTGAAGTATGTTTTTAGGAATTATCTGTAAGAATTGATGGTAAATGCATACTTTGTAAAATACATTTTGTGAACAATCTTTATCTTCTGGCAGTTTGTAAGTAAAAAGAAATTATGATTAACTAATGTTTATACTCAAGACATAAATATGAGTTTGAGAAAAAGTTGATCTTATTTCATTCTCAAATGAAAACGAACACATTTATACAAGTTATAAATATTAACATCAGATAAATATCTTCCCAAAAGGCGACTGTACAGTAGAAAATTTCTTTATTTTTGTGTCAAGTTATTTGTTAAAATGAAATGGATTTCTGTACACAAATTAAAGATCATTCTGTTTATCAGAAATTAGCTTACAACCAAGTTCAGAGCATAGTCGAAAAAATGCCTCATTTGAGTAGGAAATATTACAGGTCTTCAATAGTAACTCTAATAATTTAACAAAATATATATATAATCACGACAGATATTTTCCTTTTCATAATAGCAGTATAGTTTACAAATTCAAAGAGTGTACTGCATAAAATAGTAATAAAAATGTGATAAAAATTTGTACTTACCAACTGAGCTGAAAGTTTTGAAGGTAAAAAATCTTCTATTTTTATTAATTAATATTATGCAAAATGGATTCATCCGATATCACTACATCAACTGGTTTGACTTACTTATCCTAACTAAGCGGTAGTTTTACGAATTTAGAAATTGGGATGCATGTGATTTATTTCTTCAAACCTATGAATTCATAACATTAAATTACCCGACTTGTGAAAAAATAGAGGTATCACAATTGGTCATAAGTCTTAGAACTTCTTTATGGTGTCAAACTAATCTAGGTATTAATATAATGTAATTTTAACTTTTTAATGTTTTTGTAAATAAATTCGTAAATTATAAAGAAATTTAAATTTTAATATTTTTGTAACATTTGACCTCAATAAAAGGATAGATTACTATATGAATATACTGCCTAAATTTACTTTCTCTATATCAGCTTATCTTTTGAAAACCATTTTATTTTCACACACAATTAGCTTCATTTCCCACTACCAGGAAAGGAATTTTTATCAACCTTAATGGTGACAGAATTCTTCACCATTGTATATTTGGACACTAAAATAAAAAATATTTGTACGTAACGATCTACTTATTTCTGTTTTAAATATTTGCTATACAGTTAGAATTTTTCTGTTGTTGATGTTAATTACGGCACTTGGATAAGCCAAGCTCGCTACGCCGTTGGCTATGCGAATTTAATTCAGTAGGGCGGGAATTTCGTTTAACCAGTGCACCACAATGGTGGAAGTAGGTCCTCACTCTAAATTCTTCTGATGGATGGCACCAAAAGAGGATCCAGTCCCTCAATTCTGATGCTGATCTGGAGGGGAGGAAGTTTTCTCCAGACCATTACACCCATCTTAACTGCTCAGCGACTGACCACAGGACATTCAATTCCACAGATTTAAGAAACTCGTATATCGCATGTACTCGGTGAGAATTTGGCTGCATAAGACGACGAAACCCGCCCTTCAAGAAGAAAAGATGACGGCGTATCCACTTGCCTAACAAGGCCCTAGTTAGAATTTTGAAATTTATCTGTAATTATTTACCTGTGATATAAAATATTTTGTATGATAGAATATATGCTAGAATGAACATGTGTCAAAGCAATCTATCATAAATTATTATAATATCATTTTTCTTTTATTTCGATACAAATGATTTAATAATTAATCTTAATTTTGTATTGATTTTCTGGGCAGATATTTTTCTTCTGAACTTCATATAAAGACAAATTCTTCATTTATTTGATATAATTAGAAATATTTTTTATAAAATTATTCAATCGATATTTAAGTATTTCACACATTCTTTTAATAAGTAATGCATTCAAATGTTCAAAATTATTTAAATGTTTCGAAATTCAAAGCAGGAAAGCCTGAAATTCTCTTTCCATCATCCGTTATGTTTCTAGAATTTTAACAAAATTAGGAAATACAGCAACCTCAAATATTATCAAATATTTATTTCAATCAAAATCATACCGAAAAGTTTTGAGCCTTTAGCGAATAAAGCTCATGTCATGAATTCTGAAGAATTGCGTAGGAAATTCACAACATGTGAATCAGGATTTGGTGGATGTATGAAGACATAAATCTTCAAAACATATTTCCGCATATCCTTAGTCGCTATTTCCGTAGATAAGACATGCATATTTAACGAGCGAGACAATATTAATCAGTCTTTTTAGATTACACAATATGCCTTCGTTCCGTTCTGGAATATTCAAACACTGCTTCGGCATAAATGTGTGGTTATTGTTATAGAACCAAATGTTTCTGGTATTCTGAAGACATTAATTTGACAGTTTCATTCATCTTATAGTTTTGTGGTTGTTATTCAGTAGGGACAAAACAATTGAGTCAGTATATTTAAGTTCAAGGTGAAATAATTACTTATATTTAAATATTCCCCCTTCTTATTTAGTTTTCAGGAGCAATAGTTGATTCTGAATAATGATCAGTTTACAGAAATATCATTATCCATTCGCATACATGAAATAAAGAATAATTGCAATACAAAAGTAGTTTAATTAAAAATTAATTACATTATTTATTAGCGAAATGTTAAGAACTATTCAACAAATATCATATTACTGATTTCTATTAGGTTTCTTCCACATAATTTTATTTCATTTCATCATTTTATATTATTAGGGTTCATAAATTACATTTTTTTTGATATTGCAAAGCTCCAATAATATGATAGCAAAAATGTGATATTTAAAACATTAATATTACCTAACATAATGTATGTAGTTATTCATTAGTGAATAATTGCAAATAAATACATATGTATTTATTTTGCAATATTTATAATACATGTTATATATACAGTAAGCATTTTAAATAAAAGTTGTCCATTTTTGTAATTGAGGTAAAATTTTAGAGAAATTGTACTAGTTTATATTTTAATATTATTTTGAAAAGATGTTCTTTTAGTTATATAGAAAAATGTTAAAAACATAAAAGAGCAATAAACAGAGTTATATATTTCTGGGAATATTTAAGTAACAGTAAAGTACGTTTTTTTTAATAACTTCTACAGAAACTAACTGCAAAATATACATGACACTATTTTTTATATAAATACGAAGATATATGGAATTAAATTATCAAAACGTTAACCTAAAAATTAGAATTCTTTTTGATTTTTCTTTTCTTAATTGTTGTTGCTGTTACTTATAGACTTTTTGACATGCCAAGCCTGTTTGCAACAGCTAAGCGAAATTAAATCAGAAGATTGCGCCTTTCTGACCGAAAGACGCACTCATCTGACTCAGAGCACCACGAAGGAGTACATCTTTGCTTTAAGACACCTCCGATAGATGGCGATAAAAGATTATCCACTCCCTCGTTGATTATAGTTCCCTCAGTTTTGAAGTATTTTCTCCATACTATTACACCCATGGAAACTGCTCAACGATAGACCACAGAAATTCCCATACCACAGATTTAAAGGGCACGTCGCATGTACTTAATTGATCTTTGGCGACATCGGGAATCGAACTCAGCCTTTCCGGACAAAAAACCGATGCCCTAACCACGCCTACCACAGATTTTTTCTTAAATAAGTTACTTAACCAATCAGTTTAAAAAACTGTCATTTGGAGCACGGAAAGACATTATGTAGTATAAGAGGAACCAACTGGAAGGGTAAGAATTGATTTTTAAAATGATAACAAAATATTATAATTTTAAATAAATAATATGTTCATTTCCAAAATATTTGTATTTATTTCAAAATGATCAACAATGAAGAATCGATGTACAGCAAGGAAAATTTTTTAATCAAACTTGCTTATATATCAGGGTAAATTACTTACGTTTTCATTTTCGTCGCATTGTACAAAATATATATATGAAGATCAGTTTTATTAGGTTTTTCTATATTCCTTAGAAAAAAGTTATCGATTAAACGCGAATCACAAAAATGTGTTTTGAATCTTTTAAGAAAGGTTTAAAAATGAGTCTTCAATACAGACCATAGTGAACTGAAATCGTTACCGTATGGTAATAAACATAGAACAGCATAATATATACATTTTAAGAGAATCATTTATAAGTATTAAAATTAACTTATGCATATTAATCAACTTCATTGCATACATAAATAGAAATGTTCCGTAAAATTCTCTAGCAGTATCTACTAATTCATTTTAAGCCTCAATAATTTAAGAATTTATATATTGCATGCTTGACAATCTGCTTAAAATTATTCATAAATTTTAATTCAAAAATTCAGATACAATGTTTTATGAAAAAAGTGCCATTGTAGCGGAAACATTTAGCAGAAAAGAAATTCTAGCATAAAAAGTACATATTTTTATTATATTTGTTAATTTTTAATTCAAATAATTTAAGACAACGTCACCAATATCAAGAACTGATTAAATGCATTAAAAATAAGAAGAACTATCATATTCAGAGAACTCGGTTGGAAAACAAATTGGAGCATCAGTGATTTTATCTGGGGTACGGAAAATGTGTATCTGCTAAGAAAAACTAAATCAATGAAAAATAAGGACATACCATATTAAGGGAAGTCATTGATGCTGATGATGACCAAACGATAAAATGGACATGCTTCAGAGACATGGGAATTAAATCAGATGTTATTAGATGAGAAATGCAGGCCAAGGGCATTTCAATTTACTCAAGAAAAATAAGGAGAATATTTTTAAGCTTTGGACTTTATAGTAGTGTTCCAAGCAAAAGATTATATTTAAAACTCAAGCAATGGAAGAAACAAATTCAGTAAGCAAAAGAAGACCAAAAATGGTCGGAAAGACAAAGAAATAGCTTAGGGAAAATGAGAGTTAAATATCGTTCTTTAAATGTATTGGGCGAAAATAGGCGAGATGTAGATCACAATTTGATTGCATTGGTACTACGACATAAAACCCTATTAATAGTAAGATTTAAGTATGTATAACTGCTGATGGTATGGGGAGCAAACAAGTGATCGATGACCTTCTGAATGAAAAAAAGTCCATCGATACGATCCTGGAACCGAAATGAATACCTTCCATCAGTGATATCTTCCCCAATGATACACCCCTTATCTTTCCGTAAGATTTAGTTCCATGCCACATTGTAAAAGTGTGCAAAGAAGGGTTTAAAAATAAAGGTACAAATTTTGTACCCTAGCCAGGAAATATTCCGGATCTCAATCCAGTTGATGCGATGTTTCAATGTCCTTGTACGAAAAAGGTATCCAACAAATGAAATGCAGCTTACTGAGGCTATCCACGAGATGATTTCACTGGTTCTTTGAAAAAACTTGTGTAATATATTCACTAATCATGTTAAGTTATGCTTTAAGATGAAAATGAAACGTAATTCCTTTCATAATAATACATGAAATGCTATAAATATGTTACTTCCTTACTTAAATAACAAGTCGTTCTGCTGCAACTGCATTATTTTATTTCATTTATAGCACTATTCTAATATTTCATTCTCCAGTATGTCGCAATCATTTAAAGCAGAGTTTCTCAACCTTTTAGTATTCACGGCCCAATTTTCAATTATAATTTTCATCGCGCCCCTGCCTCTCCACGGCATACAATAAAATATATGCAATATTAATATATTTTGAGTATTTTCGCGCTAAACCTACACTACTACCTTAATTTTAAACTTTACAAATTACCAAGAATATGGAAATTTATTGACATTTTGCAACACAGATCCTCAGAATTGAATAAAACAAGAATCCTATGCCTTTTTACTGCTCTTGCGTCCCGCCGAAAAGTGTATTCTCACAGTTTCGCGAGAAGTTTCGATTTTTTATGTATTTGTCTGGTCAGCTTAAAAATTACGTTAGGAACATGCGCAGATGTGAACAAATGTTTTCTCATAGGGAAAAGGGGAAAGTTCTAAGACGCCAATTTCAATTCCAGACAATCTCATTCGAGTCATCCTTCGACTGCTACTGAATCTATTCTGAATGTGTATGATATATATATATTTTCGTGTAATTGTGAAATTCACCGTATTAAATATTCAAGGAAGCAGATTTATGCAGAATGATGGATCAATTTTTAAAGGGCGTAAGCAAGCATTAGACGATAGACAAGAATCAACAAGTACACAGACGAGCGTGGCTCCGAAAATAAAATCAAGAAAATATTCTCAAGAATACTTAAATTTTGGGTTCACTAGTACTGAAGTAAATGAAGAAGAAAAGCCCCTGTGTATCATTTGTTAAGAAATGTTGGCGGCAGATAGTATGAAACCTTATAAACTTAAACAACATTTGGAAACGCTTTATAGTAAGTACGTAAACATACCCAGAGAATTCTTCGAATTAAAATTAAAATGATATGAAAAGCAAAAATCATTGTTTAAAAAAACTGTCAGTGAATAAAAAAGCTTTAATTAACTCTTACAAAGTTTCATATAAAACAGCCAGGATTAAAAAGCCTCACACCATTGGTGAAGATCTTATTTTGCCAGCCGCAACTGAAGTTGTAGAAATTATGTTTGAAGATAATATTACAAAACAATTGCTGTTTATACGTCTTTTAAATTACACTGTTGCCCGTAAAATTGCTAATATAGCTGAAGATGTAGAAGATTATGATTTGTCAGCAGTAAAAGAATTACTTTTCTGCAAACGAATAGAACTCAAAGCGACAGCACTCACATTATTTGCTATTTTAAATGATCTTATGAACGAGGCAAACACAGAATGGAAAAATTGCATCGAAATATGCACCGATGGTGCTCGTTCTATGTCTGGAAGATTCCAATGTATTCAAGCACTTGTGAAACAAAAATCACCACAGTGCGTCTGAACACATTGCATGATCCACAGAGAAGCTTTGGCTTCCAAAGAAATGAGTCCTGGTATGAATATTGCGATAACTACGGTTGAAACCGTAGTAAACAATATAAAAATGAGGCCCCGGAAATCAAGAATCTTTTTAGCATTTTGTAAAGACATGGGTGCAGTACATTCAGAGTTCATATTTTATTGCAAGGCAAGATGGTTATCACGAGGGAAATTTTTGTAACGTGCTTATAAATTATGAGAAGAAATCGCCGTTTTCTTCGAAGAGGAAAATAGACCGGAAGCTGTGAATTTTCTCGATAGTTTATTTGTGATGAAATTGAGCTTCATGGTCAACATATTCGAGAAATTAAATAACTTGAATCTTCATCTGCAATGAGGAAATACACACATATTGGATACGAGTGATAAAGTTAATGCTTTTTGTAGGAAATTGGAATTGTGGAGCAGAAATTTAAAGCAAGTAAACTTAACAATGTTTACAAATTTGAATGATTGTATTAAAACTTACAAGGCTAAAGAACAACATGTAAAAGTTGTTTTTGTAACCACTGAAAATCATTTTGCAATGCTAGCAAAGAATTTTAAAAAGTACTTTTTTGCTGACGACAAACTGATATCAAGTTACAAGTGGGTGAGGGATTCATTTCAAAATATTCCCCAAGGACTCTTAACTGATGAGGAAGAAACCTTCATAGATTTCAAGGCAACGGCAAAACCAAAAGACAATTGAATAATAAATCACTCTTTGAATTTTGGGCAGGAGTGGATGATGAATTTTCTCCACTAAAAACAAGGGCATTTCGCATTCTACTACCATTTTCAACATCTTACCTTTGTGAAACTGGATTTTCTGCGGTAGCTTCTTTGAAGATAAAATATAGATCTCAGCTAATTATAGAAAAAGAGCTGAGATTGTCTATTTCTAATATTAAACCTCCTTCGAAAAACTTTGCTGTGAAAGACAGTTCCAAGGAAGTCACTAATAATTATTAAATTGTTTTTAATTTAGTAAGTTGTTTTAATTTAATAAGTTAATTATTAAATATGTCGAAATGTAATTTGTTTTGTATGTCTGTGTGTATATGTTTCCTTTCCTTTCAGACACTTAATCAATTTTTTTAAATAATATTTTCTCTTGGATAAGCTCGCGCCCCCCCCCCCTAGAGTGAAGGCGCGTCCCACAGGTTTAGAATCACTGATTTAAAGTGTTTAAAAGTATTACGGAAACATATTATCAATATAAAATGCAATATATTAGTCAGTTTATTAAGAATTTTTTTTCTAAATTGCTGTTTTCTCTCTCTCTCTCTCTCTAAGACAGGTATGATCTTAAATCTTAAACATGTGCATATTTTCTTCTATTTAATATTTAATGGTATATTATTTATAATTTATTCGGATTTTATAAATAATTATTAGTATCATCTTTCAAATAAGTAGGAACTGCCAACATTAGAAATGTATAATGGTAAAATTGTCTTATACTTACACAACTTTTTAATTGTTTCGTTTTTACAGTTTTTATTTATTTCATTATGGTTTACTAATGAAGCTTTCATAATTTGGTTATAGTTAATAGCTTCATTTTGTTAAATACATGCATTTATGTGTTCTTAGACCACAATATTTTTATAAATATATTTAAAACTAAAAAAATTTAATTGTTAAAATTCATTTAAAATAAATTTTATTTTAAAGTATAAAATAAAATAATTATATGCATGCATGTATGTGTGTGTGTGCATGAAAGTATCTTTTATTAACATAACTCTACGCATAAAATGAGTGATAATATTAATTTTTAAAATTCAAAAAAGAAAAAGAAAAGAAATGCTTGTAAAAAGATTCCTTCATTAAAATGTAAGTTTTTTAGTGCATAAATTTTACGACTGAAGTTTATTTTTAGTGAGTTTACCTAAGTATCATAGAAAATTCCTCCATTATTTCAAAGATTTACCAAACACTGTATAAGCTATATTCCTGGTAAGTATTTACAAATACAAAAAATTGGATATTGGACTTTCTAGCATGGATTTTCATGTTCATATGAATGAAGCTGTAATAACTGCAAACACGTAAAATTTTACAACGCTTCCATTGATGTTTGCTTATTGGCTGCGTCGCAAATCGTTAGCGTCTTTTTTAAAACATTGGACTCAAAAATGATTTCGTGACTTTATTTGCGAAGTGTAAAGAGTTTATTCTAAACCAGTTAAGGGTTTTCAAGTGGTATTTTACTGTATAAAAATATCACAATATAGCACTTTAAATTTCAGTTTAAAATTTATAAATTACAATATATATATTTAAAAAACTTTGATATTAAAATTATAATAGTGTATTTTTAATAACACGGGAGTGTAATAATTTACTGAAATCAAAACATGAAGTTAATTGTTGAATTAAAAGTCAGATCAAATTGAGGAGATTGTTACCGTATTTCAGAGAAGGGGAGAGAATAAAAACATTGGTATCTAATAAATTAACAATAAGCATTTAAAGAATATATTTAATATTTAATATTATTATTAAATATTAAATATATTCTTTTAAATATTGTTAAAAAATAAGCTATTAATAGTTTTTAAATATTGAAACAATAATATTTTTTCTGATTTACAGTTTCTGTTTTGTAATATTTAGAATGGAAAAGATTTTTAGAAGATATTTCATAGTGTCTTTCCGTTTTTTAAAACATTTCCAATTATATAAAAAGAAAAAAAATATTCTTACCCAACAATATAAAAATCAATAAAAACATCTGAGAAACACATCTGAGACTTTAAAAATTATAATATGTAAGCATCAAGAAACTTTACTAATCTCTGAATGCTTTTTTCTTTTATAATACTTTCTGCATATTATAATATTCACTCTCTAAGTATATTGGTCTTAAAAAAGTTTATCTTTTTAATGGTATTATTCATTTTGACATTTTTAATTTTCCTAATTTACATGTAAAAATAATCATGATTCAATCGTAAAATTAGTTTATAGCAAATTATTATTAGATATTTTATTAGATTTTGGGAGTAATTAAATGGTAAGCTCAATACTCTCCTTTCTAATTCAAATAAATAAATTTACACTTACTCAAAAATTGCATCTCTTTATATATGGCAAATGATATTTTATAAATGATTCTATTTTATTTTTGTGTGGAATAAATACAGTCACGGGACGTTAGTCATTGCAAAATAGCTTTTTAGAAAAAGTTAGATTGATAATCGTTGAAAGTTACTGCCAAAAAATTGAAGTTTCATTCAATGGAAGGAATTTGTTTGTACAATTCCATTTTGTTACTGGATATTTTTTCTTAGAAATATCAAAATACTTAAATCTATTTTGGACATGAATTTTCTGTACTTCTTATAAGAAAACATTGATTTTTCTATAGATGAATACTCAAGGTATTCATGGTGCGAATAAGATACTTTCCAATTATTTTTAATTATTATTCCAAATATTTAACAAAATGTGTTTGTACCGTAATAAAAAAGTTCAACTGTAAAAACTAAAACTAAATATCTCAAATCAAATTACATTTATGTGAAGGATTTTTATTAGATAATAATTTGATACTATTAAAATATAACTTGTAACAAAACACAATTTTAGCAGAATAATTTTACCCAAATTATTTACACAATTTAATTTCAATCAAGTTTCAACATCAAAATATTTCAAGATTTATCTTATTTTGAGTACAATATATATAATTTAATTCTTATCTAGGAATCAAAATACTTTATTAACTTAATATACGTAAGTACTTCCATTATTATTCATCTCTGCCATTTTTTAAAAAACTAATGATGTAGCTTAAGTTTAAAAAAAATAATGGTTCTAATATGAATCACTTTATAATCTACAAGCACTGCAATTAATTAAGAAAATCAAATGTACTTTTAATTGCTATGGTATTATTCTAATTTGAACAACATTTATAAATTGGAATGTGTATTAAACCTTGATTTTATAATAATTATTTCGTACATAAGGATTTAATACTACGTAATTTTGTACTAAAATACTGCTCGCATACAAAATAACGAAATAAATATTTCTTGTAACTTTTCGTAGTTTAAACTTTTCTCACAAAAAATATTTTTATTGTTTGTATTTAAAAATAACTAGAATGCAAGATTTTTAGTACTTGTTTAAAATAAATATATAGAATGGACGTTTAATCTTTAAAACACCACGAATACGAAGTAAATGTAGCGTTTTTCAAAGCGTCTATTTGATATTTTGAGAAGTAACTACGTTTACTGTAAAAATATCACAATTCCATAAACCTTATTACATTACTATAAAACATAGATAATACTTTATCACCTTTTCTATGATAAAAGATTGCATACATCAATTTTTCATGCGATCATTTTTTAAAAACATTTAAACGAAAAAAAATACGTCATGCAATCTGGAGTTACTTAAAAGATGACTTAAATGAAATTAAAATTTGGAAAATATTTTATTGCACTGGGAAATATTTTATTAACAAATTGCCAAGAGAATTTTGAATTTGTTTTAAGCTTTTAGAGATATCTACAAATATTAAAAAAATGTATTATTGTATCAAAATTCAACAAATATATTTTATTATTTTTCAATAACAATTTTTCTGAATAAGGAATGCAAATTTTAAGAATTGGAAAGTAATAAACTTCCAGCATAGTTAAATTAAAACACTTTAACTAGGGCCAGTTAAATATTTTTGAAGTAAGTATTCATATGTTTCTAAAAAGCATTTTTATTTAAAGCGAAATGTTTATTTATTATTTATGTGAAATAATTATTTTTTATTCATGTTCATAATATATAAATAGAAAATTAATTTTAGATATATAACATGAATATTGTTAATGATATATACTTTTTATTGTATCTACTAGACTACGAAATCATAAAATTACGTGTTTCCGATATTTTGCATCAAAAAAGTGTAAATTTAAAAAAAAATTCATTCAGTTTATATATAACATATTTTTTTATATAATTATCTATGCCTTACACTGCGTGGTCAAATTAATTTAAATGGACATATTCAATTTACTTAATATGTTACGCATTTTTTAGATTGAAAAAATCGTACACTGATATTCATGCAAGAAGAATCCATATTTACAATAAAAATGAGGCTACTTATTTCTAATATACTCGGAGCAAGGAGATTAAATATGCGATTTACGTGCTCGTTAAATATGTTGATTCGAAAGTCCTGTGGTCGGTCGTTATGCAGTTACTATGGGTTTACACCCATGGTTTGGAGAAAATTTCCTACCTCTCCAATTCAATGTCAAAACGGGCGGTGTGGATCCTTTGATGGTGCCATCTATCGGAGGAGTTTAGAGCAAAGTCGTACTTTCACCTTTCTGGTGCTCTGCTTAAATGGAAAAAAAAAACACTCTATTGACTTAAATTCCCGTATCTAACGGCATAGCGAGTTTGGCTTGTCCAAGTATCATCAGTAACAACAACGACTGGCAATCAAATGAGCTATCTCTGGACTCATTAGCAAACTGGTATGTTTGCATGAGTCATATTAAGCTCGCAGTTAATAATTATTTTTGGATAAGATGCGCATGATATTTTTTTTAGGTTCTACTTTTAAACACTGCAAGCTCCTGGAGAAAAATGTATTAGTTAAATATAATTCGTAGTTAAATGCAGTTTATTGCCAAGTATAACTCAGAAATTAAATTTGAAAAATTGGGGTATTGTATTGTTTTTGTTTAAAAAATAAGTATTGTAAAAAGTATTATTTTTATTCGATAAATGCTGCAAACCAAATATATTGATTAATTTCATAGATTATTTTAAAAACAATCTCTTCTCGTTTTTCCCAAAATAATAATCACGAATATTTTTATAGAAAGCGCATATGTAACACGTCTTTACCTTTCTAGAGACCATGACTGTATGTCACCGTATTTCTATCCGTTCAAATTTTGGCCTTCCCTTTTTATGCCCTTACAGTAAACAAAATTAAATTTTTGATGCTAACTGACTTGATCAATAATTGTATTTTTGATGCGTACTGTTCCGAGGTATTGGAAGGTAAGAGAACGAATGACTTAATGGCAAATATACTAGACCATAGTAATAAATAAATAGTCCCGAATAAAATTTTAATTTTAACTAAAACAATCTGTAACTTGTATTTCATTTTTTAATTTATGCATTATCAGATTTTGTTTTTTATTTCAAACAAATAATTTTAATATAATGTAAAGCATGAGGCGTAAAAATTATTTCATGCAAATTTTATATTATTAGAAAGTACTATAAGCAAAATATACATTATTTAAGAATAAACAATGTAATAATTAGTTTGAGAATAAGGTAAAAAAATAAGCATTTAAATGAATCTCGTAAATCACAAATACGCGTTTTTTATTATATAAATTATAAAAAAATAAAGGTAAACCACATAAAATTACAATAAAATGAGAATGACTCATTTTTTGTACTCCACAGATAATTATTATTGAAGAACTATCATGAACATGAACAATCTGTGAAATTTGATTAATAATAAAATTTTTAAATGTAAGCCATTCACATAGATCATTAATCATACAGTTTCCGGTTTGTTTTAAGTAAATATAATTTTAAAAATGTAAAATTTATTTAAAAATTATTTTATTTACGCATTGAAACATTTTTATTTAAAGTTTGGATAACATGCTTTAATTTACAGTTTCAAATATTTCTAAACTAACACTGTAATAAATGAATAAAATTGACATGCATTCGGTCACGTTATTTACTATTTTTATTTTATGTAATAATGAATAAAAATGAAAACTTAATTTCATCTTAAGTAAAAGCACTAATTTATAGGTATATAACGATAATAAATAAAAATGAAAACTTATGTAATTTTTCACATATTTAAGTATGTTATAAGTTTCTTTAATTTAAGTTTTCAATATGTGTTCCAATACGACACAACATGGAACATCAATTATGTGTTATCAATGTGGACAGGATTAATCCCAGGACTATTTCCAGATTTAAAACCAAATACTTCTGTGGGATGACTATAAATACAGACGGCACAAGATCATACAAATCCTGTAGGCATGGCCTTGAGGAGGAGCTCCCCCCGGAACATATAAAAAGTTGACAGTTGAAATGATAAAGATGAAAAAATTGTATACGTTGCCAAAGCCATGACTTGGAGTAATTTGATTTGACGAGTGGTCACGACACAAATCAACCAACCAAATGTGACACAACATATTTACTGCATTTCAATCTCATATGTCATTTACAAAAAATAATTTATTTTCATTATAATTAATTAAAAAATTGTACAAGATGAATAATAATTAATAGTAGTTTGACATTGAAAAACATTCTATTCATGTTTCTTAACAGATATATGTTATACGCAAGAAAATGATTAACTGTATAAAGTGAAATATAATACAAAATAGAAATTTAGTTTTTAACAAAATCTATTTAATTGTTCATTATAAACTTATAATGAACAATAATTAATATATTATTAACTTTAAAAAATTATTTATGTTTATTAACAGATATATATTATATTATATTCAATTAAATGATTAACTGTTCGGAGAGATGTTATATTAAAGGTTAGTAATTAAGTCAATAATAATAGAGAGAAGTAAATTTTGTCATTTCCTTAATGTATTGAAATAAATTGCTAAGCGATAGAAAATATAATATTTTCATAAAACTTAGATTGAAACTGAGTTCCAGTATTCTAATTTTCTCAAAATTATAATTCATATTTGACTGAGAGATAAGTTTCACATCTTTTTTTACTGGAACAAAAATTAAACAAATTTATATGTCTGGCAGCAGAAATTCAGAAAAATGATTTCGCTATATAGTTTGAGTTAAATTGCTTTTTCTCAAAATGCTAGATATTGCTTTTTCTTACTTCAAGTAATATTATGCATCATTTTATGAAAATTTGTCAATTATTTCTTTAACTCATGAAATGTCCATGTACGATTGCGTTGGAATATTATTTCCTCATTTTTCAATTTTTTAGGAGTACTATAAATAGAAATTGCTTTAAATTAAATAAACGAAACACACACACACTAGAGTAATAATAAATATTTCGCCAAATGTAATTATATAATACTTAAATTCCTTTTTTTTTCA
This sequence comes from Latrodectus elegans, assembly GCA_030067965.1. Lineage (NCBI taxonomy): Eukaryota > Metazoa > Arthropoda > Arachnida > Araneae > Theridiidae > Latrodectus > Latrodectus elegans. The sequence continues at coordinate 8,204,757 of CM057816.1, forward strand.
TTTTCAGAAAAAAATTTAAATGTGTGCTATTATATAAAACAAGAACTGCTCAACACTATAAGAATAATGTAATTCTATCACAATCTACTTACTCTTCTTTTGATAAATCAATTACATTTTGTGCTAAACACTTAAAAATATGAAATATATATTTTATATATTTTAAATACAATGTTCTGCAAAGTAGAGCTTTTGAAATTGTATATAGATAATTTGAGATTGAATGTTTTAAAGAAAGTGAACAAGTATGCCTTAAATTTTTCAAAAACGTTTTCCGACATCGAAAAGCATAGCTAATGAATATCTAACTGTTTCATCTAATTCCGCAAATGAGACTGAGTTAGGGTTTAATTTGGATTTTATGTATAAAAGAAAATTAATCAAATATCAAGCATTTGGTTGTTTCTGCATGGTTATAGCAAAAGTTATAAAAATAAATTTTATAAAGTTATTTATCAATCCTTATTTATATCACCTAATGTAAACAAAAACTAGAACTAATGGCAAAATATAAAAAATAATAAATAATAAAACAGAGCCTTATAGCTAACTGTAGATTTAAAATTGATTGCAATTTACTGACATACATTTGAGCTATAATTTTTCTTTACAGAGATATCTACAACAGAGTTTTATTATATTTAGAATATAAAAAGAAAATTTTCATAAATGGTGCGATGTTTTCTATGGAAAACTGGTGTATATTTTAAAGAAGGATTTATTATTAATTTAAATTGATATTTTAAGAAATCCTTAGAAAAAATATATGGAATAAAAAGGTAAGTGTTAACTTGGCATCAATATAGTACTGAGTTTTGCAATTGATGCCAGGTATAAAATCAAACTGTCTCTGTATGATTTTCTCAAGAATTTCCATAAACAGAAATAACAGTTTATGCATCAATTGGAACAAAAACCATCGTCTATTAATCATGTACACATATTGATACTCTCTTAGCTATAAAAGCAATTCTTTTATTATTAAGGTTCTGAGGAGTTTTTCTTTTTTTTTTCAAAGAAATTTATATATACGCTTAATTTAGGTGAAATATATGAGTTTGACATTTATAAGAACAATGGATATTAAGGAGAAACTATCATTAATCCAAATAGTTTTTAAAATAAATAGAGATGAATTTTAATCATGTACAGTTTTCAGTGTTAAACGTATCATAAATAACAAGTGAAAATTGAAATGTAGCAAAAGTCGCGCATGCCGTTGTCCACTTTTCCCCAACTGAATCATATTTTGGTGTGGAGTCCGACTTCCTCAGTACACACATGCCATAAGAACCCGTTTATAGGGTAGGCAACCATTCACAACCCAGTCATAAAAGGAAAGGACAAAGATAGAGAGAGAATAGAGAGTGAAAGTACATCCATGCCGGAATCAGAATTCGAACCCAGGACCTTCTTGTCAGCAGTCAGGCACGCTGACCACTAGACAAGTTGGGTGGCTAATACAAGCATTATGTTTTATAATAATCAGAGTATTATATTGTTTCAAATGTATTTTTTCAGTGTAATTCAAATATTTGTTAAAATTACATAAAAATGTTTTTTCTAAACTTGTGTCAAGTTTGTAACATATTATTATTTTATTCACAATCACGCACACACACACTATAACATTACTCATTTGACCAAAATATTGCCATATGTAAGGTATTTTGTGTGAATATTTATTTTAAAAAAGGATTTTTTTTTTCATTTTGAGGATTTCAATACATCATTACAAACCTCAACTGATAAATAAAATATTAAGAATTCATTAAAAATTTGCTTTATTTAATTCAGTTTTAATAAATCCAGATTTAAAAATTCACTTTGATCAATTTTTATTATAATTTTCTATAGTTTTGTTTATTAGCATAATGGTATAATGGAAATTAATTGCTTATCCATGGTAAGAGAAAACATTTCATTCCTTTTAAAATAAATTTTCCTTCAAGCATTATAAATTGATGAATATACATACGAATGTTTCTCCAAACCTCAATCCACTCTGAAAGTTATTTGTATTTCTTTCACAATCACTATAGCATTTTTATTTGATCTAAATATTACCATATGTAAGGTATCTTTATTTAACTGATTTCAATACATCATTACTCAACTTAACTGATATATAAAATTTTAAGAATTCAATGAAAATTTGCTTTATTTGATTCAGTTTTAAGAAATATAGATTTAAAAATTCAGTTTAATCAACATTAATTTATAATTTTCTAAAGTTTTACTTATTAGCATAATGTTATAATGAAAATTAGCTGGTAATCCATGATAAGACAAAACATCTCCTTTCTTTTAAAATAAATTTTCCTTCAAACAATATAAATTGATGAAGCAAAGAAAATTTCTCACTAAATAATTGATTTTTAACAAACGCTTAATACCTTCTGCTTTGCTAGAATACAAATAACTGAAAATGTTTTATATTTAATTTTTAGTTCTTCATTAAGAGAGAGAGAGAGAGTGCTTATTGAATATTTAATTCATTAAGTGCACATGCTTTTCCGTTAGTAGTCTAAACTTATGCTTCAACAATTTATAACAGCAGTTTAAGCAATCTTTGTTTGGAAGGTAAGGAATTCGCCACGACTTTAGATCGTAAATTTTAATATTCAAGAGGCATTTATTTGAGCATCACTAATGAGGAGAAAAGTTTAAAATTACAAAAATGTCTAATGAAGAATAACAGTGATTTTGAAATCTAATTTACATTCTCCAAAATATTTGTAATAATTATTTGAAATTGTTTGTCCTCTTAAATTTCCTACAGTGCAACCCAATATTAGCATAAATTTCAAAATTACTGCAGTACTTCATAAATTTTAAATGAAGATTTCGATAAATCTATTTGGAATTTAATTAAATTATTTACGCGCGAAGGTGTTATTTTATTTATACTCATTCATTTTCTTTTATTTTGAGGAATCATTTGAGATCAAAAGTTTATTTATTTATTGTGATTTAATTAATACTGCATATGTTAATCATAAAAGAAGATAAATAAATAATTACTTTTGTTATAATCTAACAAAAGTTAATATTTTCAAAATTCAAGAAATTTCTGTTGCAAGTTCATTTAGATCCATATGAAGGAATTTTCATATTCATATACATAATTATAGATATCTGTTGTTCCACCCTGTACTGAGATCTATTCCAATTATTGTTTTTGTGGACATCTATTTCAGATTAAATTAGTATCTTTATTGAAGAAATTTAACAGTCTACTTAATTTTAACTACTACTTAATTTTCTGAAAACTGATAAAAATGATTTCAACACTACATATACGACATATGTGATATTTTTAAGGTTTTTATGGAGGATAATTTTTAGCATACTGTAATCTAGAATTTTTCTTTCCATGAGATTTAACACATTTGCTCTTATACTGCATCCCTATACTACTAGCTTGTGCTCTTATACTACTAGCTTGTATGTCTCACATTGATGTGATTAATAATAAAAAATATATTTAAAATAATGATTTTAATATTTAAATGTATTTACTAATTTTTAAATCTCTTCCCTTAGTGAGCTTTTTTATCACATGGAAAGTCATCTATCATACGTATGTCTACGTAGCATGTCAATATGATTGTAATAATTGTTTTGGACCTCTAATCGTTAACAATTTGAATACTATAGCCCATATCAAATATAGATAACTGGAAAAGTCTTGAGTCCTTATGTTAACCAATTTGAGAACTTTGATATGGATTTAGTTGACTTCTTATCACATTTATTTGAAATTATCACTAAATCACTTCAGAAAAGTAGTGAATTATCTTGCTAGAAAATAATGCTGTGGAAGCTCTTGAATTATGAAAACATAGAAAATTCAAACAACAAATATTTAACAGTCTTCTTATAATATATAGTCGTGTAAATAAAATAAGTCATGTCTTTTCAGCTAAAATAATCTGCGGATTGAATGACCAATAAAAATTCGCTCCATCAATTAACTTTTGAGAAATTCCTTGGAAGCCTGTGTCTTAAAACAGCCTGTGTGTAATCTCATACTCGCTCTAATTAACAATTTTATCTTGTTAAAAGAATACATTATTCAAATAAATCTATCATTCATTCAACCTCATTACATATTCATGTTTTTAAAAAAATTCTAGTGATTAACCAAAAAAAAATTTATTCATTCAATTTATAGTGTAATGTTCTTACAATGAGTCCATATTGTTATTTAAATAAAGTTTTATTTAACAATTGTATGGGGTTAAAGCCGCTCTCAAACAAGCTAACAAAGGCGAATGATAATTAAAACAAAATAGAGGTTTTTATTCCACGGCCTTTGTGGTTGTTGGTGAATTTGGCGTAAGAAAGAAATAGCCAACACACTTTCTTATTTGTTTTAAAATATACGAAAATATTAACAGGAGATCAACAAACAAATTAAACCAGGATATTTGTTCTTCCTTTCTGAACTATACTTCTTTCATTATTGATATCTTGAATTAAACTTTATGTATAATTTTAAACAAATACTGTGTAATTTTGTGTACTTAAAGAAGTTGTGTCTTTTACATTTATTTTTCTAACATTTGGCTTAATTCAACATGCAAATTAATTAAAAAAAAACTCAATCTCAATTCAAAACTTAAATACAATAGCAATCCATTCATTTAATATTTATTTTTTTATTGAGAATTTTATTTCTATTGCTGTCTTAAAAAATTATTTACCTTTTTCTACTTGTTTTTAATTTTCATAGTATTTAAATGTATAACTCACCCTTTATATCCCAATAATTAAAGATAAAATTGAGCACTGCAATAGTTATTTCGTTAAAATATGCGATTTTTACACCGTAAGAACTGGAAAGAAATTAATATTATCAGAAAAACATTAAAATGTCGTTCTCAGATATATTGTTGGGTTTTTGTGATTTTCCCTCTTTAAATGGATTTCTTTAAAATCTCCCGCAGAGTTTAAAATTATGCACCAAATATTTGTTTCTATGTTTGTATACCAACTTTGATTCTAAAATAAAATTCAAAGCAGATCAACGCATGTGTGTGTGTGCGTGCAGATACTCAACATTTTTTCATGTGCCTGTTTTTGCCATACACTTCAAAATATTCAGTACTTGAATGTGTATATTGTTTTATATAGTCGGCATCTTTTTTTACCATAATTTTATTCTATACGTAAAAATAATATTTTTTTTGTCATTCATTAAGGGCATAAATTTAAAAATTAAATTTGTTGTTCTCAATTATCAATTTCTCAAAAATTTAAAATATCTTCTAAACTCAAATAATACCTTAAATAAGAAATGGTATTAAGTGTTTGACCATCTACTATAAATACGAAGGGCAATATTTCATGAATTAAAAAATGACATTCTCGGGAAAACATTTACCAATAATAAAACAAAAACTCACAGAAACTCAAATGAAATTTCACAGCGCCATCTCTTATCACAAATCTTAACTAAACTTATTTTTTTGAAAGAAACCTTTTTTTTTCTGAGAGAAAAGCATTTTCAACTTGTGAATCGTATTTTACTTTGTTCCGTTTTGCATTGCTAACTGATTTTTCAATTTTAATGTTTTTTTTCTTTTAATACTATGCAAGCCTTGTAATGGAATCTGTATGAAATTTTTCGATAACATTTGCTTAAAATTCTAATTTGCATTGAAAAGTAAATACCATTAAAATAAAATTCTTGGAAATTTATTAACATAAATTCTACGTGTGTGAACATGGGCCATATAAAAGAAAAGAAAACCTATATAAGTTTAGTTTTCTGTTCTTAATATTCTATTGAGCATCTCTCTCTCTCTCTCTCTGTCTCTCTCTCTCTCTCTCTGTCTCTCTCTCTCTCTCTGTCTCTCTCTCTCTGTCTCTCTCTCTCTGTCTCTCTCTCTCTGTCTCTCTCTCTCTCTGTCTCTCTCTCTCTATAGCAGATAAATCCTACTTGAAATGGATTATTCGCGTTCTTATAATGGTTACTGGGACATTGTATCAGCAGAAGCTGTTTGATTTTACGTAGGTTGGTAGGGTTTCATGGCGCAAGGTCCAAAATTGGACATGCTGCGCCAAATATATTTCTGGTGTGTGTGTGTGTTTTTTTTTTTATTTTCCTAATTGTTAATTTTTTTTAAACCCAAACAACATTAAAACTTTAAAAAAAATCAGTGTATATATATATGTATATTAAAATCCAGTTATAAAATATAAAAGGAAAATCAAAAAAATATATATAATTTTAAAATTTAAAACATAAATATAATGTAAAAAACCTATTGTCCACAAAAAGGCAAATAGGTTTCTGTGGGGTAGTTCCCCAAGCAAATCAAATAAGGTTAAAATATCACAGTTAAAAATAGTAAACGATATTGGTTAAAACATGGGCATGAAATTAAAATATGATACACAGTGAAAGGTTCATCACACGTTTCACACCAAGGATTTAATTCGTTTAGAAACAAATGTCTATGTGTGAAACTTGTGTGTCCGATACGAAGGCGAGTTAATCTTACATCAGCACTTCGTATCGGTAAAATTGTTAATGAGGTGATGTATTGAAATATGGCACGCAATTTATTATTGACCTGCATGCTCCATGATTCCTGCCAAAGAGAATTGATTAATATTTTAACATTTCGCCTCACGTCAGACAAAGGAACTGATAGAAGACATGGGCCAGATGCAGATTTAGCAGCTGCATCAGCCTTCTCATTGCCATCTAGACCTACATGACTTAGGATCCAGTAGAAAATAATGTCATATCCCTTACCAGCAAGGGAATCTAATGCTCGAAAAATTTTAGACACAACAGGATGGCAGTCAAAACTACCGTTCCGCAAAGCTTCCAACACACTCAAACTGTCAGTGTACACACAATATTTAAAAGTGTCACTTGTATTCATCTGCTGAAGTACTTGGTAAATATCAGTTGCTTCAGCAGAGAAGATGGAACAGGACAAGTGGAGGCTGTAGCTAAAAGTTTTGTTTTCAATAACTACAGCACAACCAACATGTACAATAGATTTTGATCCATCGGTGAAAATTGGTGTATACGTGGAATATTGACAGCGATGTGAGGCATACAGCTGCTGGAAAACAGTAGTTCTTGTGTCTGATTTGCTGTAACGTGCAAAAGGATTGATAATTTTAATCTGTGGATCATACCAAGGTGAATGTAAAAGAAGGTCCGTTTTATTAAAATGGACATCACATAAATCTGAGTATAATAAGTTGGACTTTGTCCGAGTGAAAAGGTGGTATGCTGTATGAACGTGCGTCATACAGCCTCATTAATGCAGGAGTAGTAGTCATGGAATGTAATGGATGATGAGGGTCAGACATAATTTTTGCATAATAATTGAGAGACAGCTGCATTCGTCTCAGGTCTAAAAACAGTTGTTCGCAAATTGAATATAGACTGTGGACGGGTGATGTGCGGAATGCGCCCGAACATATTCTCAAAGCAGAGTGATGTATTGTATCCAATCTGCGCAGAACAGAAGACCTGGAAGATCCATACACAACACACCCATAGTCAATACGAGATAAAATTAATGATTGGTAGACACGAAGGCCTTGCGATCAGCACCCCAAGATGTGTTAGAAAGCACCTTGAGGATATTAAGCAATCACATGCACTTCTTCCGCAAATGAAACACATGCGGAAGAAAATTTAATTTTCGGTCAAAAATTATACCCAGAAATTTTATCGCGTTGACAACAGGGATAGGTGTATTGTTGATGCAGATAGTAGGATCATTGTGCAGGCTAGTCTTCCTGCAGAAATGGACACAATTACTCTTGCCAGAAGAGAATGCATGGCCATTCTCAGCACACCATCATTGTGCAGGCTTGTCTTCCTGCAGAAATAGACACAATTACTCTTGCCAGAAGACAATGCATGGCCATTCTCAGCACACCATGCAGCAAGTTTGTCAACTATTGTTTGTAGTTGTCTCTCTATTAAACGCATGTCAGAAATCTCACATGATATCTGCAGGTCATCAAAATAAAGCATGCCATATACAGGAGGTGAGATTTTATGGAAGATGCAACTGATGTAAAGGTTAAAAAGTGTGACACTTAAAATAGACGCTTGGGGCACACCCTCGGCTCGAATAAAAGTATTGGACAAAACTGTTCCAATATGTATTTTAAAAACACGGGAGCGTAAAAATTTTTTTTAGTAATATCGGAAGATTACCCCGAAAGCCAAAATCATATAGTGAACAGAGAATTCCATATCGCCATGCTTTCTCGTCGTCGCTTGCTTTCTCGATATCAAAGAAAATGAAGACCAGATGGTTCCTCCGCACAAAAGCATTGCGGATTTGGGTCTCCAAATATGTGATATTATCGAGAGTGGACCTGCCTTTACGGAAGCCACTCTGATTAATATTTATATATTTATTTTTTCTAAGACATATACGAGACGGGCGTTGACCATACGTTCGAGAGTCTTACACAAGCAAGATTTTACGTAGAGATACAGGAAGAGTAACGGAAGATATCATATTCTTCTAAACAGATAGCTCTATAATGTATACTATCAGAGCCAGGGTAGGCATAATCTTCATGATAATCCACATGGTATCCTCTGAGAAATCCTCATGTTACTGAAATCATGAATGAAAAATTCAACTACGTTGAGTCAAATAACTATTATCTTATAAATAGAATTTTTAGACTGAAGCATTATACAGTATTAGAATGCAGTTGGTTGGTAAAATAGTTAAATAATCAGTGATAGTGACTATCCATGTAAGCTGACAACTGGATATACTACAAACCATGAGATGAAACCAGTAAACATTATAGAACCACCTCTGAGTTTATTCTTATGAAAGAGACTTTTCTATTATAGGCTTCATTTGGGGTTCAGTACGTGTAAATCACAGCCGTGGTGTGAAATATATATAAATACACATACATACATAGCAATGTAGGCGAGCCCTAGACTGTACCTTTAAATTAACGGATTTAGAATACTAGCCTATCACCAAATGCCTCGTAATTTCGAACCATTGTCAAGTGATGATAATACACCAGCGCCAGCACCCTCTTCTCTACATCTAAATAAGACTAGCAGAAGGACTTTGGAAATCACATATTAATGTGGACATTCCTCAAACAACGGATTATCTCTTTTTAAATACACGGCGGTGCACCTGTACCAAACTTTAACCGATTATGAATACTCGCTTATCAACAAAAGTATCGTAATTTTATACCAAGGCAAATGACGAGGTCACACTTGAGTGGCCAATTCCTTTTCAACATTCATGCCACTCCAGCTAAAGAAGTAGATGTCACAAATTAACATGCACGTCTCTAATACATGAACAACCCAATGTTAAAGAATGTGGTTATCACATCAATTGCTACACTTATTAAATGATGTTTAATTTTCTTTTAACTTATTGGAAGTCGCATTAAGCTATACAGCAATTGGAACGGATTTATCAAAGAGCACAATGCATGCTTCCCTTAATTACATTTCAAGATCTTAAAGTACTCACACTATATTAGTCTACTTACGATTCAAGTGTTCACTGTGGTAATATATAGGCCAAATTTTGTGTCTATCCGGTAGTGAAAGCAGCTGGTTAACAGTTTTCTTGCTGTAGCACTGAAAGTAAAATGCACTTTGAAAATTGGAACAAAGGAGAAGACTCTCGATATATGACCTTGCACGCTCAAACGTATTATTTCAATTGGAATTACTGCAACTACGACCTATTTAAAATACCCCAGCCACTTTAAGTGAATGCGATGGATTTTCAATGAAGTCGCGATTCAAAAACACTATTTTTTGATAATGAGAATGTTGTTCTATAAAAACAAGACAAGGTGGCCTCACCAACTGCAATGTCATCAAAAGATTCGCAATTACATTTCGACCCCAAATACGTGTTGTTGTATACCCCATTTGCCCAGCAACGCTAGACCCGGTTCATAATCTTGAATACCCCCCCCCAAAAAAAAAAAAACCAAGCACCATTAAATAATAATCATATAAATCATTCTAAAATAGCCTCAGGCTTTCAAGGATTTGTTCTGCCGCAGCTTGTTCGGAGGAGCGGTTGGTACATGTCTCAAAAATGCTGGTGCTCTTAGAATATGTTAATGACCTGAGGTGACCACTTCGAAAGCGGGCAAGTGCGGTGTGTTCCTGTCTTTTAAAGCCATGAGCCCTGGATGGGGAAAAGTTGAAACTCTGTTAGTCATAGACCACAGCACCTAGTGGTAGAGGACTGACTTAGCTCTTGTTGGTATCTCATTTAGTCTAGCTCTTACCCTATGGATACCTATCCGGCATGGGTGATCCTAATGGGAGTTTCATTAACACTGGCATAACTCTCAGAGTTTATTAAATTATGCTCGTATGCTGTTTATGGAATTTTATTTAACTATGGTGGGTTAAGTAATAATCTATACAAAATCTGGTAGCAGTTTTTTGAGTTTACTGTCTGTTTTGCACCTTGTTCTTCCTTTCGGTGGTTACAAGTTATCTTAGTCTCCATCTGTCTTATTTCTTATTTAGTTTTTCTTCAATTGTTCAGTATTATGGATGTTCTTTTCTCATAATCATTATGACTGATAAACGATGCACTGGCTATATGCACTCCACATGTTGGCTTCTTTATAACCTGGACAGGTCTTTTCCTTTAGCATCTTCCGACACAAAATTAAGCTAGGAGTAGAATATACTCGCAAACTTATTGAAACTAGAAGAAAATAAGTGCAAATAAGTGGGTAGTTACGTATTTTATTTAGTTCTATTCTATAATAACACACGCAAATAATGAATAAATTCTCAAATATTTTATTCGAAATTTCTATTTTAACATACATATTTAAAAAAACAAAGTTAATATTTTATAATTTTTTCTAATTTATAAAATAAATCTGCATTTAATTTCATTTGACAAATAACTAAAATTTTTGCTCCACTTCTTTCATTAACAAACCTTAATTACAGTAAGCGTTTTCTCTCAGTCTGACACAAAGAATAAAATAACCCGTTTACTGTAAGTTAAAAAACGATATATAAATCTGATTCTTTCATTTTTTAAAAAATAAAAATTTATTTTTTCGTGTAATCCCATGTTTTGATGTTATATATTAAATATATTTTTTCTTCAATGCTGATAACATTAAAATGTAAAAAACATTCAACAGCAGTTATAAAAATAAAGCTTTGCAAATCCGTAAACAAATGTAACAGCCTTAAATTAGATTTTTATGCAGATGTTATTTAAGTAACCATCACTGGAGAAACATGTGCTATTTAGAAATATTAGGAGCTATTAAAGCTTTTTGAGATAAAGGGTAGAATCCGAAGAAGTAACATTTAAATTAATTAGCAAAGTTAAAGAAACAAACGAACCATTTCATTTCAAGTTATTCCGGCAAAAATTACTGTTTTATTTAGTTTTTATTCTAAAAAAATAACACTTAACTTTTTGCATACTGCGTTAAAGATAAATTAACAAAATGACTACTTATTTTAGAAGAAAATTTCTATGGATTTTAAAAGCGATACGAGACAATAACAATATCATTTTCTGTTAAACTAATGTTTATTTCTATTTCAGTTGGAACATAAAAACAATTATTTTTATTGAAGTTGGTTTTCATTACATTTAATTTCATTAATGGATAAACCAATTTTGATTTTTTTTATTCGTTAAAAATAAAATATATTTTCAAAAAAGAAAATTTTATGAAAAAAATTTTGATTCATAGTTGCATTTATGATGACAAGTATTTTGTTTCTTTATACATTTTTATTTTTGTCAGGATTTTTCTGAGACCAAAAGTAAATTTTATTTACACAATCGTGATTAAATTATGTAACTAATTTAAACTGTATTGTGTATTGTGAATGCTTCCATTATAAATATGATTTCTCATTATGTTATATATTACACATCCGTATCGTGTATTTACTTAAATAAATTATTTTTGTTTATCATTGAATTAAGAAACATGATAAAAACTTCACATTCAATGTAAGTTTTACTTGATATTGTGATATATAGTTATATATATATATAACATTTAAAATAATTTTATTTCAAATTACGCGTTATTAAGTTACAATTAAGTTAAGCATAGCATGATACTAACAATGTAAAACGAAACCACACAAAAACTTTCAACTTTTATTCTTTTATCTATATGAAAAAATTAGCACAGTCTCTAACCATCTAGCCTGTCTAGTGAGCGGCGTGCCTGGCTGCAGATAGGGAGACCTTGGGTTCGAATCTCGGTTCGGGCATGGATGTATTTTCTCTATCTCCCTCTGTTTTTGTCCTTTCCTTGAATGAATGAGTTGTGTGAATGGTTATCTATCCTATAAGAGAGTACCTATGGTACGTGTGTATTGAGGAAGTTAGACTCCACATCAAATTAAGGTTCATTTGGGTAAGTGGAGCAGCGCAACCCATATTAACAGCTTATCTGGCACACGACATCAACAACAGCTATTCCTCTGCGGCTGGAATTAATTAAATGATAAGTGGTGTTTCAGAGTGCGCCCCTATTCAGAGTAGATGACTTTAATGATTTAAAATCAACATTAAGTTTAAATTCCTGAAACTTATTAATTTTCGTTGATTTTTTAAAGTATTTAGTTTTAACTTTTAAAATTTCTACTCAGACTATTTAATTAGCTTTATTCCAATGAAGCTCGTGATTTATAACGTAAATTTATGACTATTTTGTGATATTTCATTTATGAAAGTCATCTTTGATGTTACTTATGATACTTAGCCAAGACAAGCTCTTTATGACGTTGCCTATGAGAATTTAAGTTAGAAGGGTGTATTTTTTGGTTAAACAGAGCACCATGAGGCTCTAAACTCCTCCTATAGATGGCACCACCAGAGGATCCATTCCCTCAAATTTCGCATTGATCTGAAAGGAAATTTTTTTCAGACCATTACACTACGACCGGTAACTACTTAACAACCGACCACAGGACTTTTCTATTCTACAAATTTAACAGACACATATACCGCATTTACTCGGTGGGTCTTTGGTGGCATTGAGAACCGAACCCCACCCGTCCGAATGGAAAGCCGATGGCCTAACCACTAGGCTACCACGTCCATGTCATCCTTGAATGTATCAAACAAGAATAGGAAGTATGTGTACTGTTACTTAAGTTACTAGTAACGAGTAATTTCAAATTTCGGAACATTAAAACAGGGAAACATATTTTTTTTTACTTAAATTACATGCAACAGAAAATGCATTGATAATAAAAACAGTTCACATAATACACATGATGCTTTTATCATAATGAAATATTTGTGTATCCAATATGAATAAAATTATCTTTAGGTAAAAAAAAAAGAAAAGAAAAAGAAATATTAAATTTGTTTATATATTGATTAAGACAGTTACAATGGCACTGGATTTCGATAACTATAAGCAATATTCATTCTAAATGATAAATAGTAAGATTTTGACTGAAATCTCTAAAATGTGATTTAAGGTGCTATAAGTGTTACAATTTTTAATGAAACTTTTTATTGAGCACAACTTATTTAATGATACAGCTCTATTTAAAAGCAAATGTTTAATTTTTTTATATATTCATGCATACATTGTGCTCTGAAATTATTTCCTTAAAAATGTTTTCTGGCTGACAGAAAACATGAATATGAATAATCAAAAAATAATTACTACTTCCCGAATATTCCTTAACACTATGGTAGTGTTACGAAAGTAGTGTACATGTACCACATGGAAGATTAATGTATATTGTAATACAAATACGATATATATTAATCATCCATGTCATACATCTGAGTCCAAATTTGAAATAAATATAATTGAGAATTTATCATAATTTGAAATAATTATTTTGCACCGCTAAGTGATCTATAGACTATTCAAAAAAAAATATTTTATATGAACACTCCCCCTATATCATAATATGCATAATATGATCAGTGCTTAAATTATTGCTATTTCAAATTTCTATCCAGTGTAAATCATTTTAATATTAAAAAGATATTATCTTCAGCTTACAGGTAACGTAAAGGTAGATTTATATAAGCGGCTTATTATTTTTAAGGTAAATATAATACCTATATTTTTCAAATGAAAAAAAAATATTTATTTCATACAATGGTTTTATGGTTGTGTGTATTCAGTAATTTTGAAATAGTTGCCGATCCTAACTATAGATTTTCTCACTGTTATAAGTCACACTTATTATTTTTAATCATTTTATATTCCTTCAGAACTCCGTAGATCTGAATGAAAATTTTCTGACTCATTCCATGATTTATCGTGTTAATTAATGGCAGCTGCAGTACGTAAAATAGATCTGGTTGCAATGTCCTCTAAGTGAAATGATACCTCTGGGATAAGTTCAAGTTTAGGAGTCTTTTACTTGGTATTTATTTCTAAATTATGATGACTCATCTACCCTTGGAATTAATAGAGCACATATAGGGGATGCCCCACAATAAAGAATACCCATATTTCTTGTTCCACATGTAATGTGGCTGAATTTAACGGTGTCATAGGGAATTTGTGAATAAATAAATATAGTAACATCTTTTAAATTGCACATTTACTAATTTCATGAAATATATAACCATTACTTACTCTGGAAAACATATCACTTATGAACTGGGAATGACAAATCATCTTACACCACGCCGATGTCATCTGAAGCCACTGTTTTCAGAATGATACTAAGAGAGAGAGAGAGAGAGAGAAGCAGAAATCCACTATTTTCTAGAAATATCTTAGGTGCTCTATGAGTCTTTTTGCTTCTATTTTCTTGTTGATAAAATTTTTAAAAAATCTGCAAAAATCTGACGTTTTGTTGTTATCTTGTGACAGCTAGGCTGTCATTATGGGGTGTTCTGCTCCACTTTTCCAACTAAACTATATTTTGGTGTGGAGTCCGACTTCCTCAGTACACACATGTCATAGGAACCCGTTTATAAGGTAGGCAATCATTCACAATTCATTCATACAAACAAGGGACAAAGACAGGATAGGCAGAGAAAAAATACATCCATGCGCGAACCAAGATTCTAACGCAGGACTTCCCTATCCACAGCCTAGCACGCTGACCTTTAGACAAGTTGAGTGACGAACCTGGCGTTTTAATTATATCTTTGGCCATGCAGATAAATTTATAAACTTCAATAAAAGTTTAAAACTAAATGCTGAAGAATTTATTTGTTTAATTTAATATCGACGATTAGAAAACAATTTTTAAAAATAATGCCTTCTCATTTATTGGCATTTACTTGTAATTTCAAATATTTGCAAATAAATATCAAGAAACTTGTTTAATTTTAAATCAATAATAAAAGAACACTTTCTGTTCTGTTTATTTATATCTTCTTATTTAAAATATTTTCACTGAATAATAAAAATCCAGTTATTCTAGGATAAGAGACAAACTATTTGTAATATCTCAGGAAGACCAACAATAAAGGAGCGAGTATTCTGTCTGCTATTTCTGGGATTATGCGACTTGAAAATCCTGCAGCCATGTCGGAAATCAATTTCCTTCATTCAGCCTGTCAAATCACTCGCCCAACTACTTGTTTATTCACTCTTGTAATCAATATTTGCCCCCACACACGCTCCTGGCAGAAGTCGACTCGTGTCAAGAGCATGACGTTTGTACTGGGTTGATTAATCGGCAGACAGTTCGAAATGCGTCTTAGACATATAGACTGTTCTGTAAAATATTTCCTTAAAATTAGTAGAACAAACCCTCAAGTCGTTCGGAAAATTGTATATTAACATTCAAGTAATTCTGCTATAAGTGATGCTTCAATTTGGAATTAAAGTTTTCATAAGTTTACTTTAACTATTAACTTAGGGCACAGCATAAAAATAAATGTTTTACGGGATATAAAATTTAATTTAATTTTATATTGAAAACAGATTTTTTAAAAATGATAAAATTGTTTTAATAAATTGATAAAAATTAATTTTGAGAAATCTTGATAAATAGAATATAGTACTTACCACAAAAATTTAAATTTTTATGCTACGAATAATGGTTTAAACTGATTTATCAATTGTATGTTGTGTAAACCATTATTCATAATCTGCAAGTTATAAATCAATTGAAATTATGTAAATTAGCAATTTATTAAATTAATATGAACATTAATGCACAATGAAAGAATATCGAATATGATAAATTTTAGGTTTAAGTAAAAAAAAAAAAATATTAAGCAAATAAACATGTATTCTGAATACGGAACATTGAATCCAAACACTGAGAAATTTAAAAGAATCACAGTTGCACAGCATGCGTGATTTCAAAATCTGTGAAATATATTACTTTCCTTCAGTAAACACTATTTGCACACGTTATGAATTTAATCTGTTATAAATTAATTTTTTGTGCTCCTCGCCGGTTATAATGCTATAAGTGTATTTCCTGGTTGAGGAAATTGCAAAATAATCATAATATGAATGCCACATTTCATAGGAATTTTTCTAATTACAACAATTAGAATTCGTAGAATTCAAAAGAAATAACATTTAAAAAGCTAAATCTCTTATAGGTAATAGATTTTAAGTGTGCTTATGACTCATTTTGCGATCATACCACGGCCTAACCACTGGGCATTTGCGATGCCCAGTGGTTAGGGCCGTGGTAGTCTTGTGATTAGGGCATCGGTATTCCGTCCGAATGGGTGGGTTTCGATTGACAATGCCGTCAAAGACCCACCGAGTACTTGAGATAAACGTGATCATTAATCTGTAGAATCGAAAATCACGTGGTCGCTCGTTGAGTAATTACTATGGGTGTAATAGCCTGAAGAAAATCTCCTCCCCCTCCAGATGTATGTCAAAATTGAAAGAGTGGATCCTCTGGTAGTGGCATCTACAGGAGGAGCTTAGAGCAAAATCATGCTTTCATTTTCTGGTTAAACGAAAGACTGACTAAAATTCGCATAGCCAACGTCATAGTGAGCCGGGCTTGTCCAAGTGTCATAAGTAACAACAACGGGACTCGTTTTAATTGTTCCCATATGATATGTGGTAAAAGCTTTTTGATACTTCCTTGAGTATGTAATATCGAATATAAAAATCTAATATTCTAGAATATTTAAATAAAATAATATAACTGTGTTTAATCCTTATTTGTACTCTAAGATGTTTTAACATAATAATATTTGATTAAAGTTTCGAGTACATAAACTTATGACCTCTTAACTGTTAGACAAACCTTTCATTTTTAGTTATAACTAACTTCATAAAAATTAAGTAAATAAAAATTTATAAATTTCAAAAAGCAACACAGCTAACTGATGCAGAAGGTTAATTTTAAATCCTGTGATTAATCTAAAAAATGCTATAAGGTATTTGGTGTAAAATTCTTCAAGTGCTCTCTACAAATAAAAAGGTCGAAAACAAAATTTAATAAAAATATGTATGAAGAAAATCTATATCAGCCTTGATAAAATATTAATTAAACAATGTATTACAAGAATAGGGTTTCTTTAACATTACTTCAGGCAAAGTTCAGTTCCTTGATTGACTTTTTATAATAATTAATTTATTTTCTTCAATATGAATAAATTGTTTAGCTGAAAATAAAAATGTACTTAATTAGTTTTGGTGATATTCATCGCACCTAAGCAAACTATTGTGTACTGTTTATATACTATGTGATTTTTTCTAATATATTTCTTAAATAATTAAGGATTTTGTGAAGGAATTTATGACAATGTAATAGTTCACATGTAATATCAAAAATAATTTTGCCTTTCTATTATTTTTCTCTATTACTGTAAGAATAAACTGGCATAAAAAATGTTGCCTCTCTGACTTCATTTCAGCAGTTGATGGGTTCAATTCCCACTTGGAAAGTGGATGTATGTAGCAATTCGGAAACATTTTTAGGTTCGCAGTTGAATTAGTCCAAATGTAAAAAACGAGATTATCAATTAATAAAAACAAACTATGTAACTTGAATTTCAAGCTTAACGGTGACACAAACAATTTTAATATTTACAATATTCATTTTATTTTATCTGTTTGCAGACTTATAATCTTTCAAATAATCAACATCAAAGCAATAACTTTCACATGGTCATTACAAAGCTCTGTTTATATTTAAATTAATAACAGGCAATTAATTCCACTTTATAAACTTGCTTTCTTTTTTAATTTTGCCTAAAAGTAGATTAAAAAAATGGAGTATTTTTTCATAAATATTGCTTCTCAATCTCGAATGTTTAATATGTGAACAGAAAAGCTTATAAATAATAATATTCAATTAACATAGCGAAATATAATTGCAACAGTACATTAAAATGAAAAATTCATTTATTTATAATAACTATATATAAAATTATGTTTAAATATGTCTAATAAAGAATGTTTAATTATGTTAAAATTATATGTCTAGAGAATGTTTCATCAATATATTTATGTTCATTACTTAGGCAGTAAAAATAAATAATACAAATTTTAACAAGTATAAATTGCCCCCAAATGTTATGAAAGTTTAGTTGAAATTTCAATTAAGTCAAAGCAATAAAAACCTGGTTTGCAACCAGCCTAATAAAAGATAATAAATATGTCATATAAAATGACAGAAAATGTTAGATTTTTGTTGTATGAGTTTCCAAATCTAATATGAAAAATTCATACACTAATTTACTGCTGATATTAACTTTACATTTAGTAAAAGAATATATTAACTCTTTGAGTTAAATAATGAACTTACACTTATGCAATATATATATAATTATCATAAATAATTAATGAAAACATTAAAACATTTAATATATAAATAATAAAAAATTAGTGTTTATTACTTTTATTTGAATAATGTATTAATAAATAACATTTATTTTTATTAATAAAAGTGATGAATTTTATTACTTAATTATTTTTATTGAAATGAGGCATGCTTTGTAAGTATTTTGCTTAAAACACATACTGGTTTTTATATTTAATTTAAATGGCTTTTAATTTAAATAAAAATAAACAGTTTAATTTTGGGTATAATAACTAATAATTAACATATTGTGAAGAATGGATGGTCCTATTAACTCCTCATTTCTATAAATCACAAGAATTATGTATAATTATGATAGTACAGTATGTGGTGTTCGAATATCTTTATAGAATATTATTAGGTTATACTCATATTTTTACTTAAAAATATACTATAATATTCTTTTTCTATAAAAATATACTAATTTTATTATTAATTAGTAAATGTAATTTAGGAAAAAAATTTTTCTCAATTACATCTACTAATTACTTAAAAATATATTATGCATTATTCATTCATTAACTAAAATATATATTAAACATCTAAAGATTAAAAATATACAAATATTATTTTTGTTTTCTTGAATTACATTTATGAATGGCAGTTACCATGGGTGTAATGGTCTGGAGAAAATTTCCTCCCCTCCAAATCAGTGTCAAAATTGAGGGAATGAATCTTTGGTGGTGCCTTCTATCGGATGAGGTTAGAGCAAAGTCGTACTTTCACCATCGTGATGTTCTGGTTCAACGAAAGATGCAACCTACTGACTGAAATGCGCATATCTAACGCAAGGAGAGCTCGGCTTGTCCAAGTGCCATAAGTAAAAATAACCACATCTTCGAATTTATCTTCTCTTAACAAATTCGTTCATTTCTATAGGAAATATTCGTAATATCACAAAGTTAATAATACTCTAACGTCTTAATTTCTCATAATAGTTTTGGTCACGTTATGTAAATTGTTGACACAATTTTTTTTAATTTCATTTGTGTTATTCTTATACTGGATTAATTTATTAGATTCTGATATATTATTTTAAGTTATAAAACCTAAATTGTAGCTAATATTCGCAAGTAAATGAAATTAATTCACTACATTCCTCTTATCAAGTACATTTGTTTTTCAACATTCTTTTATGTTTTCATGAATAGAATAATAACTGCAAAGCAAAAATATGCCCAAAAAATTAATTCTTTCTGATATAATTTATTTTTGTTATATGATCACTTACAGTGAGGACTTTGTAAGGAAACTATTTTATTCTTTTAATTAATTGTTAACTTACATACTTAAAGACAAATTCAAAGTAACCGTTGTGGAACCGAAATTTTGAATGTCAATCTAATAGCTATTAGCTCAGACAACATAACCTAGAATTCTTTAACTTGCTTTTTTTTTGTCTTGTGACAGGTAGACTGACAATATAAGGTGCGCTGTTCCACTTTTTCATACTGAACCATATTTGGTGAGGAGCCCGACTGCTTCAGTACACACATGTCATAGGAATCATTTTATAGGGTAAGCAGCCATTCACATCTCATTCAAATATAGACAGGACAACGACAGGAAAGATAGAGAGAGAAAATATATCCATGCCCGAAACGGGATTCGAACCCAGGACCTCTCTATCCGCAGTCACGCACTCTGACCACTAGACAGGGCGGTCGACTTTAACTTGGTTTAAAAAAACGCATATTACAATCTTGAATTTTCTGAAAAACATTCTGTCTGTTCGATATCAATAAAATTCTTTACTTTTAAAATAAGGCACAGATGCCGTATAATTCAGGATACCAAATTCTAACTTTGTTGAATTTTTTGGCAGATTTCTTTTTTATCTGTCAACTTAGTTTTTATTGCGTCATAGATATGGAGACTTATATGAATTATGGAGAAAATTATTTTTTGGCAGCTCTAGTATTTATACGTCATTGCGTAAGTCACAACACATCATCTTGGCAAAATCTCTTCATACCCAAAAAAATTCAAAACTTTGAATCCTTGATTATAGAACATCTCTATTGACAATATATATACATATATTGTCAATAGAGATGTTCTAAAATTCAGGATTCAAAATTTTAAATTTTTTATAATTTTTTTGAATTGAATTTCAATATATATATATATATATATATATATATATATATATATATATATATATATATATATATATATATATATATATATATATATATATATATATATATATATATATATATATATATGTATTTGAAAATTTAAATATTTTGTGACTAATGTATTGACAATGATATTTGCATACTTAATTTTTGGAAATGATTCGATTTCTCTTCTTTAAATTTGTTCATGGAATGCAGTTCATATAGAAAGGATATTGTGCATATTGCTGCGAGCTCTTACAAAAAAAGAATTAACAGTAAAGTCACATTAAAGTCCTTATAAACATACATAAGAGTTTCGGAAATAATTATTCTATCATTATTTAAAGACTATTTTTAATCCTTAACTGAACAGGCTTTGTCATTTTTGTAAATTTCAATTTTAAAACATTAGAAATCTATATAATCCTTAATTTTTTCAAATATTTTTAATCCTTAATTTTTATTCAATGTATTTTATAAATAAAGTGAAAAGAGTTTTTGAGTTGGCAACTGTTATATTCCGGATATTATTAATATGAAAAGAATATTATAGAATGATTGCTGAGTTAAAAAACTCAAGAGAAAGCTATTCCTTATTAGAAGTTCCAGATGAAGTAATAGAACAAAAGATGAAAGGATTAAAAAGTACTGATTCTTAAGTCAGAACAAATGAATTTCCGTGAAAAAGAAAGGACCCTATATGTAAAGATTTAATCTATAAGAACAACAAAAATCCCTAGATAAACCATTAGTTAACTTTAGTCGTGTTGCAATTAATTCTTAGTCTAGTTTTTTCCCCTAATTTACTCATTGATATTTTGAATTGAGTTTCGTCTTTTCAATAAGATTTATAGATTTCTTCTCTTGAAGGAGTTGAGATTCCACAGTGATCTTACCATGTCTAGCTGCAGTTTTTTATTAAGGAAACTGAAATTGTGAGGTTAGAATTTTGAAATTTTTGGCCTGTCGAAATAATGTTTTGATGTTTTTTAATTAAATTACGAAGCACATTAAATAAAATAAGCCAAATTTAAATTGTTTTTCATAAAATTTTATCACAAAATCCATGACTGAAGAGACGCATTTCGACCAAGGCAAATAACCAGAATTTTATTTTAAAAAATATAAAACCACTTAAAAAAAGTTTTAGAAGATCCCATTTTTATTGAAAAATTCATTTCAGAAAAACACAATGTCTGGACAATTTTTTATTGCGCTTTTCTTCATTGTATTTCTCATATAAGAAACATTACTATGTTTGTTTTTTTTAAATAAAAATATCTGCTTTTGTATATGAAATTAAATTTTCAAGGATAGAAAACTGAATATGATAAAATATCTTAAAATAAATAAATACTTTTGAAAATCAAAGTTTTAAGGTTATACGATAATATTTCCGCTGGAAAAACAGAAATGGTAAAGTTTCGATTGTAAGAATACTTTATAATATTTCATTTCGAAATAAAGAGATTTCCAGTGTTTGAAAATTGAAAGTTACAGAAATGACAAAGATAGGAATTTAAGAACTATTGATCAATTAACAAAATATCGGCTTATATTTGAGCAGAGCAATTTATTGCAAAATTAGGTATAAATTTATATTGATCAAAACTGTCTTGAAAATTTTGAAAACAGAATAAATGTTTTTTGGAAAAATGTCACGTAGGAAAATATTTTTAATGATATTATTTAAATAAGATATAAAAATTATCAAAGTAAGTGACGCACCAATGGGGCGCATCCAGATGAAATCTCATTATTTAGAAACGATGGAACAATTTTTTCATTCAAAATATTTTCGTTCTAATTGCAACCATTAAACATGTAGAAAACTAAAGAAATCGCCAAAAAATATATATAAAAACTATATACAGGTTTATAACTATTAAAACAGACTTATCCCTGTATAGTAAATTATTTAAATACAAGATTTAAAATGCGTGTGTAGCATAAATATAAATTAACATTTTATTTTATATGCCACTGTATATATGAGCAATTACGAAAAATAGAGTATAAGTTTCGATATTATATATAAATACACATATATATATACACACATCAAAACTCAGTAATATGTATTCTAATCGACAAAATGATTTATAGTATTCATTTTTACATTCAATATTCTTGGATTTATTTTGAACCGAACTATGTTGTTGTTATTAATACCATCTGATATAGCTCCGCTATATCAGATCCATGAGGCCGTAAACCTTTAAAAAATCGAGGAAAAGGAGAGGTCTCTCAAGAAACTCTTCCATAGTAAAACCCAGGCAATCTAGTAGGTGATGAGGACAAGCCTCGCTAGAATTACACTTTTTACAGGTTGGGAAGAGCTTAATTTGTCACCTGAAAGTGAGACTCCTAGTATGACCACTGGAAAATATTCAGGTAGAGATGTTTGTGCAGCACGAGACCCTTGCATGCCAAGGTCTCCACCAGGACGCCTGCATCGATACCAGTTGTGACTTGGAGGGACAATCCAAACTTTGTTGACACTAGTTTTGCGGAAAGAAAACAATTCTGAAAAAGTGAAGGTCAAATCTGGAGAGGCTGGAAGGGAAGTATCTTCCTTAACCAACTGGTCAGCACGTTCATTGCCAATTAGGCCCACGTGAGAAGGTATCCACTGAATATGGATGTCGTGGGAGGTAGATAGAGCAATTAACATACGAAGGATAGAAACACCAGCTTGGTCCGTTACTCTATCCCAATTGCTCAAGTGTTGAATACAGCTTCAACTGTCAGTGAAGATCCAGATTTTATCAAAGGTGGCTCCAGATTTGATATCTTCCAGACACGTTTGAATGGCAAGAAGTAATCTGCGAAACACAGAACAAAAATCTGGGTTTCTAATGGATCTTGATTCATGAACTTCGGTAGGGTAAATAGTGTAAATTTCACTGCCGGCATGGTGATGATCGTCACTGTCATCCGTCCATATTTTGGTCTTCAGTAGGAACATTGTTAATTATCTCCAAAGCCAATTGTTCCAAATAATCTGGAGGGTGGTTGATTTTGGTTATTTCAGAGAGAAAAGCTGTATGGAAAACACTCTAGGCATGTCCATATTTGGTTTAACCAGTCTGCAAAGGAATTGTGCATCAACGTTGAGCTTGATTGCCTCAATCGAAAGGGCCCGAGAAAAAGAACTGTCCTTTTTCAATCTTTGGTGATTCTGCCAATTAAATAAAAACTTAGCTGTCCGATTCTGAGTGCCAAGGCTAGCTAATTCGGCAAAGTATTTCACAAGATTATATTGCTTTCTCATTTCCGATGGCTTTAGATTTGTTTCATATAGTATAATTTGGTTCGGGCAGCTGTTTCGTATACCAAAAATTACTGTGGCTGCACTAAGGTGAACTTTCTCAAGTTTCTGCAGATTACTTGTTGAAGCACAGGAGTGTACCTTAAAACCATATTCCAATATGGGTCTCACGAGAGCAACTTAGGTAGATCTAAGGGTTACAGAGTCGGCTCCCCAGTCTCTGCCAGCGATATACTTAAGGATATTGAGACGACGTCTACTTTATCAAACAGGAAGTCAATGCGTCTATTACACCGAATTATTGTTTCATGATAGAAAGCAAACTCAAACCAACACTAAAAGAACAAAAGAAATCACCTCGATGGATAAAGCTAATATCCTCAATAAAGTTTATTACTTTTTATTGAAGATTTTATTTAATAAGCACTTGATAAATTTATGCAGGTTGTTATTATAAGACAATTTATATTGTATTTGTAAAGAATTTTTAAATTTTTAGTTGATACATTTCTTATATTTCATTTATTATTTTTATGAAAACAGGAATTTCAGTTTATATTGTATTTGAGACTTAATTTAATGGAGAGATAGAATTCTTCTTTTTTATCTAATATCTTATATATAACTTCTTTCTAGACGTGCATGTTTAGTTTCAAATACAAGAGAATTCCTTGAAGTAAAACTTTCAAAATTCCTCATGGATGGCAAAAGTGTTTAACTACTAATAAATACATATTGAGGCATTTTCTGACTTAATGAAAATGTATTTTACTGAAATATTTTAGATATATTTACTTACAGAGTTCATAACTCAAACTGCAGAGTAATTATTTGGCGTGCAACTTTTGAATACAGTTTTACTTTTGGAAATTTGTTCAAATCAAAAAATTCCTTTCTGATACACGCGAGAGTTTTTCTAACAAAACATCTGTGGGATTAGTTATAACTTGTTTTTTGAAGAAAGCTTCTATTAAGATAAACTATTTCTGGTCTGAAATATTATTAATGTATATTTGCTGTTAATATTTTCATTCTATACTAATAAAAATATACTGTATTATAATATTCAAATTTGTTATGCTTTCTAGTTTGACAGATATTTGTTTTTCAAAATGACCTTGAATAAATTCATCTGCGCTTTTCATGATTATTATTGTAAAATAATTTTTCGATATGTACTATATGAAAAGTGTTGGTTTTCGAAAGTTTGCATCCCATTTTTGATATTCTTGAAATTAATAGTAAAAAAATTCGATGCTCTATTAAAATGTCTTTGTAAAAAATACTTGAGTTTTCTAGAAAACTATAGTATGCTAACAAAAACCTTTCTCAGTCATTGAAATACAATTTTCGATAGATTTTTGCCTATTGGAAACCATTTTGACGAAGTTCAATTGAATTAAATAGAATTTACTTCTTTCTTGAAATCTGTATATTTTTACTATGCATATAACTTCGGATTCCTTACAAATATAAAAACAGATATCAATGCAGTTTGGCGACAAAAAACAGTGACAAATGATTTACATTGTTGAATAAAAATGTAAATGATCAGGATTCTCGATCTGCTTCTCACATTACGATTTTTTTCACGAGTTGATTTGCATACAATATGTAGCGTTATGTGAATTAGGAGCTACTGTAAATATACATCCAAAGTAATAACATTTTATTTTCTGCCAACAGCTTTAATTTAAACATTTAATGTTTATCATTTTGTCAACATTTCTGCTTGTGAGCTGAGAAAATAAGCATTTTTTTAGTTGCAGTTTCCTTAGTTAATGAATGTAAAGAATTGATATTTTTTTATTTAGCTGTCTCTTGACCGCACTCTTTGTCAACCAACATTGCTAAATCGAACTATTTAAATGATAATCATCAATTATGATTAAATTGTTTTACTATACATAAATAGAGGCTTAATTTTCAAGATTATTTAATTCTGCATGTATCATAGATTTCTCTTCCTATTTAAAGAGATTGTTTGAATTCTTAGAAGGTCTACAACAGTTATGGCTTTTTAGAAAAATATTTTTTGATATTTCTATGTAGAAAATTCTATAATCAAACGATGCAATGAAATTTTATTATTTAGTATTACAGCACTTTGTCAAAAGTTATATATAATGGAGAGTCTAACAAATCATAACTGTTGTAAGAGTTTTTCAATATTTACGAGCCACTACCTTACAAATATTTTAATAATAAATTTAATTTTTGTTCATAGACAATGGTCTATATAGTAAGATTCAGGCTTTGCAACAAGGAAACCATGAAAATTCTCAAGCACCTAGTACGTAGGAAACAGAAACGAGGATTCCAATGTAATTTGTTAGACCGATGAAAGTTTAAAATAATTCTTTAGACCTTTTCTTTTGTATCATGTAAGTGATTCGATTTAGTTGTATTCTAAAAGTCAATTTTTGGCAGTTAATTCCTTTAGGTTTTAGTAAAACAATAAAAATTTCAAATTACTATAAATAAGCATGATGAATTCTGTAAGGAAATATTGCTAATTAAGAAAACTTTGCGATATTGAAATATTTTACTTATAGCCCACACTATGTATAAAAATCCTCCAATAACCAATATGGGATGGTTATTAATTTGCCAAAAGGCTATCCATAAGAAACGAGGAAAAAAAAATACCAACTTGACAATATTTTGTTGTTAGTAAGTTCAGATTGTCTGGTTTTGCTAGACAATCTCTATGAATACAAAAAGTCTAAAAACAATATATGATACTGAAGAACGTCTTTTCTTAAAAATGAAAGCAAACTAAAGTATAGGCAAAGATCCCTCTTTCAGCCTAACACCAATGGTTTTCTGGGAAGATCTTGTATCCTTGATGGAAAGTGAGTCCTATGACATGGCCATTCATGAAACACGTGTGTTATTTTCCTATCCAAAGCCAAAAAAACAAACATGCTCTTCTTCTAAAGTACCACAAGTGATTGGGAGGAGTTCTTCCAAGTCTGTTTATTCCATCTTTCTAAGAGAGAATATATCGGTATATGTTAGAGCACCACAAGGACCCCCTCGTCCTCACCAGCAGTTCTGGCAAAGTAGTCAGCATTTTCATTTTAGTCGATTCCAACATGAGATGGGATCCATTGAAAATGGATACTATGATCGAAAGAACGTCACACAAAAAGATCGAAAATATCCAGTCTTGTCTTGTCCCCTATCGCAGTCCAGTTAGACAGGTTTGGAATAGAAACATGACTATCAATTAAATTCGTGAAATTATGTAATTGTTTCTCTACCTGGTACGCGCATTGTAAGACCCACCAGATATCAATAAGCGATAATCGAAAAATCGCGAACACAAAAGTTACGATATCTTATTTTAAATTCCGGAGAGCATGTACTAGTTAGACAGTACACTCCACTGCCAGAAATTTCATCATCACCTCAATTATCATAAGTCTATATCTTCAAAGAAGATTGTGAGTTATCATTTCTAGTCCCTCCAAGGCTAATTGCTCGATAAAAGCCAGATTTTATACATGTTTTTTTTTCTCTCTCTCACTAATCAAAAAAAAAGCATATTAAAGAAAATATATTACCTAGAAACCAAAAAAACATCATCATGTTTATGCTGTCTAAGAATGAATGAATAAGATTAAGTGTTCACCTAATCCCAAGGAAGTTGATATAAAAATTGTTCATGAAATTCTTTGTAATGTAAATGTAAATTTTAAAAAAAATTGTTGTAATGTATGAATAGCAATTACTTTTATGATGACAGTTGCAAATTTTAGAAATTTTTACTGAATAGAAATACTAAATTTCAAATATATTTGACTCTATATTGCTTAGAAATGTTTACTCTTGTTTATGTAACATGGTCAGACATGTGTTTCTAAAAATATGACATCAATAAACTGAATAATAATGTCATGTATTTCTCAGTAGATTGAGTATTTTATCTTCATTATTGACTAAAATTAGGGAAAGAATATTTTGCACAATTTGGATTAATAATACTGCATCATTGTCATTGATATTTCCTATTCTTTCAGAGTAAAATAAATTAACAGAATACAATTTATCATTCATTTAATATATATTTTTTCAAATATAAATTTTGAAATCAACCAAAAGATAACCTATTAAAAAACTTTAAATTACAATACACAATTTAACATCTACGTAAATGAAAGGAATATATCCTTTAATTAATAAAATTTGATCATTTTTCTTTAAAATATGTATTTAAAATTACTACAGTATGAAAACAATTAGCTTTTCTTAGATACAAAAATAAGATTTTGGAAGAAAGTACGAACAATATTTAATACGAGTTTTGAAATAAAACCAAAATCGTATTTTCTAATTTCTTCTTTAAAAATAAATCGATTCCTTAAATAATATATAAGTGAAAACAAATTTCTGTTGTATAACGAATTAATTCTATTTTAATTATTCAAATATTATTTTACCGATTTATGAATTAATATTTAAAAAATAGCACAATTTAAGCTTTCAATTGAAATTTTCATCTAAATATTTTTTCTACTGCTTGCATACTTTCAGATGTTTTGATTTTGAAAATTAATATCATAAAAAGCTATAAAAACGAAAAATATGAGTTTAAAAAAAAATTGTAAGCAAGCTTGATGTAATCAAAAATTGAAGCAAATTTAATTTAGAGATAACTTGAAGCAAATTTAATTTAGAATAACACATTTTTTTAATATAACTGATTCTAGGGCAAATGATGACAAAGCATTCTAAGAAATTGTTTGTTCATAGTGGTATTGAAATTGCGGAAAATTACATAAATGAACTCTAAGTAAAAGATTTTCAATTTATGAAGTGAATTATTATCGAAGCTCGATGGTTTAGTGGCAGCGTTTCATGCTCCCAAGGCACATATTCGGTCCTTGGGCTAGGCAAGGTCACCTCAGCTTTTTATCTCTTCAGTGGGACGATAACTGAGTACCAAGCATGCTTAGGAACTAAGCATTGGAAGTCATAAGTTAAACTGACCACCTAACTGGGACATATTCTTTGCACTCCTCGTCCATGAAAACAGTTATCAGCACTGTAGGCCTTGGCCCACATGGGCTGTCAAGCCACGGAGCTTAGTTAAATGCTCTTATCACTCGAGCATGGATTTTCTAGAGACAGATGGTCACAGCGATATTGATTTGAACAATTTGTTCAACAAATTGAGCTTTAGCTCTAATTATATAAAATTACAAACAATATCAATTAATATTGAAAAATATTCCATTCGTCTATTTTTCTATAAATAATATTGAATAGAGTAATTTAGGTAAATCGAATTTTAGGTAATGAGTAAGAACATTTTAGGTAAAACGAGAAATGATAATTTAGAAATAATATATTTAAAAAATGTTCTTTCAAACTCTTCACTCGACAAGGTTTGGTTTTCGAGTTAACTCCTCTGTCGGTTAACGTTTTCCCTCTACTTTGATATAGCTAAGAAAAATGTTGTTAATTGAAACAAGTTTCTTTAGATGTCTCTATCAGCATCCAATAGTCTGGCTCTTTGTAATAGTGTAAATATGTTTTAATAATTCTATGAGAACTTCCATTAACTAATTGTGTGTGTGATCCTTTATATCAAATAAGTCTATAACCTGTATCTGTAAATTATATTTCTTTTATATTTCGTCATCTACTCTTGTCTAACAATACTTTATTCTTTACAAGTTACGTCGCATAGTTTAGAGTTATTGAATATGCTCCAAAATAACGTCTGACAGCTTTTCGGACAGTCACACATTTTGTATCGTATTGTAGTTGTCTAGAAAAGGTCCCTTGTGTTATCATCATTTGTCATCTGATTGAGTATTGAGGATATGTATTTTCGCTAAATATCCAACTTCCTCAACTTTGCTGATTAAGCATTGTGGTTAGCTTTTCTCGTGAATCTCTTTATTATGGAAAAACGGACATAAAAAAGAGTCTGAGAGTATCTACTATGGATGATAAAGAGCGTAATGAGTTTTCTGATATACTTCGCTAAATTGTAGGCGAAAGTCATGAAAGATACAAAGTTGTTGCGTCGATGTATATGGATACCATGTCTGATAATATTTTATTGAACCTTTCTATCTTGGCCTTGGTTTGATTATTAATGGTGGTCGTTAGCAGCTGAAACATTTAATATGGTATTGAAATATTTTACAGTGTTGAATAAGATGCAGCAATATCTCCGACTTTTATCTCTATGAGCACCGTACTTCAAGGATTTCTTAGACCAAAATTATGGAAATTTTTTGTGGCCTTAGTTGGTAAGGCTTTCGTGACTTCAATCTTATCAGAAAATATGTGCAAACAATAATTTATAGTTTCATTTTAAAAATTTAAAAACAAGAAGATATACTCAAATTTTTGTGAATGGCATGTCATGGAACCTTATTGAATGAAGATGCCTTATTAGATATTAAGTTGGAAACTTTTATCTTTGAAATGTTTGCAATGAAACGCTTAACGATATATAATCTTATATATTCCTGCTCAGATAGCAATATTCGCTCCTTATTTCTAATAAATCTTGATAAATTCGAGATGATTAGGGATTAGAGCATTGTAGACATTTCAAGAAGTTTGAGCGTTGATGTCTTGGTATTACAAAGAACCATTGATATCCTAGCGGATCGCATTTTCTTTTGTAAAACATATTATTCTTTAATTAATAAATTTTGGATTTCATCTCCTCCCTCTTCAACGTTTTTAATTCTGATTTTAAATCAACATTTTTCATTTGCTTTTCCTATAAGATGTTTGATAGAAAGGGATATAATCAATTTTTGTCACTGTTTGACGGAAATTGACTTTCGTGACAAGTAATAGTCATCGGAATGTTTTCGATCTCTGTTGAAAGTAGGGTTGAAGTCATATTTGGCAATCTCAGAACCTACTGTGCAATCCTTCCAGATGGGTCTTTAATGTTGACTGCAAAAACTGAGTGATCTGTTATTTTGATGAAATATTTTCCAAATAAATAAGGTTTGAATTTGGTAATGACCTAGATGATAGCAAGAAACTCTTTTTCAGTCGTATAATAATAGTTACCAAAACCCTGGATCCATAAGCTTTTGGTCTTTGCATACTTGAGATAGTGGTACTAGTACTGCACTGAGATCATGGTTATAAGCGTTTGCGTATACTTGAGCTTCTGCTTAAGGTAGGAATTCTTTAAAGTCAAAACTCAAATCAGTAGGATTTTTTTAAAAATCAAAATTATTTTTTTTCGGTGCGAAAAACTTTTGCATCTTACTTCATTTATTCATGGAATGGTCTGGCAATATAGGCGAAGATTTTAATGAATCGTCAATAATATGAACACAAACGTCAATAGTCAGATATTCAGATTTCGGAATAATCAGATATCCAAGATATTCTTCGGTCTGGAAAATCTTTAAAAATAGTTACTTGTGGATTAGGATAAAATACAATTTGGTTGACCAAGTATTTTAATATCGTCTACATTGAAGAAATTAAAGATACGCGAACATAATTTTCTAAGAAAAAAAGACAATAAGAATAATTGAAAAATTTTAATTGTTAAAATCAAATGACTAAATGAACTTCTCCAATGGGTTTCTTAAAAGAAAGGTAAGGTTCAAGGGGAATGTCGCTCTACTGGGATGACTGATACACGAAAGTTATATTGACCACCAAATACAGTTTAATTTGCTAGAAAATAAATGATTATCCTGTTTACACAGACAATAAATTCCATATTTGAAATAGTAGAAGATTATAGATTTTATCATTAGCAAACAGTAATAAGAATCATAGCGAAACAGCCAACATAACTTTTGAAATATTGAACTGTATATATTGAATTGTTGAGTAATTAAAGTATTTTTGTTAGAAATTATTTTAAAATGACTCTGAATACATTCAGAATAAATAATTTTCTTATTAAAGGTTATGTAGAATAATATATCTATTATAAACAGATGACTCAAAATATAAATACGATACTTCTTTAATATATCTACTGATTTGTATAACGCTTACTTATTTTTAATCATATATGAATGTGACGTTTCGAAGAATAAGTCTTATATCATTAGAATGCCCTTTAGTGATTGTGATATAATTTGATAAACGTTAAAACTCAAAATTGAATCCATCTACTGAATCCAAATAAACGAATGTACCAATATGAAAGTCATCATACATACACCCTTGTTTTTCCATTTGTCCTTAGTTAACCAACTACAGGTCACTGATGTAATGAGCAGCCTTACCGCATGCAAAAATATGTTTACTTATTAATTACTACTATTTGGTTACTTCAAGTAAAGCGAGGAAATTTCAGGCTACTTCTAAGTTTTAATAAAAAAAAATTTAGTTTCATATTCCATGCTTTATAAATATTTTTCAGTATTATGAATTTAAGAATCTTATGCATTTGAAGTTGCTTGTTTTCTAAGATTTCAAAGAAAAAAACCAATAATGGTGTTAAATCAACCATTTTAATATTTAAGAAAGAATAGTTGGGAATAATCTCCCAATCACACACACACACAATTTATAAATATATAAAACTATATTACACACAAAATACTGATACTGGCCTTCAAAAAATAGTAAACATGCAGACTCAAATAGCACTAACCGTGCAGGCATAAGAATATCACTAAAATAATAAATGAAATTAAAATAGTATATAAGTCGTTTTATCACACACAAGCCGATGTAATACACAAACAAACATAATCATGTATACTCAATATCTATCATAATCATGTATACTATTATGGAATAAGTCTAACTTAATTTTTTATAATTATGAAATGAGTTTAACCCTAATTTTGATTTAGTTAAAAATTAATAAGAGAATATATTAATTGTTTGTTATATCAGAGTTAAATAAAACCTGCTTAATACAATTTTAGTTTAGTGAATAATCTGTTTTCTTTCTTACACGGAGCTGATGTATTTTGTGTACATAATATAAAGAAAGTTCTTTTTTTTTAAATCTTTTTAAACTTTCAACAAAGTCAGAAAAATGCTTACCTTTATTTTAAAGCAAAATAATTACCGACCGAATTTCATTTTCTCATTTGAGATAATGATGTAATGAATGAAATTTTAAACAAAATGATTATAAAAAGTTTATTTCTCATTTTTGATTGTTTTCACTCAAATAGACCATTTTCATATATATATATATATATATATATATATATATATATATATATTATTTTTTTCTACTATGAAATAAACACAATATCAAATGCGTAAAAATATTTTCCTATCTCATATATATTTTTTATAATTTTAACTTAAAGTCGGATTTCTTTATTTGTATGAAAGACCAACCTAAGACTGTGTTTTTTTCATTATTTCTCAAAAAACCCGTAAATTATATGGAGCAATTAAATCTTTATAAAAATAGAAAGAATAAAATTATGTTGAGCACTTAAATCTTTTTAAAAATACAAAAAACAAATTACATGGACCAGTTAAATCTTTATAAATATGTTCCGTTTGTTTTCAAAATAACATAAAATTTCAACAAAATTTTCTTAAATCAAATATTTTGTTCAGAGAAAGTACGCATATTTATACCAATGTATTGTCGAGTTCAGATTTCTTCTTTTTTGGTGATGATATTTTCCATGAACTACTTTTATAATATTGGATGATATTTTAGTAATTGTTGACTTCTTTAGATTCTTTCTTGGTGTATTTTTAGTATTGTGTGCTATCATCGTAAGATATTCGGCTGAACAACATAAAACAATAGAATTCATTTGAAGGTCTATTTCATTTAGATATATTTCATGGATATTACAATAATTTGTACTTGATTAACTTGCTAAACAGTGTACTTACGTCCTTATTTTCATCGTTAATATGATTTTAAAAATTAAGATTTCTGAATTTATTAAAGAAAAATATACTAATTATATTTAAAAAATAAAAATATTATGTATGCTATATCCTTTCTTCATCATCATATATATATATATATATATATATATATATATATATATATATATATATATATATATATATATATATATATATATATATATATATATTTATTAGTACCTTCTATTAACTTTCAATTTCCCCATTTATTTATATTGTATTTTTGTAAGCAGAGTAACAATTAATATATATATATATATATATATATATATATATATATATATATATATATATATATATATATATATATATATATATATATATATATATATATATATATATATATATATAATATATATATATATTTATATACATATATATATATATATATATTAATTGTTACTCTGCTTACAAAAAATACAATATAAATAAATGGGGAAATTGAGTTCGCTAAGTTGCCAATAGAAGGTGTTCAGTTTGTCTGGTGTAGATAGTGACGTAGCAAATTATTTGCCAATTACAACGCACCCAAAAGTAATATTTAATGGAGTCTAAAAACAGTTGCCGATAATCTGAATTTCAAAAGTAGGATCATCTGATTGTTACTCATGATTAAAATTATTTTAGAAATTTATAATTAAGTAGCTAGCAATTTAATATTTTGTATGGATGAAAAAATGTTTTTAAGATAATGAATAAATCATATTTGCAAGAAAAATACTATTGTCTGAATGTAATATTTAAGTATATTATATTATATACAAACAACGCAATGGTCGCCATATGTAAAAATTTATCATAGTGTATTTCAGTTTCAAAGACTCAAAATTACTGCTTGAGATATGACATTTAAAGCATTTTTGAAAGATAACCAATGGCTGTAGATAACCAGGAAATTCAAGTTTTAATTCAGAAATAATACAAAAAAAATAATAATACTTTCGAAAACCATTTAGAAAAATTACGTATGGTACATGTAAATAAAATGGAAAATTTAAGTTATAAAGGAAAATTGATAAAAAAGAAGCAGCGATATTTTTACACCATAAAATCAGCTCTTTAAGTGAAAATGTAATTCCAGTTTATAGAACACAGGAAAAGTATGGCTGCATACATGACGCATGTATGAAACGAATTCTGTTTCCCTTTTCAGTATCTGTTAAATTGAAACAAAAAATTTTAAAAACAAAGTTAACTTTTTCTAGTTAAAATCATCACTATAAGAATTTAACATAATATAAAATTATTTAAAAGCAATGAAAATATAAAAAATAGTTTTTCCAGTTCAAAATCAACATAACTCGTAATTAACTGTAGTAATGGAAACATTTGTTTTAAAATTAATGAGATCTTAATATAGACTTTATTATCAAAAATATGTATAATGAAGCAAATTAAATCTATATTGTAATATGTTTATTATTATTATAACTAAAATCCAACATGCATCTATTACCTATTGAAAGCATTATATATTTAAAACTAATCAAATTCATAAGACACAATAAATTCTAAAATAATCTGATAATCTTTTATTATCTGAAATACGTCCAATAAGATAAATATTTATAAATTGCTTAAAATGAATCTTCATAACGTATACAAAATTACAATATCTCCACGAAAACAAAAGAAAAATATGGAGAAAATATAAAATTCAGTACAATAACTTGAATATTTTATACCCTAGAGTGTAAACTTGTGTAAACTTTATTAAATTTTAATCATGTAATCAAAACCATATCAAGTTCTTGTGTATTTTCTTATTATTTGAATGAACTGATAGGGATTTGTATGAATTAGATTAATTTTCACAAAATAATTGAATAGAAATGACTTGTTAAAAAGGCTTTAATTTGTATGGTGATCATTGCCCCAAGGGAAACTTAAATATTTCAGCTGAATTTCTATAACAATGCTTATGGCTGAAAAGAATGCCTTTATCGAAATTATCCCTGTACTTTTATTTAGACAGAGAAACATTCCAAGAATTATATTGCAAACAAACATCTTAATTAATATGATCCTTATGGAATTTTAACATGTCGACTAAACAATTACTTTAAAATTAGATAACTAATTTAGAAGTATGTTTAGAATAGTTAAGAAAAATTTTAGCAAAAAAAAATTAAGATTCATGAAATTGATTTGTCTAATTATTTTCTTTTAACAAATTACAATCTAAACTGTACATGAATATTACATAAAGAATCATTTTTTTATTAATCAAACTCATAATTCAAAATTTATAAAAGAAATAAAAATGTTTTAAGTTAGCAAATAATTGTTGTATTGAAAGCTTTTTTAAAGGAAACTATTTAATTAGTTGTTGTAAACAAAATACAATGGATTCCCAAAACGAGCCACTAGAATACGAGGTTCGAATTTTCCGACACTCAGTGGTAATTTTTCACATTACAAACGATCAAAACCAATTTTTTACATTACAAACGATCAAAACCAAGACCATACCGTCGTATCCTAGTGGTTAGGACATCGGAGTTCCGTCCGGAAGTGTAAGGTTCGGTTTCCAATCTGTGGAATCGTAAGTAGTGTGAAATTTGTTGTTGGAAAGTTACTATGGGTTTAATGGTCTGGAGAAAATTTTCTCCTCCTCCACATCAATGTCAAAATTGAGGAAGTGGATCATCTAGTGGGGCCATCTATCGGAATAGTTTCAAAGCAAAATCGCGCTTTCACCATTAAACAAGATTAAACAAAAAGTCAAGATTAAACAAAAAACGCAACCTACTGATTTAAATTCTCATAGCTAACAGCACTGCAAACTTAGATTGTCCAAGTGTGATAAGTAACAAAATAAGCATCCAAGATCAAGTTGAGATTCAAAGTCCTAACTCACTGAACTGAAACTAGAGCGTTATTTATTCGGTTACCTTCCTGTCCTGGAAACATGTAATTATATAGTAATTTAAACATTTTGAACAATTGCACATACAGTGCGGTAGTATTATCCTAAAACTTACAATCACAAAAATCCTCTATATTAGCTAGCCTATTGTGTATAGAAGTCTAATATAATTTGAAGTTGACTATGTCGAGCTGGCAGCCGAATGGTTAGCGCTCTTGCTTTCGGTTCAACAATTCGTGGGTTCGAATCCCACTTTGGGCATGGATGTTGTAGTGGTTCGGAATCCACTTTGAACCGTAGGTCTCAGTTTAATTAGTTCTCGTGTGCAAAAAATGACCGTTGAGTGACAAACAAATAAAATTGAAGATGACTGGAATACACAATAAAAAAATAGGTTACATTCTAATATTTGAGAGATCCTAATAAAATCTTAATTGGTTCCTACTAACATTTGCAAGTATTAATGTTCTGTAAAGAGATATTTAACACTCAATTATTTTCAAACTAAAAATTTTTTAAAATATCTGAAAAATAAAATTTATTAGCATATTAATAGTTTTTCGTTCCATTACTATCTTTGTCTATTTATTAATAACTGTTTTGCTGCTATTTAATGGTTGTGTTTAGTAGTTTTGAAGGTTTTAAAAACGTTTAATGCCTTTTTTTAATACTTCTGGGAAACTACGCATTTATATTTCTTGAAGATTGAAAAAATAATTCCAAAATAATGTTTCTGATAAAGCAACAAATCTCAATTAAAGTAAACAGATCTTAAAATTGACATTATTTTACATGAAATCATTATAAGTAACTTGTAAATTTACTGTGACCAAATAAAATTTGGCAAATTTTGAAATTGGTTGAGAGAAAGGATTCGGAATGTAATCGATGTCAAATACTTTTTTTTATTTAATCATTACGAGTGGAAATATATTCTTCATTCCATCAAGCTTGAAGTTTCTTATGATGAAAGGACTTCCTATAGCTCTTTGGAATGGTAATGTTAATAACAATGGCTTTTAATTATAAAAATATCACTTTTAACAGCTTATCATAAAAATTAATCATAAAATCACCCTCAGTTATTGCAATGCGTTTCTGAATTCTTATTTCTGCCCAGCAAATCTGTTAAACATAGCCAACTTACTTGTAATATCCAAGCAAAATAAAAGATCAACAAACGGGCCAGCAACCTCTTTCTATGCCATTCCATACATATATATATATTTTATCCCATGTATATTTTATCCCAAAATGCATAGGTCTAATCACCGCCATTCCTCATCAACCCATCGAATACAATGTCTCTTTTGTAGTTTAAATTCTATAATAATATAAATAATCGCTAGATACAAACTGAATGAACAAGCAATCAAAGTGGAATATCAATTATGTGTTATCAATGTGGAAAACATTATTACTAGGTCTATTTCCAGACTCAGAACCTAACACTTCGGGGTGGAATGAATATAAATACAGGCGGCGCCAGATCTTACAAATCATATAGAAACTGCCCTTAAGAAGAGCTGTACCTGGATCATATTTTTAACTACCTAACCATTATAAGACTTTTTACGAATTTTTCCTTCAGGGAAATCTCTATAATGGCAAAATTGTACACAGTTCCAAGGGCGTGATTTTATCACTTGAGGTAATTTGACTTGACTTTAAATAGACACGACACCAACCAAACCCAACCAACCATGGTTTAAATTAAAATAAAAGATAATGGTTTGAGAAATCTGATAGAGGTATGTTGTGGGGATAAATCTTAAATTGAATTATATTTATAGGATATATTCTCACAGATTGGAATATAAAAATTAACATTTAAAGTTTAAATATATAAAAATTATATTCTCCATACTTTTCTTATTATAGGAAGACCTTACTACCAATTTTATAATTTGAGCTATTGGGTGCAAATTAAAGTTCCAATGCAAGGAAAAATCTTGAGTTTTATGTTTTATTTGGAGATAATTTCTTTGCTTAGTTTTAGAAAGGATATGATTCACGATGACATCCATTTTTTTTTCTAAAACAGATACCTGAAATAGAATTTCCAAATTAATTTAATTAAATTTTTTTTTGAATTATACGATCGTTACTTAAGTTTTAAGAACTATCTGATGTGCTCAATTTCTGGGAAAATTATGCTTGCAGCTCGCTTGCTTTCTAGAATTATTCTAGATAAAAATTAATTAACACATTTTGATAAGAGGAAAACCATTGAACAATTGCTTACGTGTTGAGTTGTATGCTTCTAGAGCAGTTGATGTGTTATTACAATCTAACTATGATTTCAGTTCTAAGATCACGAAATAATACCATTTCAGCTGCCAGTGCTTCTCATTTCTTACTACAAATGTTTTAATGAATATTTTAGAATTCATATTGGAACAGATTCGTAAACGCTGAATATGTCAACGAAGCAAATAGTTTCTATAACGTACTAATAAAATAATGGATGAAGTCATCAAAGTTAGTAGAAGACTTTAAAATATTTAATAGTATGTGTGCGTGTGCTTGTATAATAACAGGAACGAAAAGAACAATTCGTAAACACTGACGGTTTTAAACACTAAGTATTAAATTAAAATAACTTATTTATTTAAAAAAATTGTTTCTATTGCAGTTGTATACAATTATGTTGATGTAGAGTTGAATATAAGGTTTTTCTCGTTGATTTTAGATGTTTGGATTAATATCATAGTATTATATGGAATTGAGAAATATGCTATATAATTTATTTTTTAAAAAGTGGTCATTTATTGTATTAATATTATTTGTCTGGAAATGATTATTTTAGATAAAATCGAAATATTTATCTGAAATTGTGAATTACTGATCAAAACCAGAATATGTAAATAGCATATTCATTTTTTATGAAATATATTTTTTATAATGTAAGAATAAGTGATTTGAAATTCGTTTAAATGATATCTTTTTCGTAAATTAGTATTTAAAAATCTGGTAGTTAATTTAATGAACTTTTGATATACAGTTACGTAGAGAAACTAAAAACATAATTTTGTATAAAAATCGCGACTGGCCCAAGTCGTGATCATACAATAGTCTGACAAGTATGGTTCTCTAGCTTTATCAGAATCCTGTTAAAAGAAAAAAAAATTATTTCACCTCAAACTCAAAAAAAGATACATTGGAAAAGCTTTATTTTTTACCTATTCAGGATCATGTGAAGACAGTTACAGGATCAAACATTTTGAGTTATATGGATCATGCATTGACAAAAATTTCATGTTATGACACATGTTGCCAGAGAAAGAAGTATTCTGAAATCGCTGAATAGAAAAAAAATGTGAAAAAAACAAGAAAGAATAAAAAATAGGAAAAATTACGAAGCCGAAGACATTGCCGAAAATTTGTTTTTATTTACAAAAGAACCTAGGAAACCAAAAATTCAACAATGCGATATTGAATGTAACACCAGACTCTCTAAAATTCGAAAACATCGTTGAAAACCAATTTAGCATTGCCATAACTATATGAGACACAAAACTTTTTGAATAAAAAAAAAAATATGTCATTGAAAGCAAACGGTATATAAACTGAAAGTGTCCCATCCCAGTGATATAGAGAGAGATTGTCCCTGTGAATAAAAACACTTTCTGGAGAATTGAGAATATAAACACTGGCATACGCCATTGAAAAGTCATCGGTTTCCAGCAGAACAGAGCTGTAACTGACTTAAGAGCTCTATAGGGTATAAAATATAAGATCTTGTTATTTCCAGTTAATGTAATTGCATGTACTAGAATATGATGCAGATTTCATGTAATATGTAATAAGCTACTAACTTTTACACGATTTTTGAACATTTAACTCGCATTTTCTTTATTTAAAAGTAGCAGAA
The DNA here is from genome assembly GCA_030067965.1 of Latrodectus elegans. Classification (NCBI taxonomy): domain Eukaryota; kingdom Metazoa; phylum Arthropoda; class Arachnida; order Araneae; family Theridiidae; genus Latrodectus; species Latrodectus elegans. The sequence continues at coordinate 8,245,560 of CM057816.1, forward strand.
ATTTTTTATAAATGCCTTCAATTTATATATATATATATATATATATGTGTGTGTGTGTGTGTGTGTGTGTGTGTGTGTGTGTGTGTGTGTGTGTGTGTGTATGTATGTATATCTCTACCAATTTGTAAATAATTTCACATGAATTATTGTTTAATCTTACAATTTTTCATATCTCTCAAATTTAATGAGAAATAAAACGTTTTATAAAATTTTCAAATATGCATACTATTTATATTGTAAAAAAACTACAATATAAATTTTTTAGCTTTAATAAAACAAACATTTCTATAAGGTTTTACCAATTTTTTTTATTATAATTGTTAAAATATCCCTTTATATTGTGTAATGAAGTAAGAGTATTAATAATTTTTATGTGATTTTCTTTTTTCTAATTATAAAAATTTAATGCTTTTTTTCATTACATTAAATTTCTTTAAGGTAAATTTAACATCTCGTGTTGTAACTGCAGTGAATTATCTTCAATTTATAAATTAAATTCACATGATGGATCAAAATGGAAATTTCCTTATTAAGAGGTAGGGGTCACACAACTGGTGATATGGATTATAGAAAAGCAACCGGACATTTAACTGACTGCCCGAGGCAATGCAAATGGCAAATTATTGCAATTTCAATTTGTTCCAACGTGTTTGAAACGTATTTATTCATCCAAAGCAACGATCTGCTGCACAAGTCAATTCACTTCACGAGCATCTTTGGGTCATCTGGATTTCAAATACACCATTTCAATTACTTTGAGATTATTAATTCAGATTTCTGGATGGATTAGCTAGAAATTGCCCAAATGGAGTACTCATGAAACATTCTCGATAACGCATGGGAATATTTACATTTTCAGAAAATTCTATATTTTGAGAATTGTTTCTTTATAAAATCAATGTATATATTGAAATTTATTTGAATTTTCCTATTGAAATTAGTGATATGGTTTGGTTCATAGATAAACCTCAATATACATTACTATGATATATATATATATTACATATCAAATTGATGTATATTGAGATATTGAGTTTGTAACACATATTGAAGTTAGTGATATACTTTGTTTCGTAGATAGACTGAAATGTGATATATATTTCATCAGATTAATGCATATTGAGTTTGTTGTGCCAATTGAAATTAGTGATACAGTTTGTTTCATAGATAAACAGCAACATATATTAATTTGAAACATATTGCATACAATCATGCCATTAATATGACTATTTAACAAATTATGTCTGTTTAGTAACATACGGGGGATTTCTTATGCAAAAAGTATTAAAGAGAAAAACTATTGAAAAAGGAAATGTTTCCAGAAAGACGATAAATTTAAAATTGAATTTGACACCTTAAATTAAAATGTATTATTTTTATCAATTACATCTGATTTTAGATTTTACTAATATTTATTTTAAATATAAAATTTAATAATATATATATATATATATATATATATATATATATATATATATATATATATATATATATATATATATATATATATATATATATTGAAGAAAAATGCGTAATTTTTACAAACTCTGTAAAACTGTAAAAAGAATTTCTAAAGCATGAAATAATTTCACTTTTACAATTCTGTCATTTAAAACCTAATTTAATCTAGTATTTTTGCAATAATGTGAATATTTCGATTCAAATTTGTCTAAATTCCACAAATATTCATCATTGAATTAAATTAAAAATATTGTTTGTTTTGTATGTATAAAATTTTAAATGAATTTGTAATGAGATAAAAATAAAATTTAATTATTATTAGATAAAATTTAATTTCCAAATAATTCATTAAATATTCAAAATACCAAGAAATAGATAACGTTGTAATTTCCGTGAAATTTAATTACGAAATTTAAATAAACTCTTCACTGAAACATAAGTGAAGCTCAGATTTAAAAATAATTGTTATATCTTATTTCAGATTTATACCATTGACAATGATTTCACTTTTATTTGGTTTATCAACTTTTATACATTTTGCACAGAAGCTTTATTTTATATAAAAAACTTAGTATTTTATTTCAAATATAATTAAACAAAATGGGCTTATAACATTGGACTTTATTATGTTTAAGGTAATTGCATGCAAACTTTATCATCTTACTTATGTAGTTAAAGTTATTCTTTTTTGTTATATAAATCTAAATAATATGATTTTTTATTCTTACTAATCAGTCAAAAAGTGCATACATAGTAACTAAATGGTGAACTTTATGTTGTTTCCTTTCAAATCAACGTTGATTTTTTTTAAAAAAAAATATGTTTAAAAAAGATAAGTTTAATAAGTAGAATCAATTATATGAAACTTTGAGAAAAGAGGTATAACGCGGTATTATGTTAGTAGGTTATAATTCATGATAAATCTTGAAGTTATTTTAGATCTACAAATTCTAACACCTCAGACATGTACCGCTGACTAGTCAATGTACCAGCAAAACATACTATAGCGATATAGACGTGAAATCCAATATCACTCTAGATCATGACACCAGGAGCATGAAAATGTCTTGAAACATCATGCAGTGGATAATGTAACATTTCAGCCTCTATCGCTGACCAATCAGTGTACTAGCAATGCGTACTACAAGGAGATGTGAGTGAAATCCAATACCACTCTAGACCGTGACACCAGGAGCATGAAAATGTCTTGAAATAACATGCAATGTTACATTACCCAATGTAACATTTAAGCCTCTATCGCTGACTAATCAGTGTACCAGCAAAAGATACTATAGCGATATAGGCGTGAAATCCAATATTGCTCTATACTATGACACCAGGAGCATGAAAATGTCTTGAAATAACATGCAGTGGATAATGTAACATTTCAGCCTCTATCGCTGACTAATCAGTGTACAAGCAATGCTTACTACAAGAAAGGGAGTGAAATGCAATACCACTCTAGACCGTGACACCAGAAGCATAACACTGCTTTGAAATGCCATGCTGTGTGTTGATGCAACATTTCAGTAGTCTCTTATCATTGTATCTGCAGATTCGAATCCGATCATCGTATTGTAGCGGGTAGAATCGAGATTTTTCTGTAAAGACAATGTCATTTCTTTCCAATGTCGATGTCTGTCGTTCATCCCACCATTAGCGTTGCAAATGCCTGCGGTTTTTTGTCAAAGAAATGGACACCTTCCGGATATTCCACTCAACTGCGAAGGACATCAAATGACCAACTCTCATGCCCTGTCATACGTAACACATTGAACCTGATGCGCTATAATGCATGATATGTATGAGTGTTACGTAACAGCCACAGCCATAATATATGTTTCATCACAGGCAGCAGTGTAAAGGTGAAAGATCCCGTCTTTCGGCTATTTTTATTTATTTGTTTTTTCTGCAAATAGCGATTAGCATCACTGTTGCTTGGTTCTCGCCAACATATTCACTGATGTTTTAGAAGGGTAATCGATAATCCTGTATATTTAAAATGCTTGACGTTTTTCGATGCTATAAAATAAGACTCAACCTTCTTGTAATATAGTATAATTTCTCAAGAATACCAATTAAAAAATTTAAATATATAAATATTTTTATGAAGAAAATATTCGAATGTGATTGCATAACATGATAAAAGATATGATGGTATAAATGACAATTTAATAACACAGACTTTTAACATAATGTTAAATTTAATATTTCATGTATTATTCATATTTCAAATAGATATGCACAAGCATATAAACTTAAATTACCTTTATGTTTATATCTAATATCTTACTTAGCAATGTACAAAATTTTTACATTTTTCTCATACATTTCTAATTTGTTTTTAATTGTATATATTTACTTAATATTCTATATATTTTATGTATATATTCTTACAGAAATAAAATAAAGTCATTTTCATGATATTAAAATAACAATGTTTATAATACATTATTAGCTAAAATATCACTGGTTTTTAACAATACTATTAAATTTTAGCTTCGTAAACACACATATTAATAATATTCAGTACGATAACTTCTTTCTTCAAACAGCAACAACGTATCTTATTTTCCCCTACATTTATAAAGAATTTTCTTATAAGATCTCTAAGAAGTTAGCTTATTTCTACTAATCATACATGATTCATTTAAGGAAAAAGGAAGAAAAATGGGTAAAAACCTAACTAAAGAGTTAAGAAGCTTAAGATACAAGATTTGTGCAATAGTTTACTTCCAATTCAGGTATTTCGACTGTGACGTTTTATTACCACGTATCATAGCCAGAAGTTTAATTTTTTTTCATTATATAGAATCAAATCATGAGGAAAAACAAATGTTTCGAAATTTTTTATTAATTATCATTTCACTGTCTTCAAAAACTTCTGAAATAAAACAATTTTCCTGAAAAGGAGCTTGTGTAGCTACGATTTATAAATAGTACTATCCTAGCTATTTATTTTTCTCATTTTTATATAAAATTCTTCGCTACAAAAATAAAATAAAAAAAATTTTAATTAATAATGCCATAATTTATGTCATTATATATTATTTTAAATTTAGCAAACATTTTTTTCTACGGGATAACATTTATAAAATGATTTGTAAAAATAACCATTTAATATAAAACAAATTAGAAAATAATGTAAAAACTTTATTTTTTAATTAATTAGTAAAAACTTGTAAATGAATTGCACATCATTCTCAGCGTAGAGTCTCATTGTTGGTAATTGGTTGAATTGCATTGTTTAGGGATGAGTCAGATCAAGGTTTTGTCAAGAAAAGGAGTATTGATTTAGTATTGCTGCTTAGCACATGTACTTGTTTAGCCGTGGGAGCCTATTGGTAAGGACATAGGCCTTCCGCTGGTAGGGCAGGGTTCCATTCCCAATATATGCTGCCAAAGACATACCGAATACATGCAATACACGTGCTCCTTAAATCTGTAAAATAGAAAGTCCTGTGGTAGTTCATTGAGCAATAATTATGGGTGTAATGTTCTAAAGAAATATTTCCTCCCTCTCCACATCAATCTCAAAATTGAGAGAGTGAATCCTCTGGTGGTGCCATCTAATTAAGTAGTCAAAGAGCAAAGTCGTACTTTCACCTTCGTGGTGCTCTGGTTATAAGAAAGAGGCACACTATTAAGTTAAATTCACATAGAGATGTCGGGAGAATGAGCTGGCTTGTCCAAGTGCCGTAAGTAACGACATATACTTATCTAATTGGAATATTTCTGCTGTATTTATTAATGACACCTAAATGTGAACTTCTACTTATCCTTGGATGTAGTTAACATGTAAAAAATTATAATAGAAATATATAAGTGCAAATATAAGTGTTAAGTACACACAAAAAAATAGCTAAATTTACAACAACATTTATTTGCCACAAAAACATGCATATTATCATTTCATATTATTAACGCTAGCGAAAAGTTACTATAATTTGAAAATACCAATTTTTTTTCAGTTACCAAAATCAATTATTGGTTTTATCTTAGCGGATTAGTAGATTCTTAAAAACTAAAAATGCGACAATAATTCTTACTTATAGAAAATAAATCCCTTCAAAATATTTATTTTTCAAAGACAGTGATAAATTCAGCGGCACAAAGCTCATAAATTTCCATGTTTCACAATATATTGTTATTTTATTATAATGAAAAATGAATATGACCTGCATTCACTTGCAAGCACGCATAAACAATTTTAATTAACATTCAACTAAATTAAAGCATACTAATAAAAATGTAATTACCTTCATTCCTTGCGAAAATATTCATTCTGCCAATCTCCCGGTATGCATAATGTTGGTAATTAAGCAGAAAAAACTTGAAACTATATAGATAATAAAAAGTGAAATCATGGGATAATTTTTGCATTTCTTTCTTACATAATGGTTTTTCAGCTATTTAAAATAAATGCAGTTTCCGTAAGAAGTAGGACAGTGTTTTATTTTACTTCTTGAACAATGCATGAAATTATGCCTTTAAAGTGTACTTAAAATAAATACCTAATATTACTAATCACATATTTTTTGTGTATTCTTTGGTTGGAAAAATTTTATTTAACAAACAAGTCACACAATGTACATTGTGCATTTTGAATAATGCACGAACGCGTGCACAAACACATACACACACACACATATATATATATACATATATATAAATGTATGTGTGTGTGCGCACGCGCATTATTCACAATGCACAATGTATGAAAAAATATTAAGGATATTTTTTTTATTAAAATATCACTCATTTCTGTATATTGCCTGGTATATTTGCCATTTTTCTGTGAATGTTTTTTTTTTTTTTTTCAAATCTTCTGAAGTTTATGCATTTCCAATACATAAACTTGGTTTTAAATACAACCTCTAAAAGAAATTGCATTGTAGCTAATCCTTAAAACGCGCTGGCCATTCCAAATCGCTTTTCATTGAAATGAAGCCTCCGGAGAAGTGATTTCATAGTACCACCATCGATGTTTTGGAATATGCGTGTTTGCTCCTTTTTCTGAAATCATACTTTGCCTAAGTAAATTTAATCTAATAATGCCAGAAAATTATTTCCAGAATGATCACATAATGGTTTGAGGTGGCTGTGAGAGTCTGTCCATTTTCCTCAAAAAGCCATGGGTCGACAATTTCAACTATGGATATTGCGCGTAAACGGTGACATGTGGTAAAAGTAAAGGCCTCTGTTGGAGGTTTTGGGAGTTATGATAGCCCAATATTTTTATGTTTATTAGTAAATCAAGTCAATTGGAAATGAACCTTGTCAATGAGTAAGACAGGTGTTTTTTAGGGACAAAATCAAAAAGTGCTTCAGATGCATTTATTCGATCATTAAATTATCATTAAACCATTCTTTGTACAATGACCAACTTTTATGGATGAAAAGAGGTTCACCTGCAAAATTCGCTTGACAAAGCGATCTGGAACTCAAAATGCAGATGCTTGTTTCGAAGCCGAAAGCCACGGCGATCGCAAAAATGATATCTTTACTGCTTCGAGGTTCTGTGCTGATCTTATGGGACACGCGTCTCCAACTCTTTTGTTTCGGCATTCAACCAATTTCCTTTGAATGTCATCACCCATGAAGGAATGCCAATCCAGGACCAAAATTTACAATATTGAAGCGATTTCGGAAAATAAGCTGGGTTGAACTAATGAAATAGGAAATGAGAAATAGACCTGTGTATCAAATGCATGTAACTCATTACTTCAAAGATGGTGAATGAATCACAATGTTATACAACTTTGTGATCTCTCTCGAACGAGACCATGCCCACTTCACTAGATTTTCTACTTTTTTGTGTTTGTTGCTCCTCCCTAATTGTAGATTGCGCTTTTAGCGCTCTGGGAATGAATGCAACCTTTGTCTTTGTCAACGTTTGTTGTTGCCCTCTCTGTGCTATGTGTGAATAAAAAAATAAAAAGAAATATTTGGATCATCGCTCAAACATACGATCCAACTCGTTCTCCAACAATTTCTGGCTCTCAAGATATAAACAACTTACGTAAAATTATTTTCCAAAATGTGGATGAAAACTGCCTACTTCAACAGAAGATACTTCGATAAGCAGTAACGAAAACAATTCATGAACAGAAAACTGGATCGCAGCAAACAGCAATCCAGAAGAATAAACAAGGAGTCTTTTTTAAAAATGATCAAATTGTGATAATTCACTTTTTTTCAAATTCAGATCACTGCACAGAAATAGATGTGATCGTGGAAAGTTAAATGGCAGAATTAGAGACCTACCGTTATAATTTTATCACCATAAAAGTTCATTTTTAAGAATTTTTAAGGACTTCTCAAAATTTAACGAATTAACTGGAGATATTTTTTAGTGTAAAACTTAGTGATCTTTTTAAGTGTGAAACTGATAGGTTTCGATAGTATTCCCAAAAATTAGCTTGCCTTTTAGTCCATTTTCCAAAAAATAGACGAAAAATCAAAAATAGAAGACGACATGAAATTAACGTATCTGATGCGGACAACAATAGGTAAGGTTTTCTAATTTATTCTGTCATAATAATGTATCTAAAAGTAAATATATTATTAAAATTTTAAAACACATTTTGTTGATGATAAAATGCTTACTGAATTGTATGTGTGCAAAATTTTGATATTGATTTTAAACCAATCACAAAACATGCCTTTCACTAGTTTATTTGATATATTCGACACTTATTTGCGTTGCTAAGAAAATGAAGGAGTACCTACGGAAAAATATCCAGATGTGCTTTATCCGTTATAATCTAAGCTTTTATTCCTGAACAAATTTTATTTGTATGAAAAAGAGAAATATATTACATTTCCAGCGACATTGAAGTATATGCTCATGATCTTGACCTCTTAATTCAATTCTTAGTTCCGAATTAGTTAAGGCGGAGATTCTGGGTCTAGCAAAATCCTATTGGTCGAGATAAAAAGATAAAACAAAACAGTTATGAATCGGATACACTCGAGGTCTAAATACGGAGGTGGCTGTTCCTATGGTGTCCTGTCTTATAACTCATACAAAAAATGAAAAGAGAGGATGGAAAATACTTTGCTTTGCTTGTTCAAAAAAGTGTCACCTCTGTAGCGACTGTTTTACGGTTAAAAAATGCATTTTCAAGAAGGAAAAGAGAAAGTATTTCATGCGAATGTATGTTTGTCATGTTTTTGAATTAACTGTTGTGCAAACAGATGCAGAATGAATGACTGGTGTTTAGTTTGCATAAAAAATATTTTCCAATTTTAAATCCAAATTTACGTAAGGAAAATAAAAACTGTTTTCCTTCTCAGAGCAAAATGGAACCTAACAGTGTCACCTGCAATAGCTTTTCCAACTCGACAGATATTTTATTACAAACACTAAAGATGAAGTATCGGTCTCTTCAAAAACAAAGAAATTGTCCGTTGCTTATTTAAGTAAACTTCGCGAAGGTTATATATAAAACTTTATCTCGAGGATATTTTTGGAATTAAAAATTTATCATTTCGAATATCTTAAATACAGTTTATTTGAGGATATTTGAAACAAAAGAAAATTAAACATTACAGATTTAAAATTGAACTTCAGGGAAAGGGAAATTTTTCGTGTAAAATGAATTTATTACATAAAGATGTAACTCGAATTACAATTTCAAAAACAAATCAATTTAATGCAGAATACTTTATTAAAAATAGAATTTATTTATTTGATGATAAAACTAATGATTTTGACATATCAGTTTTACTGGCTGCAGATTATTCAGAAAAAAAAATATTGGCTGGTTCTATAAGTCAACAACCCAATGGTTTAACCGTTGCTTAAACTTATCTCGAGTGTGTAGTTAAGAGTAAATTATTATCCTCAACCAAGTGCTCCAATCATGCCATGCTTGTAATAACGCTAGCAAAATTTTTGACCTTTGGTTATTGGATTTTCTTGGTAAACATGACCCTATAAAAAACACTAAAAATTATATAGTTGTCGAAACTGTACCTTTAAAGAACTGTTAAATGCATCAAAACAGATATGAGGTAAATATCTCATGGATTGAAGGATATCCAAAACTACTTGATTTGTGATTTCAAGATAAAATGATTGAATACAATAACTTCTACAGTAATTTCAGCTGGAGAATTTTATTCTTATAACAACATTTTGAAGGAATGGGAATAGTTATGAATTATAGAACATGTATCAACTAGTATTAGTGGAGAAAATTTATCCGAGCACAAATGCAGGTATTTACCTTATAGAGTCGTCTTTAAGAATTTTTGTCTTATGACTAAAATACGCCCAGGTTTTTGTGCATCTGAAAAGAAAAAAATTCAGTTTCCGTAAATCAAAGCTCAGTTATTTTGCCAAAACTATATTGAGATGATCCATTCCATTTTTTAAACAAATTTTTCAAAGATAGATTAGGTGTCATTTAAGATTGCAGATCACGATTTGTTCTACATAAAGAAACTTTGCCCGATTTCTAATGATGGAAAAATCATTAAAGGCATGAAATTAAGATCTACAGGCATTGGTAGAGTAGTTTTCGCCTTTCTTCCAGTCTATTTTTGCTTATGGCTACTATTTACTATCATTTCGATAAATAGAGCAATAATAGTGTTTTCTTAAAGATAAAAGATACTTTTTATGTTCATAACGTTTTTACAAGTATCCAAAATGAATAAGAACTTTAAAGCTTTCAAACAATAGCTCTTCAAATCAAGTCAAAAGCAGGGTTTGAGCTCATAGAATGGGTTTCCTCATTAGAGCAACAAAATCAGGAAAATAAAAATTTTGATCCGTACTTGGGCCTTTATTATCCAAAAACTGATTTAATTGCTTGCGAGATTAGGAGTGTTTTGACTAAAATCATTGATTCATGCTCTAAATAGTAAGTTCGTCAATTTTGCAAAAGATATTTGAACCGATGGGTTTTACAGCACTTGCAACATTAATTCCAAAACTTCTAATGTTAAAAATATGAAAAATTATGTGCTAACATATGATCAACAATTGCCTTCTCAAATTATTGAAAAATTTAAAATTTGTCTTCTTAGCATGGAAATTTTTATGTTTAATTTAAACTTGAATTCTGGACGGCGGAAGATGTTGCATCGCAGCAATTATATATCATTATCCTAGCTGGAGTATCCGAGGAACTTAGAATCACAGAGAGTGTCATCTCCAGGCATTGGTAACGGTTCCAAAATGATGGTAATGTGAGTAGATGTTACAGCACAAGTCACCCCCGATTTACAACACCGAATGAGGACCGGTATTTCGCAGTTATTGCCAAAAGAAACAGACAGAGCACAGCATCAGACCTGTCTCGTCACCTTTCTTCAGCTACTAGTTCGACAATATTAAGGTAGACTGTTTACAGACGCTTAGGGTACATTAGTCTATATGCTCGAAGGCCTGATAGATGTGTTCCACTTACCGCAACTCACTGTCACCTGCGGTTAGACTGGAGTAGAGAGCATGCATTGTGGACACTGCAGTAGTGGTCTTGTATAATGTTTTCCAACGATTCTAGGTTTAGCTTTCAGTCTGATTCTCACTTGACTTTCATATGGAGAGAGCAAGGTACTCGTTACCAGCAAGAGAACTCCGGTGTTCTCATTGCACAACGTTACGGAGGAGCAGGATTGCTCGTTTGGGGAGGAATTATCCTGTATTTCAAAACTAACCTGCTTGTTCAGAATGCAACCATGACAGGACTCATCTATCGTGATGTCATTTTGGAACAACATGTAAGTTTCTTAGGAGGCGATATGGGTGCAGAATTTCTGTTTATGGATGACAACGCTCGTTCTCAGCATGCAGACATTGCAGACGAATGCCTTCAGTCTGAGGATATCATCCGTCTGGACAGACAAGCATACTCATCGCACTTGAATCCAATAGAGCATGTGTGGGTCTTGCTTGGCCAACAATTTGCAGCCCCCTCAACCCCCTCCCACATGTCTACCAGAACTTCGGAGAGTATTTCTTGATGAGTGGTGTAATATTCCACAAGATTAGATGGATAGGCGTTGTACAACTGTATTGCATCGTCTGGAAGGCATACTATGTATTAACCATCATACCAACCATGTTATATTGGTTTCTTTAAATATGTTCTTTTTGTAAAATTTGCTTCATGTAAAAAAAATCACAATTTTTACTAAAGATGTCAAACATATAACATCTTTTTTTGCTCTTTACCTTTTGTTTAATAGACTTCACAAATAAGTCACATATGTTTAGCTTCTGTCTCCTTCTTTGCCTGAACGTGCATTATTAACTTATAGACACGAGTGTATATAAGGTTACAAAATATATCAAAATTTTCCTATTGCAAAATTCACACTTTCTTGTTTTTAATACTTTGTATTTGAGAGGAGTTTTGTAATGCAAATTTTCAATATTTAAATAATACATTCTAAATTCCTGATGAAATTAGTATTCAAAGTAAATTAACTAATAGGAAATTTTTATACTTATAATGATTTATAGTATAAAGTACTATAGAAATTCATCGTGTCTTTCTCTTTGTATAGCATTTTGTACAATACAATTTTATATTCTGTGTTATAGAAATTAAAATTTTGTCACAAAACATTTATTAACACAATATTTGTAAATTACCATTTTTAAAATAATTTATAGCATATACATTTAATCCAAAATTTATATCTCAAAATGTCAAAGCTTATTTTATATTTACAAAGTTATATTACAGCATTGTTATTATATGTATTATATATGAGTATTATATATGATAACAATGAGGCAATACAATTTTGACTATACCAATTTTGAATGACAAATGACTCTATAGAAATTTTAAAATGAATTTTTAATTGGTTATTTACTTTTTTAACTCCAAACGTATTTTAAAAATTGTTACAAATTTTAAAAATGTGTATTCGTAAAGATTACGCATTTTTACGTACTGGTACTTTTATATAGTAAGTTATTATATCAATGAGTTACAATTGAATGAAAATTTTCGTTAGAAAGTATTTATTTTTATTTAAAGCTTTATCATAAAAATAATTTTTGTTTTAATGATATCTTTCTATGTAGTGTTTTCAATACGTACAAAAATATCTGACCTTTTCAAAATTACCCTTTAGCTAAAACAGTAGATTATAATGATTTTGAGGGGAAAAAATAAGGAGTTATTACTAGCGACATTTTCGCTTGCAGCAGAATGTTCAAAACGCTATTACCACAAAAAGACAATTTCACTCTTTAGATTATACATTCTAAAAATGATTTACGTTAAAAATATTTTGTGTACCCTCAAAATCAATTTGAACATCTAATTGATGCATATAAAAATTTGCCAAATATATATCATTTTTATTAAAAAGAATAAATATAAGGATTAAGTCACACCATCATATATATATATATATATATATATATATATATATATATATATATATATATATATATATATAATTGTTATGATTAATATTATATTAGTGCGCCATCTGGTGACTATTTAAGGTCCTAAAACAACTCACATTTTTTAAGCCATAATTTCGGCTTTTTGACTTTCTTACTGAAATTGAGAAAAATCAATAGATTTTTCATACATTATCTGGAAAGCCGGAGAAATAATGAAAATTCGGGAGTTTCCCGATAAAATCAGTACAGTTGGCAGCTATTCTACATATTGTTGAGATTGCCATTGTATTCTAAACATTTAAGCAAATCATTTTAACTTTTGGAAAAAAAGAACATAATATTTGATAAAAACATGCTTATGAACAACTCGATAAAAATATCTTATTATTACGATAGTTTTTTGAACATCTAATTAATGCATATAAAAATTTGCCATAAAGATTTACCATTTTTATTGAAAAAGGAAAAATAAAGGAATTAAGTCGCACCATCTTCTAAATATAAAAATGACTTATCCTGAATATATTTTCCCACAGTTTAGGGAAAAAATTTTTTATTTATATGAAAATAATAATTTTTTATAAGTTTAATAATTTACCATATGTCTAAATTTTTAAATTTTCACGTAAGCTTATTGATGCATTTTATCTTAAAAATTGTTTTGAAAACAGTTGCTTCTTTTTCAAGGAGTAGAATTTACATATTTAAAAATCATAAAATGCAAACCACTAATAGCAAAATGCATGGAAATCATTTGCCTTATAATGTTTACTTTTTATATAATTCTATTTTATGATGTTATTAAATAGCGTTTTTAATGTATTGTTTAATTTTATTACTAAGCTTATTGAGAAAATTTGAAAATAAATTTCTTGATTGCTCTGACAAATAGCTGAGAATTTTTAAGGAACAGTTAATTTAAGAAACAAATCATTAAATAGTCACTGAGGTACCGTTCACTGTAATTTTCTATTCTGCATGGCAGTACATTTTTGTGCTTATAATTAGCATATTTATCTATATATAATAATTTAAAAGTACACTAGCATTTCTTGACACTTTTAAAATAGTTGATGCAAAATTTTAAAAAAATATTAAGGAATTTTTGATACAAAGGTACATGACTATATGCAATATACATGATTCTTTCCTATCTCTCTTACTTGTGATCTTAACAGTAAAGGAGAGAGAATAAAGAAAACTGAGAAACAAAATTTCAATAGACATTTCCATCTAAAAATGTCTTTAATAAAATATGATTAAAAGACATCTTTTTTGGGTAAAATACAAATTTAATTTCATCAACTTTATGTGAAAGTACATTTTTAATTATAAATGTCTGTGCTTTAGGCATAAGAAATGAAAAATAAAGTGATTTAAGAGTTCTCAAATATTTGCCTTATTAAGATCAAGCACATAGTAGTATAGGTTCTTCAATAAATTTATCTTTGTAATTAAATTAACACAATACCCTTTTTATTTCAGTTAACTTGTTTAAGTATTACTTGTCTCTCTTAATTATCTTTTTTTGCTTATGAATTTTCTATAAGATTTTAAAAGTATATTGCTCAAGAAAATACACAAATAAATTCTTTTCAGTCATTTCGAGTTTAATTTTATTTCATATATTGTAAGATTGTATCTGTTATTCACATGCTTCTACAAAAATAAATATTTAGATTTTAAGACTGAAAACTGCTTGAATTTTTTAGCATTTTTTTCCAAGGATATTTAATTTAATTATTTATAAGCACTCTTGCGAATACGCAAATCAAAATAAATATTTGTTGGATGTTATTACACAGGTATTAATGATTTTATGTAAAAACAATAAAAAAGTGAAACACTTAAGTTATGTTAATCCCACATAATACAACACAAAATGTCAACAAATTTAAAAATATCTCGAAGTTGAATGGTATGAAAATTTTGTTTATATCTTATCGCCAATGCCTTCTGACTATCAGGATTAATTCTCTTTCCTTGAAATGAAGGGTGTATGAAAAAGTAATAATAAAACATCTAAACAAAATTTATAGATACTAGTATAAATAATTTCAGATAGGTAAATTAATATCAATATTAATTTTTTCATTCAAACATAATTAACTCATTAAAATTATTTAATGATTTCGTTAATTAGATACTCATTATAGAAACAATTCAGTTTTTCATAATCTGCTTTCCCTCATTCCTTACAGGAATATTTGAAATTAGAATGCAACATTCGAATGCCTCGTAGACAATAAGTCATGCAACATGTGTATACAAATATATCCCGTAGATATATAAAATAATTTTCTTAGAACAATTAACAAAGATAAGTTGCATTAAAGTGAAAAACTCAGGTCAAATTACTTTTAAAGAAATATTTGATAACGATTTAATTTTAAAACATTAAACTACTAGGTAGAAATTTATCATATCGCATTTATTTATTAAAAATTATTTAATTAATTTATATCCAAATTATTGTCCATACTTATCTGATTTACCATAACATAATATAAAAATAAATGGAATAAATCTTATTTTTGCATAACGTTTCTCACAAAAAATGAACATAACTGAAGTTTGCGGTCAATAATTTTCAAAACATTTTTGCTTGAATATTTTAATTCATTTATTACTCCAGAAATTTGTTTATCCAAAAATTGCTTGAATGTAAACAAATCCTTTTCTTTATATGAGTATTTTAACTTTTCATAACTTTATATTCGTTTTTCACTTTTTATCACTTTTCGGAATTTTCCGAAAATTTAAAACATTTCTACATTTTTATGTTATAAATGTGCTTTTAAATAAATTTTTGCTTCATGATTTTACCATTTGGTTGAACAGTTATAGAATAGTAAGAAATAAAATTCGGTTGTACCCTTCTCAGGAATCTCAGGAATTTAAGTTTTCTCGGGGCTTTTTTGTTTGAGCTCTCCTACTGAGCTAACTTGCTGCAGATGTCATGGTTGTTGGTTTTCAGTTGATAATAATATTCCTGTAATAAAACTAAAATTAAGAAAATAAGATAATTTATACTAAGAATGGGACCTTGTTACTTTTCTTGTACTTGGTATTTACTGATTACAGTTACTTTTAAATTAACAAATATTTTACCCATTACATTTTGTACTTGTTACAATTATAGGATTAAAAATAATGACAACGTTTTTTTAAATTTTATAAATAAATTGAACAAAAACTAAATTAATAATAAATAAATTAATTAAAACTAAATAACTGAATACATAATATTTCATATTATTCCATAAAAGTAATTAATATAATTATTGTTAATTTAAATCATTATTATTTATAAAAAAGCATTCACTTAAATGTTAATAAAAGGAGCTTATATGATAATCTATAAAAATAATTCGTATTATTTATGAAACATTTCATAAATAATACGAGTTTATTATAATATAATAATTCATTAATTGCATTTTTTTTGTTTTTTATGTAATGCTTTAATTTCTAGTATGAAGCAAAGAAATATAAGCTGAGTGGGAGGTTTAATCAATTACAAAGAGATTTTATTTTAAGCTTGCTTACAAAAATACAGCAATTAATAAAAAATCAACTTAAATTAAGCTTATTTTATTTTTCTATTATTAAACACTAACGAGACAACCAAAGTAAAATTTTTTTAAGTATAATAGATAGTAATTTTTCTTATAAGAGACGCTTATTTGTTTATATTTTTATGTAGTAGATATATAAACCAGATTTTTTCTATAAAAAAAAAATTGAATTGATTCTCAATTGTGTCTTGTTTCAGTTTACTGAATCTTAAACAATTTATGGATAAATAAAGTAGATTTTCTATTAAAACTGAATTAAATTCTTAAGTAAATATGATCATTTTATTTTAAGGTAACTTTTAAAGTCGCGTAAAAATTCACTAGATATCAAAAATTGTAAAACAGTTTTACCAATAATCTAAATGTTATAATGTTTTCGTGTAAAATATTGAGTAATGTAATGTTTATTACAAAATGACGTAACACACAGAAATTCATATATTTTATTTACATCAATCCATAAGTTAAGAAATAAACATGACGGTAACACATGATGGTATAAATAAAGATAAAGTAAAAATTAATTAAAGCATATTTTTTTCATTTCGAAACTCTAAACTAAAATGAATAAATTACCTCTATTAGGTTAAAATCAATATTCTCATTATATGAATAAAAATTAATTGTATGGTAAAAAATATTAAAAAAAAAACATTTTTCTAAAGGTTTATATTCTCTATTTTTATATAACGAAACTAAAACATGGTTGAATAAAAAATAAACATATTTATATATCAAATCATGATAAAAAATATACATAATAATAAAAATAACAATGGAAATATATAAATAGATTTAATTAATTTTTTTATTTAAGAAACCTGACCTTGTTTAAGGATCAAGTAATGTTATATAGGATCATAAAATAAAATAAAATAATAACAAAAATAAAAATCAATAAAAGTTGCTAAATACATAACAAGAATATCAGGCTTTTCTTATATTTAAAAAAAAAAACGTGATATGTTTGGAAAAGAGCGACAATTACTGAATAAATATGCCACGATTGTTGATGTTGTTAACTCATTAATTTTATTTACCAAAGCGAACAAATGTATTTGCTTATTTTATTTCGCAATAGAAATTCGTTATGTCTCCCTCTCCAACCGAAAGAGATCTTCTAATTCTGAAGTATCCCTCTTTTCTATTTTCCTATTAAAACAACTTCAGTTCTCTTCTCCCACCAGCCTCCCTACCATAAGAAGCGATTGTCTAAATCCTCCACAATCTCCTAATTCATCCGTCTGTATCGATATATTGATGACATTGCTACTTGTCCTCGCTCTGTCATTGGCTCTTCTGTACTTATTACATTCAGTCAAGAACATTGTAACTACAACAATTTCTTTGAAACAGGCACATACTTCGTACTCGCTCTGTCATTGGCTCTTCTGTACTTATTACATTCAGTCAAGAACATTGTAACTACAACAATTTCTTTGAAACAGGCACATACTTCGTACTCGCTCTGTCATTGGCTCTTCTGTACTTGAAACTGTTACTGATTACTTTGAAACAGATACGTCTAGTCAAGTATATTGTACCGGCAACTGTTTGAGGATACTCGGACTCCCGCTAACTTTGTTACTGGAAGTACCGAGTATTTGGAAAAAAAAGTACTGATTACAGGTTGTTACTTTCAAATACTGATTACAAAATACTTTTTACAGGTATTTCTTTCCATCCCTAATATATATTGCTCTTCCAAATTGGAAGCATAATGAGTTTCACATTTTAAAAATTATGTACGTATATGACTATTTGTTCACTCGAATTTTCTAATTATATTTAATCTATTATATAATATTTATAAAATGTGCTCATCTAGAATAATTTTAGTTTTTTACAGTTTAAATATAAGTTCAAATGTAATTGTGTGTTCATACATTTAACATTTGTAAAATTGGATAAGTAATAATTTTATAATACACTGCAAGACAATGCAATAACCTGAAGGAAGCACACAAATAAAATGAAAATTACAACATGCATTAGCGGAAGTGAGTTATGCAAATGTTTAAAATTTCATCACAGATGCACATCACATGCACCAGTCATTTCAAATCAATAGTTAACGTTTGGAGATTTCGACAATTTCAAATTCGGCAATAGTGTTTATTTTTATATATATATATATTTTTAAATGATCAATTATGTTTCGTAGAAAATAGCGATCATTTTTTGATAAAGTATCGAGTTTGACAGAGAAACTATAGTGGCACACCGAGATTGTGGATTATCTTTCAACAAAATCGGTAGACGTGCTGGACGAAACCAAACTGCAATGTGGATGTCTAATCGTTGGATGCAGAAGGATACGATGCACAGATGTGTTCGATAGCATCTACCTCAATACAACATTTCACGTGATTACAGGGAAATTGTAACCATAACAGGGACGGATTGCTCAGTCACATCACGAATCATAGCACACAGCATTCAGTTTATAACGCAACATCCATAGTTTGCGCGTATTATTCGACGCAGCTTACAGCAGAGAGGTCAGTCCGTAAGACGTACATTGTTTCGTTTACCCTTGATGTAGAACCATAAACATCTCCGCCACCAGTGGTGTGATGAATGAAGGATGTGGATGGCAGAATGGAATTAAATTGTCTTTACTGATTAATCATGCTTTTGGCTATAATACCATAATGATCGCATTAGAATCTGGAGACACCTTGGAGAGAGGATGCTAAACAACAGCGTTATAAACAACAGCACTGCCACATAGGTCCTCCACCGGGTATTATAGTTTGGGGTGGTATTGGATATCTTTTTCGCAATCTTCTAGTATGCATTGCGGTACTTTAAACAGCCAGCGTTACACCTCCGAGGTGTTGGAGCCCATTGTCCTTCCTTGCCTTCAGGACTTGCCTACAACCATATTTCAACAAATAAATGTGCGAACACACGTGTCACGTATTTTCCAAGGGTTCTTCGTAAATCTCCAGATTTAATTGCTTCCCTTGCAGCTTGGTCTCCGCATCTTTCTTCGTTAGTAAACATGTGATCCATGGTTTCTCAACGATTGATCCAGATTACATCCCCAGTTTCCACTATAATTCAATTTTGGATACGTGTGGAAGCTGATTGGTTTTCTATACCCTAAGAACACACCCAAAGTCTTTTTGAATCAGTGCCAGGACGTGAGACAGCGTTGATCTCCAACAATTGTGACTACTCTGGCTACTAATTTTGGCAGGAACTACACTGTCTCTAAATTTCTCTAATAGAGAAATCAATAAATTTAATCATTTATATTCGGTCAACATGTTACCTACAAAATAAATTTTGTTTTGATATGTCTTGTTTTTGTGGTGTTGAAATTTGTGTGACCAGGAATGAATGAACATTTTCATGTTTGTTATTTTTGTGAAATATCTTATTAATTTTTTTTTAATTTTAGGAATGTATGACTTCTTTATGAAAATTGTGTTATTTTCTTAAACGTTTAACAATCTCTAGCTGCTAATTGTTATCTTTAATTAAATACAAATAATATATATTTTCATTACATTTGTTGCATTTCATAAATTGTTATTTGATACAACAAATAATAAATATTGTAACTTCAACAAATTAAAAAAAATATCTTATAGTAATTAAGGTCGTAGTGTAAATGTATTGGTGCTTCTGTGGGACAGCTGGGATAGGGTCTTCTGGCTAATTTCGCGACTTGATCTCTTGGACCAGGTTTAGTTTATTCTAAACCAGGGGGGATAAGCAACAACAACAAGGTCATAGTTTTTTCGAATTAAAATATTTTAAAGGGAATATATTTATTTATGTAAAGAAACAACTACTGTCTATTTGTATTATTAAACATTGAAATTAGATTTTGAAAAATATTTAAAATGTAATTTCAAAATTAAGTAAACAGTTCACATTTATCACAGACATACTTGAAATCAAATGACAAAAATAAGAAAAATTTCATGAATTTTTAAATATCTATGCAAAAAATGTAATATACGTCGTAAAGAATTTAAAATACATAAAATATTATCTGAGGATTCTATAATGTTATACGTTTTCATTATGATATTGATGCTAGGTAAAAACAAAAAGCTTTACATTTTTATTTAATGAGATTAACATTTTTGCCTTGAATAAACATTTATTTGATTAAAATAGATCAACAGATTCACAGTAGTAAAAATAATGTAATGATAAAAGAATTATGTACAAGGAAGATATTTCAATTTAGTAACATTTTATTTATCAAATTTTTCTTCAGGCAAAACATGACGCTTAAAGCCAAATATTAGGTAATGGGCTCAAGTTCTTAGCATCTTGTATGTGATGAACACCCATTTCCTTCCTTCAACTTACCCAAATCTCTCATGGAAGTACATGTTTATTCACTTCTGGAATCAATGTGTGACCGCAACAAGCCCTGCTATTAGAGTACGAGTTTAATCAAGGACACTTTGCTCGTTGTTGCCTGATTAATGGCAAATAGTGATGTATTCACAACATGTATTTGTTGCTACACATTTTATGCCCCATTAAAATTTTTGTTATTGAAATTATTATTGTTATAGTTATATATATATATATATATATATATATATATATATATATATATATATATATATATATATATATATATATATATATATAAGTGTATATACAAATGTTTGCTCAATATAGATAAATATATATATATATATATATATATATATATATATATATATATATATATACAAAAGTGAAAAAACAAATGTTTGCTCAATTTAGAAAATTATATGTAACTTTTTTTAAATAAATACATGACTTGTTTTAGACTTTTGTATAAATGTAATGGGAAGAAATATCGATGTTTTTATTTTACAAATAATGTTTTATTAATGTTTTATCTTTATTGAATCAAAATATTTATCAAACCAAACTTACTATAATTTATAAATAAAGTGAAAATAAATTATTTTAAAGGAAGTTTAAGAACCATTTTTAAATTCATGTTTAAAATGAATTAAAATTTTCAGGGGAATAACAAATATTTGGTTTCAAATAAAAACCTATTATACATTTTAATACAGTAGACATTACACTGCGCAATCATTGTAATATTCATGATAAAGTGAAAATTAGATGTTAATTAAATTATGTGTTTTATTAAAAATTTTCTCTTCTTTCGAATTATATTAATCTGATTTCAACTAACACTGCCTTTTTTAAAAAGAGTTACTTCCTGGAACATCTCATAAATTATTTTATTTTAGACTGAAACAAAACAAGTAACTTGAAAATTTACCGTTTCCGGATAAATTCTGAGAAAGCTGTCTATGGTAAACAGTAGGAAAGAACTTTTGATTGACCTCAGAATAACTTGATGAAAAATATTCATCCTTCCATTTTACATAAAACAGTTACTATGAAAGGTCTTCCTTGAACTCTTTGAAATAATAATATTCACAATTAT
This sequence comes from Latrodectus elegans, assembly GCA_030067965.1. NCBI lineage: Eukaryota > Metazoa > Arthropoda > Arachnida > Araneae > Theridiidae > Latrodectus > Latrodectus elegans. The sequence goes on from CM057816.1 coordinate 8,267,410, forward strand.
GGGTAAATTAAAGACAAGTTTAGTTTAAAAAAAGCAGCTCTTTCTTTTCCATAGAATCCATGATGTGCATGTCCATAAGTAAAACACATATTTGTTCCTCTATTTTTCGGCAAACGGATAGTCAGTACCGTTTCTCTCTCAACTACTAATTTGTCGCAGCTGGTAATGATTTCCAAAAGTTAGAGAGAAGGAAGAGAATCAATATGCTCTTAAAATGATTATTAATTATACTTGATTATTTTGTGGCAAGATTGCTAAACAGAATTTCTGTTCGAAATACTGTGCTTTCATTTCCCTATACGGTGTTTAAAATAACAAATCTCAAAATAGACTTCAAGTAAAAATGAACCATGTTGTCCGTTTTTCTCCTATCTGTAAAGGAAACAGTATTCAATCTCATCTCAATGGCCTGTATATAATTTAATAAATTTATGAGCTCTAAAATAGCTAGCTAAGGAAGATCAAAGAAGACATTTCCATTTATGTAGTCTTCTCGGGTCAATGCTTATGTCATTCTTTTATTCAATTTCTAAATCAGTAGGCAGAATTTACGCAAGAACAAGTGAAGCATCATAGCTTAAATTTCTATATCCTCTAATAATGATAAGAATACTCCACTGAATCTTTCTTATATTACATATGTTACATTTTTTAGCAAAAATATGTCTTCAAGCGAGACAACTGAATGAAATGAGAGACCTAATATACTGCCCATACATTAGTTTCTCAAACCTTAGCTCACACCAAACATACTTTTTTTGCAATTCGGTAAAAGCCATTTTAATCACCATTTGGTAGAAAACAATTCAATATGATTCCTCCATGTAAATGTTTGATCAAGAATGACATTCAGACACTTAATACTCGAAATAAATTATTTGGATAATCATCAAGTATTAAAAAGTAGCAAAATTTTGTTTCGCATAAATTTTGTAAACAATAATAACTTAACATTTTGAAGGATTGCATATGGATTTATTAGAAAGTGCTCAATATATAGCACTTCTTGTACTCTGAAAAAAATATCAATTAAATAATTTCTTGTGAAAATTAAAAGTAAATCAATTGGAAATGCTATTTTTAAACAACCGACCAGATGATTTAAAATATCATTTTATTAGGAACCTTACATTTCAAAAGCAATATATCTGGATATTGGTTTTTTTAATATTCATTTTACCTTTTCTTTGAAGAGCCTAACAAATAAGTACATCTACCTAATAAAGCGAGCGTATAAAAAATAACAACAGACTTGGGTACATCGATAACTGCATAGGAGTGAAATGATGGAAGTCTTTTTGAAAAGTCGTGTTGCAAGGATTCTTAAATATGTCGTGTTGCAAGGAAATTAAATATGCTATATAATATGTTAGAATGATGGAAGTCTTTTTGAAAAGTCGTGTTGCAAGGATTCTTAAATATGCGAGGAGTCTGAAAGTTCAATTGATTATTTGAATTGCCTAGATCCAGATGGTGATTTAAAAGCTATTCAAAGAATACTACTAGATTTAATAAGTTCGTTCGAATGCTCAGTATTTGTGATAAGAAAGGAGATTTACATTTTTGTAACTTATTAGATTCATCTCCGTCAGGATCAGTATCAAGAATTCCATATCATTGGAGTTTCACATCCCTAATACCAGTACCAATGATCCATTATTTTGAAAAATAACTGTTATCACATCGGGATTATTAATTCATAATATTTTACGCATATTTCCATTTGTCAATCTGCCCATTACAACTGAAAACAATATTAGTCAGATCAATCAATATTCTCCCATTAATAACGGCATATGCCTCTTCAAGCTTATGCTACTGATAATCTGATGGTGCCCAACCTTGTGCTCAGTACAAGGTTGGACGTTTTTTTTTTTAATTTTTTAACGAATTATAGTTTTGAAAAGCACTTAGAATATCCAAATATTCTCATTAAGCAGATGAATATGCTTTTGTCGTGGATGTAACAGTCGTTCGTGTTGTGTTTTCATTACAAAACAAAGTCAAATAATGTAGAATGACAGATTTACTCTCTGCATACATTCGGCTATAAATCCTTGGAATTCAGTTGACAAAGTCATGTGATTTAGTTTAATATTACTGAACTCATTTTAATACTTGGAGCGCTAATTAGTCTTAATAAGCCATGTATTGTCCCTTATACCCAAGGAATTGGCCGGAAATAGCTCTTTGCCGCTGAGGCGTTGCCCCGGGTGCACCACAGGGGGTGGGTCACTATCGCACCCTAGATGCCGAGATACATATGAAGAATTGAATTTGCAAGTAAACCATACAATTGAGGACTTGGTTATTTCAGTATAGAAGTAAACTGATTTACAATAAGTTTATGGTTATTAATCTTTTTAATGAAACTCTGTCTGTTAACTCGGATAATTCTTAAGCGCTCAAACTTTAGATAACATGATTTTTAAGTCAATCTGACCAATTTGTGAAAGAAACTTATTCAATTTATTGATACAAAAGTAATTTAAAAATCTCAGAATTATTTGTTTTTATCTATCGTAACGAATTTCATGTTTACCAGAATTCCTGAGCCATGCGATATCAAAAATTCACATTTTAAATTTGTACTTAATAATTTTATTTATATTAAAGTGTTCATAAAGAAGGGCATTTAGAAACAAGTCTTACAATTAAAACGAATTACTGCCAAATGTTAGTATAAAATTTTAGCAAATATTTTCAGTTAGCATAAAATGTTTATTTTCATATAAATAATTGATAATCATAAGTATATCTTTATTAGAAGAAAAATGTTTTTAAATGAGTATGATATTGATAGTCAGAGTTAAGTGTAAAACATAGCTTTTATCATGAAACATCTAATGAAAACTTCAGATACAGAACATTTGCATGCAAGAGAAATGCATTTTGATGTATATTAGATTTCCTCTTCACCCTATGCATTTGCATTTGGATTGTGGTCCTTCCACAACCTGGATGTCATTTTCCGTCTTATTCTCATGATGTACGCAGGCAAAGTTTCCATGGTTACAAGATTTTGCTTTTATTACAAGCATGAGGTAGAGTAAATATAGAAAAGATTTGAATAGGAGTCAATATTTTAAAAGTATTTTATAACATTTCTCAGCAGTCACATTCATAAAATATTTTTATTATATTTTCAGAGCCAAAACTTTTGCATTTTTAAGATTTAATGTTTATCTTGTGGTACATCAAATATTTCGTGGGTGAAAATGATATTTGCTACAGTCGTGTAGTGATTCGTGAAGATTTCTTAGATGTGAGTTATGTTCCAGAATATATAAACTGAAGAACGCACACATTTCACTTTTTTCTAGGAATATTTTACCTTACACCAATGTGATATCAATTTTTCTTATTTATTTCCTTAAATATAATATTTATTAAAATTTTTAGATAATTGAACCAATTTCTAGCAGTCAGTAAGAATATCAAATGCTTCATGCTAAGAATTGAATCTTTCTAAATATAATAATATACCCTAATTCATTTAATGTTTACTTTGTCATTTAAAATCTATGTACTAAAACGACCATGGAAATGAGTAAATAGAGAAATAAACAATGAAAGAGTTTAAATTGGTAGTCTAATGTGAATTTGTAAAATTTTTGTTTGTAAATATTTTCATGACTACTTATAATAGTAAAAACTAGTATGAGAAAGATAAAATAAAATTTATCAGTAATACATTTTATATCAGTAATTCTCATAATATATTTTGATTTAATGAATTAAATAAAAGTAGTTCAAAATTAGATAATAAGAGCAATGGCTTAGTGGTAGCGTTTCACATTTCCAAGGCACAAGTCTGAGGTTGGATCTTCGGACTGGGCAAGGTCGACTCAATCTCTCATCCTTTCAGTAAGTCAATAAACTGAGTACCAAGCATAATTTGGAACTAAACACTGCGGGTTTTGAGTTAGGCTGACCACCTAATCAGGACACATGCGGATGATCATGGAGGCCATGCGGTCTCGCATCCTCGACTGATTATCCTCTCTTCACCAATATTCAATAGGAATCGTTTTATTGGCCTGGCTTAGTGTGGCAGTGCGCCATCCTGCATACTGATAACACACATTTTTATTTAATAAGGACACGACTTCGTCAGGCAAAAGAGTGGGATAACTCTCAGTAGTTACTGTGCTTTTTTTCCAGCCAAATATGAGACACAATTCTTCAAGACAGTGTGGTCCGACAGTAAAAGATGAGGTGAAGCTACCGCACGCTGTGTGTTAACCGGAAGGGGTGCCGTGGCTTCATCGTGTATTAGAATGTACTGGGTGTTGATATTCCTGCGCTATGTGAAGTGTGCGTCATCCCTCCAGAAAATATCAAACAACCACTGAAGATCTTTTTAAATTCTTGGCACAGTTTACTCGGTAAATGATTACTTCGCTGCTGTGTCTCCCGGGGGTTACTCATGCAAGGACTGCAATGTGTAGGGGCCGAGATGGCAGCAGAATGGTTAAGGACTCTTACCTTCGGTTCAACAGTTCGTGGGTTCGAATCCACATTGGGCATGGATGTTTGTAATGGTTCGGAATCCACTTTAAGCCGTAGGTCGCGGTCTAATTAGCCCTCGTGTGCAAAAAATGACCGCTGAGCGACAAACAAACAAGCAATGCGTAGGGATAGAAGTGCAATATCTCGTACAGAATATTCTATAGGCTGTGAACGATTGTAACCGCTTTATCATTTTTTGCAATTTTCACCACAATTATTCCTTCCTCCTCAAACAAGGGTCTTCCACGTTGTAGCTGATTCTCTAAAAAGCCAATTTCTTTGAACTCGAACCACTTACAAGCTTCAGTATTTTAGGACACTATTTAGGGTCATTCTTCCTGTTCAGTCCTTCCTCCATGTGAAATTTTCACAATGCAACATTTGTTGGATCTCAGCTTTCAATCAGAACACATCGGTATCTTTGGTATTTCATTGTTTTCTATTTTTGAAAGGTTGTAAACCTTTTGGCTTATCTGAAAAAGGATACTCTTATTTTTGAAGTAACATGGTGTCCTAGAAATTATACTAAGAATTTAATTTTGAATTATAAAAGAAAGGAAATCCTCGTTTATCATAGTCTATTATTAGAAGATCTATCTACGCATATTTGCTAAAGTTATAACATGCATCGCCATCTGCCGGTAATATTTGAAACTAAAAGCTGTTTCATAGTCTAAACATCTGTCTTTACTGTGGGCTTTTTCTTGCAACCCATACATCTTTAACATAATGTCTTCTTTCTTTAAGAAGTTTTGACAAAATTTTGATTCACCTGATATGTAATGCACCCACTTAAATATATAAATATCTTACTGGAAATGCAACTGCCAGTTTAACAAGATGTCTTCTGCTGATAAATTATGAGAAACATTACGCTTTTAATATCTAACTTCAAGTTACAATTTTTTTTAATCTAAAAAATTAATATGCAGATAAGTAAACAAATTGAATCCTTTTGATTTTCAAAGTTATTTTTTTTTTGCATTACGTTAGCTTATTTAAGTAAAGCGAAAGATGCTCTAAATTATACTTATTCAGTAGTAAACTTTTAAAATATTCTGTGATTTACAATTAACTTAGAATTTTATAATTTTAGAAATTTTTATTGTATAAAAGGAATGCACACAAAAGTAAAAATATATTAATTTTATTAAAAAGTATTGAAAAATATATTTTTTACAAAATTTTCACATATTTTTTAAAATCTACGTTAAAAAAAAAAGGAAGCGCGTTTTTTATATTTCAAAATATTATTAATCCTACTGTATGCTTAAAATTTGTTAGTTCTATATATAAAATAAGTCGCGAAAATATTATTTACTAGTCAGATTTGAAATAATTATCACACGATGTGAATTTTAAGTTCAAGATTAAATTTCCTATAAGGTTACTATTTTTGTGATATAAAGTTTTTCATCCTAATTTAAAGTTAAAATTATAAATTCAGAAAAATGATCAATATATTTTCAAAATTAATACCATGATTTGTTAGAATTTAAGAGTATAAGCAGATTAGGAATCAAGTATTTTAAATGTATTTTAATGCTATATATTATATTTAATGTTATTTTATTTTCAAAATCCCCATTTTGCCCAGGAAACGCGTATTTCTCAAATATTGGAAGAAAGTTTGTTTTGTTATTATATAATACATGTTATGCTAATATTATTATAAAAAATATGTATGTTAAAATGACAAAAATAATACATAAAAAGTTAGTTCCTATTTTAAATACTCATAAAAAGTAAATTTTTGAATTACTTTTTTAAATTATTGATTTAAAATGAGAATGTTTGCGGAAGTTTCAGTTTTTCAATGCAACAATATCTTTCAAAGACAGACTAAAATAATTTTTTGCACACATAATTTAAAATATCCATTTCTATACACTTCTGGCAACCCAAATTGCAAAACCAAGAGATAACACAACAAAATTTATTTTGTACACAACAATTTGAACAAGTATGAAATGATTAGATTTATAGAATTCTTGTGAAGTGTAGTTCCTGACAAAATCAGTTGCCAGAGTAGCCGCCATGGTTGGAGATCACCAGTGCCACACGCCTCGGCATTAATTCAAAGGGACTTTGGATTTTGTGCTTGGGGTATAGCAGACCAAGCAGCTTCCACACGTTACCGTAGTTGATATGGTGTGGCAGCTAAGGATGTAATCTGGGTCAATCGTTATGCTAGCATGGAACAGATTTTTTCTATCGGTGAAAGATCCGAAGAACGAGCCGGACAGGGAAGCAAATCAATCTGGTGATTGACAAAGAATCCTTGCACAAAATGTGCTACGTGTGGTCGCATATTATCCTGTTAAAATAAAGCTGTGGGCAAATACTGAAAGTAAGAAAGTGAAACTGGCTCCAACACCTCGGAGATGTAAAGCTAGTTGTTTAAAGTACCGGCAAAGTCCTCAAGAGGAGAGTGAGAGTGATATCCCATACCGCCCCATGCCATTATACCTGGTGCAAAACTAGTGTGGTGCTGTTTAAAGCAGATAGTCGGCATCCTCTTTCCACAGTGTCTCCAAACTCGAATGCAACCATCGTGGTGATGCAGACACAAGCGTGATTCACCAGTAAAGACATTTCCATTCCATTTTGTCTTTCCCATCATCATTTTTACATCTCACTATTGGCGGTGGAGACGCCTGCGGTTCTGCGTCAAGGGTAAATAAAGCAATGGACATCTTGCGGAGAGACTACTCTGCTGTAAGCGGTGTCGAATGGTACGCGCAGACTCTGGATGATACGTTTCAGACTCAATGTGCTGTACTATGCATCGTGATGGGGCTGAGTGATCCGTCACAGCCAAGCTTACAATTTGACTGTCATAACGTGAAGTGGTGCAATGAAGTGGATGCGATCGATCACATTGGTCCGTCGTACCCTACTGCATTCATCGATCCGTATTACAATTGTTTAGTTTCATCCAACATAACTACCGATTTCCCTGAAAGATAATCTACAATCTCGGTAGGGCAATGTCCTTCCTCTGTCGAACTCGGACACTTGATCAAAAATGCTCGTTGTTTTCCAAAAGGCATAATTGACGTTCTTCTTCTTCTTTTTCTTTTTTTTTTTTTTTTTTTTTTTTTTTGATAAACTACATACAAGAGAGACGCAATTGCCAGACTTAAAAACGTCGAAATCTGCAAACCTTAAGCGTTTTGAAGAGGAGCCACAGGCGTGCGTAATGTGCGCTTGCTCTGAAATTCTAATCATTTGCGGATCTCACCTCCTCTAATGCGTGTCGTAAATTTCATCTTATTCGCATGCTACGTTCAGGGTGTTGCATTTACGGTGGTCAGCAGAGTAGTTGAAAACAGACTACTTAAAATTATACTCAAGTTTTTTTTTCTACATAAAATTGAAATTAATAATCACCTTTATTTTTCAAACATACATGCAAAATGATGCATGATGATTGAAAATTTTTCAGTAATAACTATGAAACACTTGTAGCTATTTTAAAATTCACCAGAAAAGAATCTGATTCTTTAGAAAAACACAAAAATTCACCTTGTATAATATTCGTTTTAAGATTTAAAGTTTATATTTGATGAAAGAGTAGATAAATTTCCCTTAGAAATTGTGTTATTTTGCATTTTTATTTAACGTTTTTTATAAATATACATGAGTTTTGATTGACACAAAATCCATTTCGCTTTAATTTATCACAAGAAATATACACGACTTGAATTTATTCAAATTTCAATGTGTTTTTAAATGACAAAAACAATTTATTATTCAATTAATTTCTCTTTTTCTATTACATTTTTTAAAATTTCTCACTGATATTTAAAAAAAAATTGTGCATTGAATGGGGAATGCCATATTGTAAATAAATACTTAAGAAGTTTAGTGTTCTAGTGATTTACTCGCGGTTTGAACAGGTGATTTAATTGGTAAGGAATAAAATAATATACATTAATTAGAATATAGCATTGAAGTAATATTTAAGAAGATCAAAAATGTAGATAATTATATACCTTTTAATTTATATTATTCTCCGTAATTTGTGTAAATATTTTAAGTATATAATGAGAAAATGTTCAACATTTTGGCAGTTATGCGTATATTGAAAAATTAAATGAGAATTTAAAATTAAAAAGTCAATATACTATTTTAAATAACCCTGAAAAGACACAATTGTCGTTTATTATTCATGCTAAATCTCTGATGGATATATTATTTTTAAAATACTTATTATGCAATTTATCATCGTTCTTTCAACATGAAAAAAGCAATAAATGTTAAGAAAATAGGATTTTCATTTGTTAATATAAAAAAACTATTGACATAATTATCCTTTAAATGTAAAAGCCAAATAGAGAATGCTAGCAACATTTTAAATACATTATTTTGTTTTGTAAATACAAGCTAAATTAAAATAATGTTATTTTTAAATATAATGATATGAAAATTATTTTTTTTAACTATGTCTAAGTATTTTATAATTTTAAGAATAAAGAATAAAAACTTATTATCTTATTTTCTATTAATTATCTTTACTTATATACAATGAATGAACTATCTCTTTTGCATACTTAAAATATTTTTAATCTGAATTATGTAATTTCAGTAAAGATAAGCGTAATTTTAAGTTATAATCCAATTTATCAACTATAAACAGAATTTGGTGCTTCCGAATATTTTTAAAATGTGATATATCATCACAATGAAATATTTAGTACGACAAACTTAAAGATTCTTTCAAATTTCCTTCTTATGAAAACTAAAAGAAATCTGTGCTAAGAAACAAAAGAAGCCATTAGGAAAATGTCTACAAGCATTTTTAGTTACGAATCACAGAGTATGCGGATGAAAACACGTGGGTTACTATTCATCCTGAAGCAAAGCTGCAAATAATGTCATGCATGCACCTTTGCTTCAGGAAATGGCGAACTCGTATCTTATATCTTCTTTTTTTTTCCATTTCTTCCATATATTTCTTCATGGATAGAAATGTATTTTATCGATAAGGAAAATATTTCTTATTTATTGTTTGTGCAACCATATTTCTCTGATGCCGATTATTTATGTCACAATCGGCAAAAATATAAGTGTTTTTCCTTCACATTCAATTTTTGCAGAATAAATATTTCTGCCAGATTATATATATATATATATATATATATATATATATATATATATATATATATATATATATATATATATATATATATATATATAATAGTTCCTAATTATTCTCGTATATCTGATGGATGTAAAATTATTGGATCCAAATTAAAAGGATCAAACAAATCAGAAGTAAGCTGTTTCCAATAAAATCAATAAATATATTACAATATTGAAATGCGAAACATAGTGTTGCCAAATATAATTTTATATTGTTAATAAATATTTAGCAATGAAAAATTTTAATTCATTTGAAATTTAAATTAAATTTGTATTTCATATTTGTGTTGTTTTTACTTATTTCCAGGATTCAGGAGAGCTAAACCAAGTCTAGGAATTTACTCACTCTCAAAAAATCCAAAATCATGATTGGGTTTCTATACAGATCTAGTCTGGAAAGCCACATACAATCAAAATATGATGAGGAGTCGCCTGACACATTAGTGTTGTCGTTGTTACGAATGAAACTTGGACATGCCAAGCTCTTTCTGCTGACGGCTAGAGGACTTTAAGTCACTAGAGTGCGTCTTTCGTTTAACCAGAGCATCACTAAAGAGAAAGTCTGGCTTTGCTCTAAGACTCATCGGATATATGGCACCACCAGAGGCGATGCCATCAATTGGATTATTTTTTAACATTGATCTGGAAAGGGAGGAAAATGATTGCACATTTTACAATAAATTAATAAGTGCTAATTACATAAAATAAGTTAATATTTAGATATTTTAAATAATTCGCTATTTTTGCTTTTTAAGCAAATTAATTTTAACAAAATACTTAAAACTTCAATGCGGTATAATTTTTGACTAAATTTTATAACGTATTGATAGATATTCAGTCATAATTGAAATATATTTTTCAGTTAATAACACAGTTCTTAACATTTAAATTGAATTAAATTGATATTTTTGATTTGACACACACACACATTTTTGAATGATAATTAGGAATGATATTAGAAAAATTTAGAATGATGTATTAGGATTAAAAATTTTAATTAATTTTACATATTGGAGTTCCAATACAATAACATAATTCAAGTTTTAATCATACTCTATTCTAAATAAGTTATTATTCTCTTTTAAATGAGAAGCACAATTTAGTTAATAACTATTAACATACACTACTGGCCATTAAAATTGCTACACCAAGAAGGCGACATGCTACAGACGTGAAAATTATACGAAAGGAAGAAGGTGCTGTGATATGCAAATGATTAGCTTTTCAGCGCATTCAGACAAAGCAGGCACCAGTAGCAAAACCTACATTGTGTTTAAATGAGAAAATTGTTCAGCCGGTTCCTCATACACAAATTGCATTTGAACGTTGTTGCCTGGTGAAAAGTTGTTGTGATGCCTGGTGTAAGAAGGAAAAATGCGTACCATCACGTTTCTGGCTTTGATAAAGGTCGAATTATAGCGTACCGGGATTGCGGTTTATCTTATCGCAGTATTGCTGCTCGCGTCGGTCGAGATCCAATGACTGTTAGCAGAATATGGAATCGATGGGTTCAGGACTGTAATACGGAATGCCATGCAGGATCTCAACGCCCACCTATCACTAGCAGCCGAGAAGACAGGCATATTATCCGCATAGCCGTAATGGATCGTACAACCACGTCACGAGTCGTGAGTCCAGAAACGGGGTCATTTGGAAGACAACAAGTGTCTGCACGAACAGTTCGACGACGTTTGCAGCAGCATGGACTCTCAGCTCGGAGACCATAGCTGCGGATTCCCTTGACGCTGCGTCATAGAAAAGAGCGTCTTAAATGGTGTGATCAACGACGAACCTGGGCGAACGAATGGGGAAACTTCATCTTTACAGATGTATCTAGGTTCTGTGTACAGCATCATGATGGTCGCATCCGTGTTTGGCGGCATCGTGGTGCACGCACACTGGCAGCGTGCATTCGTCATCGTCATACTGGCCCATCAGCTAGTGTGATGGTATGCGGTGCCATTGGATACACGTCTCGGTCACCACTTGTTCGTGATGGTGCTTTGAACAGTGCACATTACATTTCTGGTGTGTTACGACCAGTGGCTCTACCCTTTATTCGAGCCCTGCGAAACCCTACGTTTCAGCAGGATAATGCCCGACCGCATGTTCACGGTATTGTACGGACCTTCCTTGATACGGAACACGTTCGGCTGTTACCCTGGCCAGCACGTTCTCCAGATCTTTCACCAATAGAAAACGTCTGGTCAATGGTTGCCGAGCGACTGGCTCGTCACCAATCGCCAGTCACTACGGTTGATGAACTGCGGCATCGTGTTGAAGCTGCATGGGCATCTGTACCTGTACATGCAATCCAATCTTTGTTTGACTCAATGACTAGGCGTATAACTGTTGTTATTACTGCCACAGGTGGTTGTTCTGGGTACTGATTTCTCAGGATCTATATATCCAGCCAAATTTTTTGAAAACTAAATCACTTGTTATTTCTAGTATAATATATTTGTCCAATAAATATCATTTTGTTAACTGCATTTCTTTCTGGTGTAGCAATTTTAATGGCCAGTAGTGTATTTAATTATGGCAATTCAAATTGCTTTTTTTTAACGATTCTGCTAAAACGTATTAATAATCTTGTAACGTTGAACCGTGGTTAAGTGCTGATGTTAAATTTTGATGTTAGTATTAGGCTATATTTTCACAGTCTATTAGAGAGAGATATGCATAACAATGCACACTGATATAATTTTCAGAATATTTCTTTTGTAATAAAATAAATAAATCGTATTACTAAAGAAATATTGTTTATTTGAATATATACATTTCATAACGATAAACTTAAAGAGAAACACAACGCGTGCTATATTCAATTGATAAAAATGATAGCATTTTTGTCCAGACACAAATATTTTTCATTTTATTTTCAGTACTTTTATTTGAATGATGTTTTTTTAAGAACAAACGCAATTTTTTTATATTTTTTTTCTTGTCTGCATTTAATTCGGTACCAAAATACATACATAAGTGAAATCAAAAATTCTTTCAGTTTAAACATTCGCTGAATTATCAGTCAACTGAAAGAATTTTTTATATTGAGAAATAAATAGCTTGTTTATTATACTTTCAATTTGATAATTTTAATGTATTTAATTAAAATAGTTTCTAATATAAACAATGCTCACTATATTCACTAACTTATCTTTAAAACTTAATATTTATTATTTTGATAAAGTTAAGTAAGATATAACATTTGTAAGAGATCATACTCCGAATCCGTTAATGATATATTTAATTTGCACATTTACTGATTTCCACACTTACTCTTTAAAATCTAGATCTTGTCTTCAGTTAAGCAATTCGTGGGTTCGAATTCCACTTTAGGTGTGAATGTTTATCATGGTTCCGGATCCACTTTAAACTGTAAATCTCGAGCTAATTAGCCTGCGTGTGAATAAACATCATTGATCAAAGACAAATAAAAGCCAAGTTACCTTTCTAACTTACCTAGATAAATATGTACAGTATAACTTTGTGATTCTGTAACATTGAAGCTCTAATAAAATGATTATCTAAACTTGTTTTATCTAGTGACTAATTTATTGTATTCACTTAAATTTGTTTTAAAGAAAAATAAATAATATATATTTTTTTTAATTTCATATAATATAGATTTAGTAATTGATTGGGGAATTATTCGATTAACTAATTCATTGTATTAATTTGTTTCCTTAAATGATGGAACGTAGCTAATATTGTGTTAATTTGGTAAACTGAAACATATTACAGCAAATATTTTAATTTTCTGGTAACGAATAACAAGCAGGTAATACGACATTATTAAAAGCAAATTTGAGAAATTAAACTCAATATTGCCAACCGATGCCTAAGTGGCTAGAGTCCCTGTGAATTGTGGATCCCGGGTTCAAACCACGGTTCGGGCATGGAAGTTACTTTCACTATGTGCTTCTCTGTTATTTTTTTCTGATATGATGTATGAATGCGGCTCACCCTCTAAACGGGTTTGTGGTGGTATGACGTGGGTAATGCTACTCGCCTCCGTGATTTGGTTCACTGAAGTCCTCTGGATAAAGACAAATGAGTAGCAGGTTCTAGCCTTGTTGTGGTGAAGGATTATTCACCCACTGCCAGCTGTTGTTATTTTTTTTATGATTCTTAAATATTCCTTATATTACAAAGTAATCTGCCAATTAATTAATATCTGGATAATATTTGAGTATACACACAGATATCTATTTATCTATACAAAAATACATACATATTTATTATATTTGAATATTGAAAAATATTTGGAAGCATTTGCGAACATGCCATTGATAGAAATTTTTAAACACACACACACACACACACACACACACACATATATATATATATATATATATATATATATTATTTCCAATGCCACAGATAAAAAGACAATGACTGAAAAAATACAAATAACAACAAGAAAATGAAAAATAAAACAGCTGTAACAATACTCTATGTATCTAAAAGGCCTCTGGCCTCCCAATAGCGGTCCGCAATTGAGCGTTTCGATAACGCCTTACAATGGAGTACATGGTCACGATCCATGTCCCGTCTCAGATTACAAAAGTTGCAGATAGGACTTGAAAATATAGGATGAAGGTACAAGTGTTTAAGAAGGCAGTCATGACCGGTGGCCAGCCTAAACTCAGCCACCATTTTATGTTTGGACCATTTTGAGAACGAAGAAAGTCTGTTTTTCCAAGACTTTTTGCTCTGATCAAGAATCGTTTATATGTATGTATGTATGTATGTGTGTGTGAGAGAGAAATACTTTTGTTTTTGTTAGAGTAAAAAGAAGCATACTATATTAAATGCTTTTCATTTCCTTCAGAATTGCATATTATAAGTGAATAGTATATTTAGATTTCGAAAGAATTTAACATTTAAGTAACTAAGTCTTAAAATCAGTTGTCTAATGTGAATGTAAATCTGATACGACAGTCTCCATTTCCAGTCACACGTTTCTATCGCATTTTAATTAAATGATGTGAGTGATACAGTTTACAGAAGCGTAAAAGTTTCTTAGTCAATAAACTAAAAGATACTTCAGTAATTGTGATTTAAATTCAGCTGCCATGCACTGAAATACTCTCATTCCCATATCAATGGTTCATAATAATGGAGGATTTGATCAGCAATGAATCAATTACTGATTTAAATGAGAGTAGCTTCCTTCAAGAAGTATTACTTGCATTGAGAAAGGCATCGATAACCCTTTACGTCATTTGCATGGTAAATATTGTGAAGATGATTAAGTATTAGTGAGGGTTTTAAGGAGAATTAGAGAATTTAAATGCATCTATATATATATATATATATATATATATATATATATATATAGTTTAATTTATCCAAATTATTTACTGCACTTAAATAAGAATTCCCTTAGTAATTTCTGTTTCTTTGTAAAATATAATACAATATTATATATATATATATATATATATATATATATATATATATATATATATATATATATATATATATATATATATATATATATATATATATATATATATATATATATACATATATATATATATATATATACATATATATATATATATATATATATATATATATATATATATATATATATATATATATATATATATATATATATATATATATACACACAAAGACTGGAAAATATTTTAACTAATAATATTACAATCAATTTTATTAAACACTGTTTGGCTGGTAGAGCATTGCTTAAAAGAGTGAAGTTAGGCGTAGTTATAAACTACAGAAGGATCACCCAAATGTTGAAGGCCTTATAAATAGCTGGAATTGCCAAATGTTTTTGCATTTAGTCTTTAAATGTGTATTTGGTTTCCCCTATTCATATATTTGCATTCATTTGAAATTTTGCGAAAATGGAATTTGAAGTTGGCAACAATAAATTTAATAATGCATTTTGGTAATTTTATATTTAATATTATATTTTCGTTTGATTCATTTTCAATGTGGCTTCGGGATGTAGTGGCTTCTTTAAGACTTTAGTCTGAAGCCACTGCAGAAAAGCCATGTTTTGTGCCCATGTGATCAACACCCCCTGAAGAAGCTGGCCATATTGGTGCTTTTATTATGCTATTTTCCTTTTATTCCGAGAGTCTATTTAATTTGGAACTATCTATTGAATATATATTCCATCGCCTTACTATATTTCGTTTTTCACTTTATTATTCTTCATCTGACATTTGATAAAATTTTTAAAAAATGAAAAGTTATGACTTTACGATCAACTCTATTTTAGTAATTCCATTTAAGCTGTTTTCGAGCAGCTTAAATGACATTTTTAATCATGCTATATACATACATACATACATATATATATATATATATATATATATATATATATATATATATATATATATATATATATATATATATATATATATATATATATATATATATATATATATATATATATTCTTGATTCAGTTATCTCCTAAGTAAATAGTTTATTTTATTTAATTTTATACTACGAAATGCAGAATAATGTATAAAAATTATATTTCATCGTGAAGAAATTGTGCTTTAAGGGTATCATAAAAATAAATGTCAGTCTTACAAGTCACCTATTTCTAAAGATTATAAAATTATTGGGATTTCTTATATTATGAAGAGGAAGAAGTTAGCTTCAAGCAATGTCGAAGTCCAGTAGGAGAACCACTCATGCGAACAATAAAGGATTTAATGTTCAACTTATCGAATTTTTTTCTCCCTCTGGACTTTTTCTTCCAGGGTGAGAATTGTAGTTTTCATAACTATTGAAGATCTATTGTTGAAAATTAAGCCGAAATCAATTTCTACTATAAAAGCGAATTCCAAAATAAGGAATCATAACAATTATATATTTTACTGACATATTAAAAAAATATATATATTTAATTCTCAATTTCAAGTGTATACATCTAGAAATATTAAAAGAATTTTATTCAAATTTAATTTTACAATGAATCAATTTATTTACATTTTATAGAATCTCGAAATGAGCTTTTCCATAATATAATGATTCTAAACATGTGTACTCATCGATTAATTTAACTCTCAATTTTTAAATTTAAGGAATTAATTTAAGAGATGAGGATTTTTTTCACATGAGTGACTGAGTATTTTTCAAAACATCATATTCTATTGAAAATTATACTTTCAAATTCATTCAACACTCGAAATGTCATCTTTCTTTATTTTTTATAAATTTATTCTTTTCATTGAGGAGTATGATTTTTGCGTCACACATATTATTATCATGAATAAACACAAATTGACCACCAAAGAAAAAATATAGATAGTGAAAAACTGCTTTTACAATGTCATAAATTATCTCATAAAATTGCAATTTAAATTTGATAATTTTCACCTTGGTCGGGAAAACTTCTAGTTAGTTTTAGTATAACTGAAACATTATGCTGCAGAATATATTAATGACATTAGGTAAATAATCATGCTTATATCAGATGAAATATATAATATGTATAATACAGAAAATTGCAAAAGACGGAAGAATAATTAATATGCTCATATTCTATTTCATGACGCCGGAAATTAGAGAACAAGCAAAAGTGCAGAATGCGCAAAAGTAGAAAAAAAATTCATTGAAGGCTTTTTTTTAAAATTCTTTTTAAGTTATATAGCTTTGTATTTAGTTTTAAAATGGTGTTGATTCAATATTATTAATAAAAATTAGTTCTAATGTTATTTATTTGAGTGTGCACAATGATGTTCATAACTGTGCACATTTTCAGGATATTTATCTTGAAAAATTCGAAAAAATAAAATGAAAAATGTGGAAACAACTGAGAATGCGATCTCATATGCTTTAGTCTTGTACCTAAGAAACAGGTCTCATAAATCTGACATTGTATGCAGCTAATGCGTGAACACAATGCACTGGTGGCATTATCTAGACAAAATGACAACAATATAAATGTGTGCAAACTAATTTTCATTGCATGCGGAATTAATGAGTTACAGAGTGGGTAATGTGACTTTATAAAGATATTTCAAAGTTAGTAGAATAACAATGCGTATTACTCTAAAATGAAATGTCAAAAACATTAATTAGGTTGATTAGACATCCAAACTGCGCAATAGGGATTAATAATAATGATAAAGGTCCTTAGAGCATCATCAGAATAGTTTTAGAGTTGCGAGAAATGGACACTTAAAAGAACTCCTTTTTTATTTAAAAATAAAAATTGAGCTATAGATATATTGTACCACAGTCCTAGAGATTCAAAGGGTAGAGCACACCATATTATTGATCCGTTTTAAAATAATTTTTCTGTCATTCACACACATCTAAACAACAGAATTTTTTTAGACGTTTCAAAAAATTAAAGTATAATCTACAATTTTTCATCATTATATATTGCTGTTTGCCTTATGTATACATTTCGTTTTATACTGTTACAAAATGTGCTTCCAAGTCTATGCTATATTTTAAATTATTTTGTCTTTGAAGTGTATTTTTAATGGTATGAATGATAATGTTTCTAACATACATTTATAGACATTAATATTTTATAAAAACATTTTGAGCAAAATATTTGAAACCTTAGAAACAATTTTTATTACATAAAGATTTAAAATATTTCATGTTTAAAATAAAATATTGTTTTGTAATGCTATAGAAAATTTTGATTTAATTGTATCTTTATTCATTCATTAGGACATAAACAGGAAAGTTAATTTCTTACCTAAATAAAATTTCTTACCTAGTTAATTTATTACTCTAAAACCTTACGTAAATTATGTTACATTTTAGAGGGATTTATTTTTCAGCATGAATCCAAACATTATAAATTGTACATTATGTGAAGTTTAAACTAACTAAATAAATCTTAACTAACTAGCGTGTCTGTGTGTAAAAGAAAGGCATGTATTAAAACTTTGCATATCTATACACTACTGGCCATTAAAATTGCTACACCAGGAAGAAATGCAGATAACAAAATGATATTTATTGGACAAATATATTATACTAGAAATAACAAGTGATTAAATTTTCGAAAAATTTGGCTGGATATATATATATATATATATATATATATATATATATATATATATATATATATATATATATATATATATATATATATATATATATATATAGATAGATAGATAGATAGATCCTGAGAAATCAGTACCCAGAACAACCACCTCTGACAGCAATAACAGCAGTTATACGCCTGGGCATTGAGTCAAACAGAGATTGCATGTACAGGTACAGATGCCCATGCAGCTTCAACACAATGGCGCAGTTTATCAACCTTAGTGATTGGCGTTTGGTGACGAGCCAGTCGTTCGTCAACCATTATCCAGACGTTTTCTATTGGTGAAAGATCTGGAGAACTTGCTGGCCAGGGCAACAGCAGAACATGTTCCGTATCAAGGAAGGTCCGTACAATATAGCGAACATGCGGTTGGGCATTATCCTGCTGAAACGTAGGGTTTCGCAGGGCTCGAATAAAGGGTAGAGCCACGGGTCGTAACACACCAGAAATGTAACGTGCACTGTTCAAAGCACCATCAATGCGAACAAGAGGTGACCGAAACGTGTATCCAATGGCACCAAATACCATCACACTAGCTGATGGGCCAGTATGACGATGACGAATGCAGGCTGCCAGTGTGCGTGCACCACGATGCTGCCAAACACGGATGCGACCATCATGATGGTGTACACAAAACCTGGATTCATATGAAAAGATGACGTCTCGCCATTCGTGCGCCCAGGTTCGTCGTTGATCACACCATTGAAGGCGCTTTTGTCTATGATGCAGCGTCAAGGGAAGCCGCAGTCATGGTCTCCGAGCTGAGAGTCCATGCTGCTGCAAACGTCGTCGAACTGTTCGTGCAGACACTTGTTGCCGTCCAAACGACCCCGTTTCTTGACTCACGGCTCGTGACGTGGTTGCACGATCCATTACGGTTATGCGGATAATATGCCTGTCTTCTCGGCTGCTAGAGATAGGTGGGCGTTGAGATCCCGCATGGCATTCCGTATTACAGTCCTGAACCCATCGATTCCATATTCTGCTAACAGTCATTGGATCTCGACCGACGCGAGCAGCAATACTGCTATAAGATAAAACGCAATCCCGGTACGCTATAATTCGACCTTTATCAAAGTCAGAAACGTGCTGGTACGCATTTCTTCTTCTTACACGAGGCATCACACCAGGCAACAACGTTCAAATGCAATTTGTGTATGAGGAACCGGTTGAACAATTTCCTCATTTAAACACAATGTAGGTGTTGCTACTGGTGCCTGCTTTGTCTGAATGCGCTGAAAAGCTAATCATTTGCATATCACAGCACCTTCTTCCTTTCGTATAAATTTCACGTCTGTAGCATGTCGCCTTCTTAGTGTAGCAATTTTAATGGCCAGTAGTGTATATATATATGTGTATATATATATATATATATATATATATATATATATATATATATATATATATATATATATATATATATATATATATATATATATATATATCGTTTGAACAAAGGATTTCAGTGAAATATACTTTAAGAAATTCCCTTTTAGTCTTTATATAGAAACAGGATTATTTATTAAGATTGTATTGTTTTATTATATATGTATTAAAACTAAGATTGGATAAAATAAATATGCAATATTCTTGCATTTCTTTCTCAATTCAAGAAACAAAACATTTTATATTACACATATTTAAAATTTTTGCAAATGTGTCACAGTTCAAATTTTATTTTCGTTTGAAGAATATTTTATTTAAATTTTATCGGTTAAAACAAACGAAACATTATCATTACTTGCTAATAAGTAAGTATTTATATTTTATTCAGTTTAAAAATTTTAAGACTTTTCAAGTAATTTATAAAGTAGATACTTTCGATAGCGTTCAACAGATATAATGTAGAAGTTATTTTTCGAAAGGTACGAAATATTGATTTTTATTACTATTTTAAATGAACGAATTCGATTGTCCTTCGAGTTGCAAGGTATGAATATTAGTTATAGAAGCCTCAGCTTCTGGCACTAAGCCTCGCAAACTCGATCCCCTTCTGTCATATTAATTTATTATCAACAGTTTAATATAAAGTTTGAAAATATTTAATACAAAACATCTTTATATAAATTGCTTATATAAAGTTTTGCACCATAAAATGATTTCTCACTTATGATCCACAAATAGATACATACAGAAAAAAAAAAAGAAAACATTATAGAAATAAAATATATTAAACAGTTTTTAGAAATTTTGTTTAAGTATTTTTTTATCACTTCATTTCGATTAGAGCGTGTGTAATTAACTTAAAACCAATAGAACTCCGGCTTGAAATCAATATAACGTTGCTCAATCATTGAGTAATTATGCTAAGCGTTTTAACATTCCATAACGGAATGCTTCTCGCTTCATAATTGGAGTTGCTCTCTATTCGTTATTACTTGAAAAATAAGTGAAGCAAAATAAATAAGGATTCGGCCGGATAAGGAATTTTTTTCTTATTCTCGTGAAAAGGAAAAGTGATCTGATATGAGTGTTTTTAATTAAGAGACGACATTTAAAATTTTAAAAATAACTCCAAAGTTTTATATTCGGACTTTTCGGCAAAATCTTTCTCACTTTTAACTATACATCACTAATTGGAAATTCATTAGAGAAAAATTCCCAAGTCAAAAGTTAATAACTAAAGATTATTCTCACAAACATTATACATTTCAGTTAACTTTTATGTATTTATAATGCAAATGAAATTTCATTTTGTGTTGCAATACATCATTTCAATATACCTTGAGTATTTCTTATATTATGTGCACTGCCCGATATTGAAAATGCAACACAAAGAAGTGACCAGAAAATTATGCAAATTTCTGGGTAGGCACATCTTACCGAGTTACGCAAGTGATGAGAAATGCGCACCTCTCTAGAGCACGTAGGAAAAGATATAAGGTGCGCAATTGACAGAACTGGCAATCTTTGCACCTTTATTGCTGCCTGGAAAATAATCGAAGTGTGTTCGTGTTGCAAAAAACGTCCGTGATTGCTGAGAATACCGTTCCATCGTGGACGGAGTCAGTTCCAGCAGACAGACAAATTTACGGGTGATTAGACTGAGAAGGTCAGGTTTATCCTTGATGCAAATCGCATCTGACAGATGCCTAGACGCATCCACAGTGCACCGGCTGTGGCAAAGATGGTTGGAAAGAGGAACTGTGGAACGTTTCTGGCGTGCCGGTGCAGTAAGAGTGACGTCCGCACACGTGAATCGGAGAGTCAGACGAGAAGTGTTGGCGCCATCACAAAGCACGTTTACTAAAATTCCGCAGCATGCGAAGATACCCTGGGTGCTCCAATATCGAGCAAACACTTTTGCCGTCGATTGTTTCCTAGCGGTCTGCGTTCATGGCATCCGTTGAGAAGACTACAAATGCGTAGACACCAAGATCTGGAATGGTGCCACAATAAAGTGATGTAGATAGCGAAGTGGCACAGGATCATCTTCCCAGATGAGTAATTCTTCTTTTTCTTCAGCGATAGTGGTCACATACGAGTGTGCGGTCGACGTGGGAACAGGTTCAAATCTGTAGCAATTGTTGAACACCCAAATAACACGACAACACGTCATTATTGCTTGATGTACCATTGTGTACGATATCAGGTCACCTTTAGTTCGTATTCAGTTTGACCGCCTTACGTTACGTGAGTAATGTGCTGCGGCTTTTAAAAGGCTCTTTACCTTCAAAGGGTACCGAATGCTCTTCATTAGCAGAATAAGGCTCGATCGTACATTGCTCGCATCCAGCAACATGTCCTGCCAATTGTACAGCTGACTCCCTGCTTACACTGCTCGCCAGATTTCTCGTCAATCTAACACGTTTGTTACATGATTGGACGCCATTTGCAGACCTTGCCTCCTTTAGAAGACGCACTTTGGCAGAAAATGCAGAGCCATTCCTCAGGATGCCATCGATATTCTTATTGACTCTGTATCTAGAGTTATTGCTTCGTGTATCTCCACCTACATTGATCATACAATCTAATGACCAAAGCCTGTTCATGCTCTGTATTATTTATATACTTTCAAAATATAGATAACTTATTGTTCGTTGCAGTTTCTGTCTTCTTGCGGAGTTTAGACCCTTTCTGGCAGCACCGTATTGGTGTTGCATTTTCAATGCGGGCAGTGTACATTAAATTTTAATCAACTTAGTATAGAGCTCCAAAAGCGTCCACCATAACCTACCTACCATTAAATTTTATGTATAAATTTATAGAATTCTATGTTTTTACATTTAAAGTAACTTTTGGTCAGTGATGATTATGACCATTCACTTTTTCATTTTATTTTTTTAATAATATCGAGTTAGCAAAAGACATTTAGTGTTATCTGCTTCCACAAGTTCTTTGCTTAATTAGAACTTAAAATATATTCTCAAATATATATATATATATCCTCAGTAAGAAATTTCTTATAAATTTCTGGATTTTTTTTATTTGTGTATAAATCTAAGACAGAAAAACTATTTTTGATATCTACTTCTGTTTCTCCATTTCTTTGATTTAATATTTGCCTTTGCTGTTCGTAATATTATAATTTTATGTATTAAACAGCAATTTTTAAATTTTTATGTTTAAATTCAGACTTTAAGATACTTTTTTATTATTTTTTTTACCTTTGGTTTGTGCTTTGCCGGTATTCCTTAGCAAATAATATCCAATGTGTATGCTGCTTCTGATTCCTTAAATTAATTAAATATTTATCTTTTCATACCATAAAAATATTAGATCTACAAATACCAGGTACATGTTTTCCAAAGTAAAAATAAATACGGTACGAGAGTGATGTGTAAATTCATTTGATGTTTATAAGATTGTGTAAACAGAACGCAATAAAGAGGAAATATTATGCTAGTTAAAAATGAAATATTGAATAATAGGTGGATAGAAATCTATATTGATTTTTCATTTTACTGCTATATTTTCCAATGTTGAAATTCAGAATTTTGATGTATAAATCATAGATTTTCAGGAAATTAATATAGATATTAAAAACAATGATTTCTTAATATACTGCGCATTTACATAGAACTAACAGTAAAATTACCATAAAAATGTTTTAACACATATACAATAGTAAATAATTAAAATGATGAGCAAAATTTTGTGCTTATGGAATCCCCTTTCTCTTATGATAAATAATAGTTTAAGTGATTTAAATTATCTAATCTTTTAATGTTATTTCATATACAATAAATTATTTAAGATTGAAAAAAGTAAATAAATTTGGATTTATCATGCAAAAAAATTTGATATTATACAGTGCCTATTATATTATTCACTATCTTAATTGCATTTAGTTTTGCGTTACTAATAATATTTAATCGAATCTGAATAAAATTGAGACCGTTCTGATAATATAATTGCAAGATCATGATTTCGATTAAAATATTTATTTCATTTTCAACATATAGTCTGATAAAATATTCGCAAATCAAAATATTGACTTATATAGTAAAACCATGATTTTTACAACTATGCAATCAATTTTTTTTAACTTTTAACTTCAAATTTTTATTTATCTTAAAAGTTAGTTTATATTTTAAATTTTAATATATGCTTTGTAACGAATTATTGAAATAAATAATAATACTGCACAAATTGATTATTCTATAAGGTTTTTATTTGTACCATTTTTTTATTACTGCTGAGAAGTAATTATTTTGAACTGGAATTAAAATGATCGATGCTGTCATTAAAAGGCATTACATTAAACCATGAAATATAAATTATATTAATAGTTTAATATTTGCTGCAGTAAATTTGAATTAAATAAATTCTTGGTATATTTAAACGTAAGTTTAGATTTCAGATAATATCTTTTATTAAATCTATCTTGATTATTCAAATCTAATTTAGATAAATTTGTAATAAATAATTTTATGAGAAGTATAACGTAAAATAATTTTGTTTGTATAAAAATATTTCTTATTTAAAATACAGTTTGGAAAATACTTCTGGTATTTCGAATATTAAACAATTTGGTGCCTTTTGTAGTGAATCATTATATTCCAGAAATATGAGCAGGAACAAATATGAGAGTTTATCAATTATATTTCAGGCAATTGAAATTTAAGGAGCAGTAGATTTAATGTAATGAAAAATTAAATATTCGTTTTATTTCACTACCTATAATATTTCAATTTTAATATTTACAATGTTGATATTGGAAATACGACACCAAGAAAGAAAGGCTAAAAAATTATGCAGATTTCAGGATAGACGAATCTTACCGCGATATGCAAGTGATGTGAAATGAACAGCACACAAACTCACGTAGGATAAGATATAAGGTCAGGAATCAGTGGAGTGGACAATATTCGCGCCATTATTTCTGCTTGGAAAGCAATTGTTGACAGTTTCTTCTTATAGCCAATGATGCCTTTAATTGCATAAAATGACTTCTTTAATTCCAGCAGAAAACGAGAACACGAGTGACGTGTACGAGGAACCTTGAAACGTTTGTGGTGTGCCGATGCAGTCAGAGTGACGTCAGCACACGTGGATCGACTCGTCCGACCGCGGCCCTGAAAAACAAGTCTACTAAAATTTTGCAACATGTCCAAGACATCCTGGATGTTTTCGTATCGAGAAGAACTATTTGCTGTCGATTGGTTACTAGTAGACTGCGCTCGTGGTGTAAGTTAAGTAGACTACAATTGAACCCACAGAATAGAAACCAACGTCTAGAATAACGTCGGATTAGAGCGATGCATGGAAGATGGTGGGGCACTGGATTGTCTTCTCAGATGAGTCATGCTTGTTCCTTCACTGATAATCGTCACGTAATAAAGTGTCGTTGACGTGGATATAGGTCCAATTCTGTAGCAATTGTGAAATGCCCTACTATGCGACAACAAGGCATCATTTCACCAAATGTTATGTAAATAATGTGCGGCGGCTGGTGACACTCCTCTACTTTTAATAGACACCAAATGGCTTTTATTAACAGTATAATGCCCTACACACATTTTCCGACTTAGCCTACATGCATTTGGAGATGTACTGCTGCTTACATGGCCACTGTGCTCGATAGATCTTTTACCAACCGAACACCTTTGGTATATGATTGGACGCCATTTTCAGACTCTTTCACTACTTCCTTTAGAAGACTCACTTTATCTAATGGTTTACAAAGAACAGAGAGCCATTCCCCATCACTACTATATTTGAATCTGTGTCTAGATGAGTTGCTTCATGTAACGGCGTGCACAGTGAACTTACATTCAAGTGGCTCAACTCTGTTCACGCTCTGTATTATACAAATCTTTTCGAAATACAGATCATCTATTGTTCTGTACTGTTTCTCTCTGTTTGCCGAGTTTCGTCACTTTCTGACAACACTTTAATTGTGTTGCATTTTCAGTGTGGCAGGGTATCTTAAAATTTATATATAAATTTGTAGAGTTTTAAATTTTTAAGTCTAAGCTGAAACTTTTGTTGTTATGACCATTCATTTTTCTCATTTTTTTTAGTTGCATTGTATGGAAAAAGCATTTAGGGTTAACTGCTTATGCTGTCATTGTTTTAATTAAGTAATATCTTTTTGGTTCAAAGCTTAGTTAGAACTTCAAAATATATTCTCAAATTTATATATATTTTGCATGATAAATTGTGTGTGTAAAACTATATTAATCTGAAATTTCAAATAGAAATTTCTAATAGATTTTTGGATTTTTTTTTAATTTGTCATTTGCAGACTGTTTCCTGTAGAAGGAATATTTCGGCAAGTTTTTGACATGAAACGAAAGCCACTCCTCTGGACGCCATTCCATATTCTAATTGAGCCTGTGCCTAAGCGCGTTGCTTCATTTATCACTCTTACAACCTACTGATCCAGAACCTACAACCACGGTGGT
This sequence comes from Latrodectus elegans, assembly GCA_030067965.1. Lineage (NCBI taxonomy): Eukaryota > Metazoa > Arthropoda > Arachnida > Araneae > Theridiidae > Latrodectus > Latrodectus elegans. Next base: position 8,293,985 of record CM057816.1, read on the forward strand.
CCTACAACCTACTGCCCCTAGAATGTTTTCTCTCTCTTTTATGACTATAATTTTGAAATATAGATCACTTATTGTTCATTGTTGTGTCTCTCTGTTTTCTGAGTTTCGCTACATTTTTGCAACTTTTTCTTGGGGTTACAATTTCAAGTCAGACATACTACATTTTATTTATTCATGCCACATCATTATCTAAAATTTTAATGTAGACATACATATATATGTGCTACGTGCTCAGTTTATGAATTTCATAAATATTTTATCGTAAAAATATGCGAATATGCGATAAGACTACCAATACTCTCTTCTCCTCGAAACCTAAATATTGTTGTCAATTTATCTAAATATATTTTATAAGCTATTTCTAGAAATATTAATATAAATGATAATAGTATATATTAAGCTCAACAATAGATTAGGGCATGGAATATGAAAATGTTTAAGGTTTACTAAGCTAAGATCATAAAACACAGTAATTGTCATACAGTCATTAAGTTTTACAATTTTATGAATATGCAATACAGCATTTATGAAGCAAACGGTTGAAGAAATAAAGCATTGTTACACAATATTTAAATTTTTGATGAAAAAAAATATGAGGACAACTGTTTTAATTTTTATTTACAGCTCAATTTTAGTCTTCTTTTTGGCTTACACGCAATAATTCATCGCTACCTTTATAAAAAAAAATGCTAAAATAGAAGGCACTTTTTCAAAGTTAATTAAATTTATGTTACTTTTGTTATTTTTTTATATATGCAATGAATATAACTATCATAACTAACTAATAATTTATTAATTTTAATTTAACTCAGTTAAAAATTCATTTAAGAAGTTTTCAATTTGAAAAAGATTTTGAGTTTATATAATTCAAAGAGCGAATTTCATATTGCATATTTTAATTATATTTCAGTCAAGGAAATAGTAGAAATTCTGCTTATTTTTATGAGAAAATTATGAATTATTGCAAAAATGTTTTGCCTTAGTTATGTTCTGAAAAATTGTACATACAATTTTCCGCGCGGATGATATTCAAAAACTTTATTATAATAAAAATAATAACTTAATACTTTAAAATTAATTGCTTTTGTAAGGAAGTAAATGTAAATCTGTGTAGAAATGTGTTCCAGTAAATTCCTAAATCATTGATTGAATGCAGATCAAGTTCCTGTACCTTCTCAAAACTCATTGAATTACATAGGGTGTTATTTGCAAAACAAATTTAAAATACATTTTTTGAAGTTTTAAATGTCATTTTTTAAAAAATTAAATAAACATTTGCTCTTTTACTTTGAAAGGTTAATCATAAAAATTTGAAATGGATACTTTAACAAATAAACAATTTTTTAAATTTTATATAGAATAAATATTTGTATTAATTTATAATAAACTTTATTTTATAAAACAAGTTAAAAGTAAAATTTAAAAATTAGCGAATTTCTAATGTAAATAATTGTTTAAAACTTGATTATAAATTTTTAATATTAAATTCGAAATTAAATTAAATTATTTTTTAAATAAAATGTTTAACTATATGACGTAGTATTTGTTCGTGGTTGTATATGTATATAAATTATACAAACAATATTTAAAAGCAATAGTCAGTGATATTCTCCGTGCTACTTACTGACCATTTCCCTTTGGATTTTCCTCGGTTTTTGACAAATCAAGAAAATAGTCAATAAAAGAATGAAAAAAATAATGCAAGTAAGATAACTCAAATATATTCTATCTCAAACTCAATGTTCTGAAAATGAGTTTGACTGTGAAACTGAATATACAATTTTAATATAATTTTAATACTAAAAACTAATTAAATTCGATCTCATGTTAAAATTAATTCGTGTAATAGTTATTAAATTTTTAACAGTAAAAGAAAATTTTTAAGATGCAATTGGATAATGCTTAATACGTTTATATACGTCATTAACATACGCAAGATTTTTAGACACCCTCCTTAAATTTGTGAAATAAGCATTAAAATGGTAAAAAAACACACACACACATAAAATTTGGCTAAATTGTATACTTTTTCATTAAATTTTAATTTTATTACCAACAAGTTAAAAATTAGTCTTGAGATATAATCCATCCTCAAAAACTAACTTATGTTGATGTTGTTCTCGTGTTCCAGCTAGACTGGCAAATTGGGGTGCAATGCTCCACTTTTCCAACTGAACCATATTTGGCGTGGAGTCCGACTTCTTCAGTACGCACACGTGCCAGAGGGACCCGTTAATAGGGTAAGCAACCATTTACACACAAGGAAAGAACAATGACAGGATAGAGAGAAAGAAAGTACATCCATGCCTGAACCGGGATTCGAATCCAGGACATCCCTATCATTATTCAGACATGCTGACCACTAGACAATTGGCTGGCAGCTTATATTGATTAAATATGTGTAGAAAATATATGTATACCTTAATTATATCTTAGAGCAGAATGATAATTTAAGCATTCAAAAAATTATATCACTTAGAAATAAAATTTTTAAACAAATATGACTTTATTGGACTTATAAGATGCTTTCATAAACAGTAAAATTTATTAATTTTTAGGAATACATTGTTAATCAATATGGCTATGACATCCTCGATTACATATAACTATTTTGTTATTTTTCTGCTCTTCTCTAAGCTGTGATAATGTTCACCTTTAAGAAAACTGGTATGTTCAGTGTTAAACTCTAGAAACACTAAAATATTTACAAGTTAATACTAAATATTTAGAAGAATAAGTAGTTGGGAATGAGGATATTTTTAAACTGAAAATTATATATATATATATATATATTGATATATATATATATATATATATATATATATACATATATCTTGATATATATATATATATATATATTGATATATATATATATATATAGATAGATAGATAGATCTATAGTCCATGTTATGATACAGTTTAATTCTCAGAAACAAATGACAATTTTCATGTTAAATATAGAAAAATACCCAATTACAGAATTTATACATTAGAATTATCCAAATACTTCACACCTGTCCTAGTTGTTAAATTTGCTTGTACCATCTGATGATCTCTGAAGAACATTTATATATATATATATATATATATATATATATATATATATATATATATATAATGTCGTGAGATTTGGTCAAATATGCACCAGTTTGTTGCATAATTTGTTGTCATTTTAAGGGTAGTTTTATAATGCCTTTCTAATTGAAGTCTTAGTCATTGGCGAAAGACGCTAAAAATCGATTTTCACAATTTTCTTTTGATCCCAATTTCTAATCACTCTGGATGTTTTGCAACGATAAAAAAGTAGCAATCACTTGGTGCCAGGTCAGGACTATATGGTGGATGTATTAAAACTTCCTAAATAAGCTCCTAATGTTTCTGTCGAGTCATTTTAGACGCATGTGACCAGGCGTTGTCTTGATAAAAAACATTATTTCTTCTGTTGTCCAATTCTGACCGTTTTTAGTCTATCCCTAGCTTCAAACGAGCCGGTCGTTGAAAGTGAAGAAATGGATTAAGTGTTTGGCCATACGGAAGCCACTCATAATAAATTATTCTTTTCCACTGTCACCAAATACACAGTAGAACCTTCCTGGCCGTTACTCCTGCTTTAGCCACCAATTGAGCTGCGTCACTGCGTTATAACCACGATCGTTTTCACACAATATTTTTGCATCTGACTCATTTCTCATGCCCAGTCATCATTCGTTTAAGGAACAGTTCGATTTTATTCCGTTTGTCCAAGGAAAACAAAAATTTTCCATAATTATCTATGATCTGTGATTAATATAATGTTAAAAATATATTTTTATATCTTAATCAGAGCTTTCTATGTTGCTTAATCGATGTTTATATAATTGTTATAAAACTTTGGAATGTGTTATAAATTTAATTTTCGAATAAAGGAAAAAACAAATAAAAATGTCATGATCAAATACAATATATTTTTTATTTCAGTCCGTGCTCATTTTTTGGCGAAACAAATAAAAAAATCATCTTAAGCGGGGAAAGATAGATTTGGTTTTATAGGAACACCTTAAAAGCCATTTCTCTCTTTAAAACAACGTCAGCGAAAGAATGATTGTTTCTTGAACTGAGTCCATGGATAATGGGTACTCTAATGGTTTTGTAAGCTATCTGATTGTTCAAAGTTCTAATCCCCGGCAACAATTTGTGATATACGTGATAACTGAGAATTATTTTTATCACACTTCTGAGAGCAGTAATGACAGTAAAACGTTGTTCTTTAATGCAACTCTACTTGAAAAATGCAGCTTTCTTTCTCAAGAGGGAAAACAAAGGAAAACATTAAATAATTCAACAATTTCTACCTTTCTCTTATTCTCAACAATTTTTAATCTACAACTAATGTTATTGATGAACGTATTTATTTTTATAGAAACAAAAATATTTTCTTTTTGTAACATTTGAAATATTGTATCTTTTTTGCGTTTTATAGCTATTTATGAGAGTCGGTTAAATTAACTACATTCCTAAAACGTCTTTTTTTACCAAATATAACTAAGATTTTAGGGAAATGAATTGGTTGTGTAGTTAGAACTCATGCAGTTATTTTTATAATATATACATTTAAAAGCATTTTAAAACATCCATTTTAAAAGTTTTTAAATATTTTCATCACTACGTTTTGATAATACTTATTAATATATTTTTTTATAAAATAATTCCTGCTTTCACAAATTGAAATGATTTACATGTTTCAAAGATGAATACTGTAATTTAAGTGGATTTCTCATTTTAACTAAATAAAACAGGTAAATTTTAATACTTGATGAAGAAAACGTTCTCAGTGATTGAAACTATCAAGTTTTTTAAAACTAGTGCCAAAATAATTTCCTACAAGATTTTCCCAATCTGATAAGATTTATTTTGAAAAACTAGATCCCAGCTAAATATAATCTTATCAGGAAAAGGAATCATTGTATGCTTAATGACAAAGCTTAGAATAATTTCTAAGCATTCCATTAAAACAATAGTGAAGGCAGAGAACTTCATGTATAAATAAAGCAGAGATATTTATTATATTCTTACTATTACATATAAATAACTCTCTATAATCTTATACAAATGTTATTTAGATTTCGTCGAGTAATACATATTTTAAATTATGTAAATTGCTTTTATTACGTTATTTATTTAATAAGCACACTTGGAATTAAACATTTACATTTGAATTAAAGTTATGGAAATAAAACTTAATCCATATTTGTATTAGAAGAAAGAAGAAATTTCATATGTAAATTAATACATTCTTGTAGACTTAAATTGACTTACAAAAATGTTAGAAAATTTAAATGCGTGTACAAATATTAAAATTTATTTATTTATGCATATATGTAAAATATAGTTTTTACTTTTATCATAAAAAATAACATGTTACTTAATTTGCTCTCTTTCAGTCTTGAACCATTCCGTAAGAAAAGTAATTTTTATTTATCTTCTTTGTAATCACATATTCTTCTCATTACATTTATTAAATATTTGTTGCATATTACTAGAAATAAAATATAGTTTAAAATTACTCTATTGTCATATATTATCCTTGATATGTATATCAAGATTTGTCTAATTAAAATACATAAAAATAATACTTTAAAAAGTATAAAATTAATCATGTTGTCTTTAGTTTAATATGATAAAAATAGATTTATAAAAATAAAAGATTTTCTTGCGCTTGCTCGTAACACCTTACTAAATCTCTTTTAGTCGTTGAGAACCATTTTAAGTAATGATTGTTTCTTTCGTGGCAGTGAACTGTAAATGTACGCTTTGATGGTCTTAAAAACTGCTTTAAAACCTGCTGAGTCTTCAAAGTTTTAATCCAAAGCAACAATTTGTGATATACGTGATATTGAAGAATTGCTTTAGCACTTTTCCGGTCGTAGTAAACCCGCCGAAACTTTTATTCTTTCCCATCCAACTTTATGTTTGTTTGACACTTTCAGATAAAGATCTCTTGTTCATTTTCCAGTAATAAATCATTCATGAGTAACGTTGAAGATTAATGAAAATTAAAATTATTTATGCATTCTGAGAAACAATAGGAATATAATGTTAAGGTGGATTTCTACTTACTTATAAATTATTATGCTTTCCATTTCAGAAATTTTTACTTAATCTCTGTACCATAAATACATACATTGTTCTAACTATTTTATATTTGCCACTTATTAAACAAAGTTTATTAAGTATTTACTTAATAAACTTCGTTGCAGGAAATTAGGATGTTTAAAAGTTTTCTAGTTTGTTTTAATTTCTGAATCGGTTAAAGATAATTGTTTTTGCATTTAATAACTAATTATAACTTAAGAGAACACCGACTTATGAAATGATAAATAATCCCTATGTTAACAGTCATTTTTTTAAATACGAGAATTAATTAAATCGGTTCATACAGTTTATATAGAGGTTGTTTTAATTACTACAATCATCTAAGTCGAAATAATAATTTCTGATAATAAAAATGAATAATTTTGCTTTAAATTTTACATAAATTTAATATATTTTATATTTTTCATCAATGATTTAAACAGTGTAAATCCAAGCTATTTTCTTATTGCAAATACATTTTCGAGATATAATTATTTTCATGTGCCTTTACAAGAATATGAGTGTTTGCACTATTAAATATAAAATACCATATTTAAAAATTTCAAAAATATAAATTTTGATAATTTAAAAAAAAGGAAGTAACGTTATATATAAAGCTTATTTTTTTTATTTAAATAAGATAAGTTTTAAAGAAATTGACAATAAAAGTTCAAAAATATGCATCATTGCTTGGCTGTTTTAACGTAGTAAAAAAATACATGGCTAACAAACAAATTATTTAAAAAAAATTTTGATGAGTTTCAATTTATATTTCTTCGATTTCCTATAACACTGTGATTACTGTTTTTATTCCTATTTTTCTCAGTTTGATATAATCCATTCAAAACGTTCTTTTTTCTCAACAGCAATATATATATATTTAGGTTATAGTGTAAAAGATCTTCATATAAAATTAAAATCTTCATAGTAAAAAAGTGGAGTTTGATGAAATTTTCAAGGAAAAAGTGTAATGAAGATTGATTTATAAAAACAATAACATAATTATTTATATTTATGAACCATTTCTAAATATAAAGTATATAGGACATATTTGATCCCATATTCATATTTTAAATGACGTTGATGATAACATCCTCATTCGAAATTATTTCAAGCACAGATCCCGGATGCTAAATTCAGAATGTTTTTGGTGGTGAAGAAAGATTGCCAAGATGACGAATCGTGATGTGCGCGAGTACCAGGGTAGAGTAAATAGAAATTTCGGCATAATTCGCATAGGTCTCTGTATCTGTGATGCACTATAAAGCAGATTGACACATACATATGAAAGTCCACCAAACAATCAGGAAACGCAGAATTTGGCAATCTGGATTATCTGTGTCTTATTTGAATTACAAATTAATTCTGAATTTTTAGAATACATATTATTTTCCAAAACATGTGATACCTTACTTTTAAGAAGTGAAAAAAAGCGAATAATAAAACCATGAATAACTTACATTTAGAAAACAGAAATCAGTTTAGATGTATCAAATGGTTTTTTTATATACCCCCAGTTACGAATAATTATTTATTACTTCTTAAAGAAAATGGAATATTGTTACAAAAAAAGCACTATACTTTAAGTGAATTTCTGACTAAATCATTCTTAGACACAATATAACAAATATTGCTTATAAGTTAATTTTGTTATACTTTTGCATTTAATAAACATATTTTAAAATAAAATGCTTTTTTTAATTACTAACATGGTGTTAAAATATAATGTTTAAAATTGTGTTTGTAAACGCTCAATGATTTAATTCACTTCTGAAACAATGTATTGATCTCAACATAGTGTTTTGTTAAAGTAATAAAACGTATATTTTAAGATACAAACTTTTAATTACTGCAAACCATAAAAATTAACACTTTGTTACCTTAAAAAATTGATTAGGGTTTTTTGTGTTTTTTTATATGTATGATAACACTCACTGACACAATTTATGCAAAAATATAACTTAATATATGTATATATATATATATATATATATATATATATATATATATATATATATATATATATATATATATATATATATATATACACTGCTGGACAATTGCTAGCGACGGATAACACCATCATCCATAGCAATCACAAAATGAAAGGAAGCAAAATGTGGAAAATTAGAATAAGTGCGGGATATAGTAAGAAGTATGCGTATGTAAATTTTTTTCCACGTCTGTTAATCACGTGATAACGTTCATAAGAGCTTTAAAAGTTTTGACGCGTGTGGACTATTGTTCATTAAAGTCAAAGTTTTGAAGGAAAGATTTAATAGACGAACTTGAAATTTTTGGCATGTTTTCCCGACATCACTCAAATGATTTTATGCGTTGACGAATTATTGGAATGATGAAAGAAGGGCGAAAAATAACAGATTTTGCCAGGGAGTTCGACATCGCTCACAGCGTTGTTTCACGGCTGTGGAAGTCATTTAAAACTACAGGAATGTGTAGTAGGCTGGACGGAGGAGGTCGTGTTCGAAGTACGACGCCTACAGAAGACAGAGATATCGTTCTCTCAGCAAAAAGGAAGAGGCGCACCACAGCTCAGCAGGTGGCAAATCAGTTTCTTGCTGCCTCAGGAAAGCAGATCTCTCGAAAAACTGTTGCCAGAAGTTTGAGAGGAGGAGGACTATATTCCCGCAGACCTGTTGTGTGTGCCCCATTGACCAGACAGCACCGTACTGCCCGTTTGCAATGGTATCGTGAGCATTGCCATTGGATTAAATAGGACTGGGGATGCGAACTATTCTCAGATGAGAGTAGGTTCAGTCTGTTATTGGATTGTAGACGCCAACTGATTTGGCGGTGGTACTGCTTATTGTCCAGAAAATATCCAGGAAAGGGACCGATATCCGACATGCAGTGCCATGGTGTGACCTGGAATCATGATCAATGGCCGCACGCCCCTACATGTGGTTGCGATTGGGACTATGACGGGCCAACGATACATTAATGAAGTTCTACTTTCTCATGTTCGTCTTTTCCGTGGTGCTGTCGGTGATAAATTTGTTTTTATGGACGATTACGGAACATGTTATCGAACACTCGCTGTTCAGGATTGTCTAGACAGTAAGGGTACTCAACGCATCGTATGGCCATCACGTTCTCCAGATCTAAATCCCCTTTGAAAATGTGGGGGATGCTTTGGGAAGGCAAGTTGCGGGTCAAAACTATCTTCCGACAAACAAGAACACCCTCATCCGTGCACTCATGAGATAAATTGCCTCAACAGTGGCTAGATAATGTTGTGCAAAGTATGATACGACGTGTGGAATGTTGCATCACACTCCAAGGTGGACATATCCCGAACTGATACCTTTCTTCAAGGTGCCTGCTGACTTTTAGATGCATTGTTCCATTTTTCCGTATGCAGCATCAAATGAACATTTTTTTTCTTTCAAATGTTTCACAGCTTTTCTACTTTCCAGAACAATAAATATTCTTTATTCTAATGTCTGAATTATGTGGCAACTATATTTTATCCTACTAGTCCTCGATTCTCGCTTATTGTTATGCAACATTGTAATTTGTGATCCGTCCTTAGCAATTGTCGAGCAGTGTATGTATATATGTGTGTGTGTGTGTTAAAACATTATTAAAATTTAAAATAATGTTGATCAAACAATGTTTTTAGTGTAATTAAAACTGCGTCATTTAATGCTGAATTCTGAAATAAAAAATACTAAATGTTTTTTTCCACAAATTATATACAATACTATATTATTCATGTTTGTGATATTCTTGCCGCAGATTAGTTTTGAGTGTGATGTGTACAAACATATTATAGCAGTTCACCAATGGATTACACAGGACAAACATTTTTAACAGAAAGCATGACACCACGCATGAACAAACATAGGACATGAGCCTAACGTGACACATTTTCTTTACTGTCTCTCCTCTCCCCTTCTCATTCTTCTACTCTCGTATCTAATTCACAACACAGCGTGCGGCAAAAATTGAAAGGTTTCTATAGAGAATCCTCCATAATCCTGACAAAACTGTATATAAATATTAAGTCTATTATAAATACTCCATTGTAGCACATTAATATCAGATAAATGAAGTAAATATTTCATAACAGTGATTAATAAATAAATAAATAGTAAATTTTAAAACATTTTTGTGTAACAGTTTAGAAAATATATGTTATAATTTCAACTTACAAGCATCATTACAAATGTTAATTCCATTTTCAAATGAGGCATAATTCAAGAAAGCTCGAGAAGAAGTCCAATTCGATTAAAAGAACTGAATATCAAAAATCTTTGATTGCGTGAATTCTCAAATCTTCAACTAATATTAATCAAAGAATTTATAGTTTTCCAACTAAAGAAAAAGTCGAATATTTTAATATAAATGTTTAAGCATTTTATATTTTCTACCTTAACCTTTTATATTTTTTAAAAATAAAATAATTATGCTTATGATATACAACAAGAAAAGAAGAATATATAAAAAAAATGTAAGAACAAACAACTGTCTTAAATTAGTATTTTTTGATATTATATTTCAATAAAATAACAGTTTTCCGAAAAAATGAACAATCGGAGAATGACATCAAAAAAAAAAAAAAAAAAAAAACGTACTAAACTGTTCGCTTAGATGACATTTTTATGCACGTTTGCAATTCCCCTCTGCGACTCAGGTACTGAGGTTGAGAAAACGAAGCGACCGAAATGGGCCCAAAAGCATCGACAAGAGCTTCCCGTTTAGCATCTCAGGAAATGGGAAAGAATGTTACGCCAAATGTTTTTCTTGAGAAAGGAGCATTGAGAAGTGTCATGTTAGTAGCGTTGCGTCAGGAAATGGCAACGAGAATATTCTCCATCATCGTTTTTATTTCTGCCTCTTTTTACATACCACCCTATCCTGCATTTTATCGGTGGGAAAGATGTCACCTTTTATTTCACTTTTAGTCATATCTATGGCTTGGAGGGTCATCATCATTTCTTGTCAGCTTCCAGTAACGGATATATTCTTTGTTTTTATAACATTCAACTTCGCATAAGAATACTTAGGTTTTTTTGGGAAATAATATTTATGTGCATTCCCACTAATATATTCATGACAGCTGGAAAAGTATTTCATAACAATCGTAGCAAAGATATGAAAATAGGATGCAAATTAAGAGGATTATGTTAAAATTTATTTAACAACAACTATTGTCTTTTCTTAACAAGTGTATAAATCGTTTAATTTTCATAAGTTGAAATTAAAATATTTAATACTGTATTTTAGACTATAAGAAAAAAATAGATTTAAAGACTTAAATTTATGCATCGCATTTCGATAAATAATAAAATAGCTTAGAGAAATATATTTGTTTGGAACATGGTTTTATTAAAGAAGCTCATGCAGTTAACATTTTAGTAATACTTCGGTTGAGAATATTTGATTCGTAAGCAATAGTATCTAAAATACTTCAAACACAGAAATTTTATCTTATGAAAATTTTTATAAGAATGAAATCATCTGTTTAGGAAAATTAATGTGACAACTAAAAGAATGAACACATATAACAGTAAATAAAGTTATTCAAATATTAATGAAGTCATATTCCATTAGTGAAGTCATCTAATAATTAAAAATATAATACAATTAAATTATTTTACATTGACCATATTAAAGATATAAGCTATAAATCTAATTTTTTTTAATTTGGTTAAATTAGGATTTAAATCGTATTTATTCAAATAATTTTAATAATTATCTAAATTTAACGTGTTGAATTTATCTAAATTCAACACGTTCAACTATTTTATATTTCGTCTACATAAATACATTCAAAATTAAATACTTTTTACTAAAAATTAATGACAACCTAGATGATTAAATTAAGCAAATTGCACATACTAAATATTTATCAGGATACATTAGAAATATATTTCAAAATTCAAAGAAATAGCACAATGTTTTAGTGTGTATTTGAACACACAAGCATATATATATATATATATATATATATATATTCAAATAATGTTAAATATATTACTTAGAAACTTATAAATATTTCCATTAAAGTCAAGTTTGAAGCAATATATATATATATATATATATATATATATATATATATATATATATATATATATATATATATATATATATATATATATATATATATATATATCATATTGTTTCAAACTTGACTAACAAATCAAATACTTTTTCTCCCCAAGTTTTCCCAATAGTTATATATTTTCTGAGACATATTAGTGAAGATTCAACCTGGCTTTTTCTGATGTATGTCAATATAAATATAAAAAATAAAGCTTATGTGCTTTTAGATTTCGTAAAATTCAAAATTTTTATATTTATATATTTGATTTCATCAAATACGAAAATATTTTAAATTTTTTTGTATCTGATTTATGCCAATAATATGAAATTTTAAAATTATATTTTTGTACCTATATATAATTTAGCCAAATATTTCTAGGTGAATTATGTTTGTTGTAAATTTATTTTTAATGGTTGGTTATACTATTTAATCATTTAAGTAACAATTAAGTTCATACAATTTGGTTTAACAATTTGTTATTACAATTAGTTTAACAATTTGGTTATACTATTTAATCATTTAAGTAACAATTAAGTTCATACAATTTAGTAATACTATTTTAATCATCTTATATAAGTTTTCTTATTAAATAAAATTTATAAATTATTTCTTGTTAAATAATATTTGCATATAACTTAAAATGATACATAAACATTTTAAATTTGTTCATAATACTTGGTATTCAATTGTGATTTTTTAACATTTACCTGACAAAATGATTTTTTGTACGTTCTGTCAGCCTTTTATATAAAATACTTATTTCTGTGTAATGTTATCAAGAAACATTTGAAGAACAATGAAATATGTCTAGAATATTAGTAAACATAAAAGAGGAGCCTTGCATATAATGAATATGTACCAGTTTTTAATATTTTTACAATTCATAATGATAAATCATTAATTTTATTGAAGCACAACATATAGTAAATGGGCATAAAATATTTTTATTGCTGTATGCAATGATTTTTCTTAGTTGAATTAGGTTGGGAATTATATAAGAGGTCTTTAGAAGAAAAACAACGCTCAGAACTTTGCTTCGGTCATAAGCAAGACCTTAATATGAAATAATTTTATCTGTGGATAATGGATTCATTGATGTCGGATATTCAAGATCAATACATTCTAACTATAATCGATCAAGATCGAAATTTTTCAAAATACATATTTTCTTTTTTATTCTTATTTTAATAGTATTCTTATTTTGCTTTATTAAACTGACAATAAAACTGTCAAGCTCCAGAATTAATTTGACATCATAAACATAAGAATTTCTGTATACATATTTTTATTTAATTTTTTTCTGTATTAAAAATTGAATAAATGTTTTTTGTCTTATTTTTAATTTCATTCAGTTTCATTGATGTTTAAATATTTATAAATAATCTGTAAATATGTCTTTATCCTCCTCTAACTTCAAAAATGCATATTATCTATATTCAAAAATAAATATTTACTTATATAAAATATTTATGTATTCTTTAAATTGTGCACAATTTGTTGAACTAATAATGTTTGTAAAAGTTAATTTTGTACTTAATAGGCCCATAGTAAACTAAAATGAAAAATAAGTAGTGTGACTATTTTTTCTCTAGAGTGTAAAATTAAATAGATATAAATAATGTAATACACACACATGACTGAACAATTTGCTTGCTAATGTATGTAAAATTTAAAAACCACTGTAATTATCCAAATAAATTAAAATGTCATATTGAATTGTACTGTTAAATTATTGAATAAAGAAATCACATTTTGTTTACATTGTAATTGTCCAAAAAAAAAAAAAAAAAAAAAAAAAAAAACAATATTTTTTAAAATGAAAAAATTTAAAACCTAATTTCTGCACTAAAATTGTTAATATAAAAAAATCATCAATACTTCTTTAAAAGATTGAAATTTACTCTTTTTCTATCTAATTTACCCCTTTAAACGATTTGTTGTTACTCCTCTTAAAAATAGTGGTTTACCCGCATCTTTCAAAAGAGTAAATTTCTATCTTAAAGATTAGTTGAGTTTTGAGAAATTTCACTCCTGAATGAAATCCACTCGTTATTTTTAAGAGTGTAAGAGATTAACAATAGACATCTCGGCCACATTTAAGTATAACTTGTAAATTATATTAGATATTTTTGCCATGTCATGAGGTTTTGCCAAGAATTCTTGTCAACAGTCTAAGAATATGACATAAATTATGTATGACTTTAAAAAAAATTAAATAACATAAAAATATGATAGGATACAACATTTTGTAATATTATCAAGTACAGTCAATATAAAAAAATAAGTGAGTTCAACTTTATATGAATAATAGTAATTACTCAGCTGAGAAATGCATGAGGTCTATTTTACAAACTATCAGTGAACTATCTATCAACTCTAGATGATTAAAAGCTCATAAAATTATCATATGTAATAAATATAGTGTAAATGGAGGAATTAAATGGAGATAAAAAAGTAATCTTTCAGGGTGGACTAATAAATATGATATTTTGCATTTCTTCTGTAGGAAAATGATTAAGATAAGAATTAACATAATAGCTAAAATGTCTATAATACTTTTACTCTCTATTTAATGCCCATATAAAATTTAATAACAAAATTTCATATGAATAATACTTCAAAAAAATAAAGCTTCATTTATTAAAAAATATAAAAAAAATACTATCATCCTGAATTTTCACATATTTATTCCATATTATAGGACAAGTTTTTGAACACATGATAATATTCTAGGAGCATAGAATGCAGGATATTTATTGAGAAAACAGTCAGCCTCCGGATATAAATTCCAAATCTATCTGTAACAAAGTGAATAATCTATCATATTAAATTATAATAGAACTTTTTATTGTAATTTAAAGCAAGTGTAATTTGTTAAAAAAGGTATTTCCATTAATTAATTAAAGCTTAGTAACTGAAGTTCATAAAATAATGATTATCTAGTAGTTTTTAAAAAAATTTTTATAAGAATGTGATAAATTATTAATACACCATGAAACAAATACCAAATATTTTTGGATTTTTTCTTTGTTTTGAAACAGATATAGCCCCCATCATAATTTACAAAATGGATTGTTATATATTAAAATATATATATATATATATACATACATATATAAGTATATTCTTAATGTTAAAGCATTTTTGAATCAATCAAATAGAACTGAAAAACAGGTGAAACTGTATAAATGAATAATATTTTTTTACATATTACAACAAAAAAATTGCGAAACATATACTAAATACATTACAAGTGAAATGATTTTTAAAAATACAAGATAGAAAACTACAATATACTAAAAGACATAAGCAATACTGCATATTTTGTAAAATATAGATTTTAATTATTTTCTTTTGGATCATGCAATCATTAAACAAATATCAAAATAACAATGAGATTTTTCTTCCTTTTAATGTAAGAAAATTATTTCTTTGTAAAATTTCAACTAAATGTTTTTGGCATTAAAATAATTTAAATCATTTTATTCACATGCAATAAAAAAAACTTGGAAATGCATGCACAGCATGTTTCATGTTCTACCATTAAAAATCCAGATATACTAATAATGTTAGGGATAGTAAATTTTGGTGTGTCTAAATCATTGTGGCATTGTTGGAAAATAATATTGATATAAAAGTTTAGTACATTCATGAATATTTTAAAATTCATTTTCAAATATGTAAAAAAATATACAAGTTTTATACTACCAATGTTTCATTGAAAGCAACATATTTTGGATACTTAGAGAAATAAATTCTATTATAGAATAGAACAATAGATGGTCTATTTTTCATCACAAAATGCTATTTTATATTAAACATTTTCTTCACAAGTTCAAATATTTTTTCTCGAGGAATTTCATAAGACATTTTAAATTGTACAAAAAATAGATACATATACACATATGTGTTTACTGAATAATATTATACATGTAAAAACTAGTTTTGGTCAAATGAATTATAAATACTGGATATTTAATATTTTAAACAGTTAAATTCAAATTAAAAATTTTTAATTTTAAAAAAAAGAAAATTTTAAGTGAATTATAAATTTATTATAAGGTTAATTAGAATTTGGGTTTAGCAGTAAAACAAACATAACTTTAATTCAAAATTGATTTAAAAACATTATTAAAATTTCACAAAATAATTATGAAGTAATAATAATTTAATGAATAATTACCTTTCATTATTTAAAATCAATTTTAAAAATAAAAAACTTTAATTAGAGATTTTAACTGAAAATACTGATTTGAATTTTCATGTCAATTAATTAAGTTACCACGTTCTTACATTAAACATAGAATTTTACTTTAAACTATTCAATAAATTTTACAAGCAAAATGAAATCAATACTTGTTGCAATAACAATATAGATAATATTTTCTCAGTCTCCATAAACTTATTTTGATTACATATTATACGGAATATACCTGATCAGCCATTCCTTCCTTACATTTCATTTCATCAATTTCCAAACACATTTTTATATTATTCAACATTATCAATTAATCAGAAATTTCAAATATTATAAATATTACATGAATATGAACTCAATAGAATTCATTCATTCACTCTTTCGAAAAACGAAAGCTTACATCATGGTGAAAAACCACAAGTATGAAGAATTGATTGAGTCATTCAATTAATATAAGAAATAAAGACTTACCGTAATGTTTCTGCGCTTCCTCTTGTCCAATATTATATATATATTTTTAATTCAAATATATCTCTTTTACAAAATGAAGCTTTAATTTCCTCCATTTTTAACGAAACTAAACCGAAAGCATAGAGCCACGTGATGGTTTAATCCAATCAGAGCACATCACATTTGCTTTGTGCCATAGACACGTCAAAAAAAGGGTAAAAATTGCCTTGAATCGAGAATGGAGTGATTGAAAGAGAACTTGTCTACCCAATTAAGTACAAAAGGATTCATTGTGAATCTTTTAGGAGTTCAAAATATCCATCGCTCATCGAGTGGTGAAAAACCATTGGATTATTTTAAGAGTGTATACATACTTAACATAGAGATTAACAATAAGCCTCTCGATTACATTTAAGTATAATAGAAAATTTTATCAATATTGAACATAGCAGTTTCAAAATACTTAAATAAATACACCTGAAATGACATTTTCTTCGGCTAAGAATGTTAAAAATTATCGAAAAAGTATCTACATACAAATTTCTATACATTATGTTTAGTGATCACAGCGTTAAATTAAAAAGAAATACACAGAAAAGAATAAAACGTATATAATTATATTAAACTAGTTTTGTAAATAATTATAGCTTAAAAATAGGCTATAATTATTTACAAAACTTCATTTGCAAAGTTTCCAACTAGCAAAAAGCATAACTAATGCTTATTTAAATTTACTATAATGTTCTTTATGATACCATGTACATTTTTGAGCTTTTATGAACTGAGGAATATGATTTTTTTTTGTCTCAAATTGTCATCCAATTGAAACTCTACGAGACTAAAACATTAAAAAATATTCACAACTTCGAATTTCTTATTTTAATATTGTTTCCGTTTACAGCAGAGTATCTGTATTCAGTTTTCACACTAATCCACTAATCAAAAGTGTTAAAAAAAACATGGAAAGGATCTCAGTTTTAATATTTAATAACTTTTAAGTTAGAGAAATTTTAAGCGTTTCACACCTCATTCAATCCATAATTATCTGATCTATACAGAGTATTTTATGTAGAATGAAAAATAATATTCTGAATAGAATAAATAAATAATGTTGTAATGCTATTTGGACAAGCCAAGCTTACTCTACCGTTGGCCATGTGAATTTAATTCAGTAGAGTGCGTCTTTCAATTAAGCAAATAACCACCAAGATGAAAGAACGGCTTTGGTCTAAAACTTCTCCGATAGATGGCACCACTGTAGGATCCGCTCCTTCAGCTTTAAGAATCATCTGAAAAGTGACGATAAGTTTCTCCAAACCATTACATCCATGGTAGCTGCTTAACGACGGACCGCAGAGCTTTCGATTCCACGGATTTAACGAGCAAGAATGTCGCATGTACTCGGTGGAGCTTTGGCGGCATTGGAAACAGAAACCTGCCCTTCCAGACAGAAAGCCTATGCTTTAGCAACATGCCCCCCACGGCTCTGTAAATTAATAGGGAATACATTTAACAGTACATATTGTTATATTTTTTAAATCACAGTTTTTCTCCAAATTTTTTCATTCATTGTAAATTTCCATTCTAAGAGTAAATCTATTAGTAACTATTTAACTCTGTTGTGAATTGTGCTTCTCATTAATACTACATTCAATTCTCAGTATATATAAGATTTTTCTACTTGAAGATATGTTCTGTAGAAGCCGGCTGCGGTGGCCAACTAACGATTTTGTAAAATTACAATAAAAAATTGTAATATTAAAAAAGATAAGCCTTAATATAATCAAAATGATATTTTTGTTATGAGATAAAAATGTCATTTAGTGTAAAATTTTTTCTTTCAAAGAAATAAATTTTTCACTTAATTAAGGAATCTATGAATTTTTTTTAAAACACAAATGAAATATTTTTACAATCTATCAATATAATTGAAGGGCTAATTTGAAATGCATCAGCAGAAAATATAGCAATACATATTAAGAACACATATTTTCGTTTAGTTACTTTTACATGACTGATTACATTCTTATATGTATTTATTTCATATGATAAATAAAGAAATATTCTCAAGACAACGAAATATTGAATTTTGTGATTTTACGCGGAAATTTTTATTTAAGTCTAATAAATGTTTTCATTATCTTCAAATGTTAATGTTAGAGAAATTTGTATAAAAGATTTATTTGTGTATCAGTATACAGTAATTGATTCTTATGAAATTTGAGCAAAAGAAAGTGAGAACCCTTCGATTATCTTAATGGAAAGAGGAATATTAATGTAATTTATATTCTTCAATGCACTCACACTGAATTGTCAGCTGAAGCCATAGCGTTTCCTATAATTAACTAACTATTGACTTAGTTTGACACTGAAATTTATTACCAATCACTTACCCTCAGATACTTTAGATACTTACACAAATTAGATACTCTATCTCATTCGCTGAAAATTGGAAGCGTTTAGTTTATTTGATTAAAGGATATTATTTCATTTTAATGTTACCTTAGAAATTAAATCTACATATTATGTAAAGTTCGTGAAAATATCAAATTCTGGGTATTCTTCTTAAATATATCTGTAAAAAAATAAATTATGTATCGCTATTTTCTATTGGTTAAGGAATAATAATAAACTAAACTATCGGAATATATATATATATAAAAGAAAGTATATATACATGATAAAGATATAAAGGTGAAATGTGAAATTAGAGTGTGAAAATGTGAACTCTAAATTCGCATATCACCTTTATATAGCTTATAGTCTACATTAATAATATTCCTCATTATGAATTTCAAATTTTTAATTGTATTATAACGGCATTTTAATTTCAAATATGACTTCAGTTTTTACTGTTTTCATGTATGGTACATTTAAACTACATGAATCATTAAAAATGTAGCTTTATATTAAATAATGCTCAATATCAGAGAGATCAAGCAAAATACTGCTCAATTATAACATTTTCTGTAGAATTAATTGTGTGTAGAATAAATCTGTGATGTAAAATTAAATAATCTACTTTTAAAATTTGATCTTCCAAGTTTTCAAAATATATCACGGTTTTTCTTATATTATAATTTAAATTAAAAATAAATTCATAAAACCAGAGGTTTCTACACAAAATTATATTTAAAAGAATGCAACAACTCTGCATTATAATCTGTAATTCAAAAGTGATAATTTGAAATATATGATTTAAATTACTTGAAAAGAAACAGACTGTGAATATTGATTACATTTCTGGTGTGAATATATACCGAAGAAATACGTTTTGATTGAACAGAAATCCATGAAAGAACGCTTAAAAAAGAATGAGTTGATGTTGATATATATATATATATTTTATTTATATATGTATATGTATGTATATATATATATATATATATATATATATATATATATATATATACATATATAGCCATAAAAGAATTGTAGAAGAGCAGATATGCAATCGATCGAATATATTATCATCTAACTGAGTGTCGAGCTCAAGAGTAGTAATTTTTTCTTGCTAAGCAGTTTCCTTACTTTTTACACAAAGTAATTAAAAGGTAGTGTTGATCACCAACATATAAATTTGAAATCAGATCTTAACTTCCAACGAGTTAATTTTTAATGATTATAGAAAATATAGATATTATTCTATCTTAGTTCAGTCTTGCAGATGATGGTTCAAAAAATATGATCTATGTGATAGAATCTCCCTTTTAACTGATAAGAAAAATCGATTATACATGCATATAAATAGGTACTCAGGTTCCATTTAAAACTACACTTTAAATTACGTCATACATCGATGAAATTTCTGGTATGTATGCCTGAAAAAACTATTCCGCTACGTAAATGTTCTCTACACATTCCCTGCATGTTCATAATATTTTGTTGCTTATTTGTATTTCTTGAGCTATCAAATTGTTTGGGTGTCTTTACAAGAAAAAAATGCGTAATAAGTGTTAAGTTTCAATTCAAATAGGACATGGAATTTTTTCATTCATACTAATTTATACAATGCTCGTAAAATAATTTCCTACAGACAAAAAAGGGGAAAACAGTTTGTATCAGCTATGTTTCAGATTTGAATAAAATTCAATTCTTAAAGTTTTACACAATTGAAAATAAAATTAAATGAAATAGTGTCTCCGTAATTTAGGAAATTAAAAGAGTGAAAAAAATAAAAGATTCAAAATAAAGTAAAAATTGGGAACTTAACTAAAAATTCAGAAGTAATTTTATATATTGTTTTTTTAATGTAAAATCAAATAGTTATGGGCCATAATTTAATATTTACTTTGTATTATTAGAATATTTTCTATTGAACACATTTTAATCCTGGAAAAATTAATATGAACTTTGAGAGGAATTCGAATTTTTTTTCTGAATCATATTAACCATAAATTGTTTTTTTCCTTCGTTCCAGTTGAGATTAAGACTACATCACTTTATTGCAATTCTCATTGTTTTAAAATATTCATGAAGTTAGATAACGTTTCATCTACGTTACACACAATTAATTACATAAATCTTATGAAAACGGCGGCGTAAAACCGACATTTCATTGAATTCACTGCATACCTTTATATCGCATTCTTTGAGCGGCATCAAACAAGGCGAAGTTCACCATCGAAAATGCATTATCTATATTTTACTATTCAGCCATCGAAAATGATGTAATAATGCAGTGTTTTCATACATTAATATTGTAATCAGGGATAAAAATATTACTTGAAGGAATTATGATACAAAGATTCAGTAACAATGAGAAACTTATGGAAAAGTAAATTCAAGTTATGATTAATTTACTAGAAACTAGTTCATGATGTATGTAATAAAGCTAGTTACTGGCATAAGAAAATTCACAGTTTATTTTCTGAGTATTTTCACAGAGCATTTTTGCATTAGAGTACAACATTGAGACTTACAAGAAAAAAGATTGCCAAAACTGGCGTGATTACTGAGCGCGCCATGGAAGGTACTCCATAACCTATGGCGTACATTACAAACGGAACATTCTACCCGACGTTGAATTATGCATGTTTCAAAGGAAAATATATATAAAATTTACATCACAAACTGACATATAAACAAAAAAATTAAAATAATTATAACTGGAATAATGACTACAAATAGCACAATGATTTACAAAAACAAGTGAAATTTTCAATTTGATTGAAAATTATCTACCATAAGCAAAATGTAAATTTTAAAGATAGGATTTCTAATATTTGACTTCGCCATGTGTATATTAGCTACTATGAAAGTGTTGCCTGGCCTGATATTAGCTTAATGATTCGACCTAAAACCTGCCAGAAAAATGACCTTCACTAAAACTACCATACAATGACTTAAACTTTTTTTTCAAGCAGCCGCTTTGAGCCTTACTGTAAATGGCTCAAATAACAGTTTTGTTAGCGTTTCCAATTAGTCTGAACTAATTTTTGAATTCTTTGCCATTTAGTAAGAAAATTATCTCGTTTCTCTATGAAGTTAGGTTACTGGGTTAGAATTTATAGGTTTTCCTATTACGAAGAGGCCTGGAGTTAAAACGGAAAATTCGTCAGCATTAATAGGTTGAGGGGATAGGTATCGTGAATAAAAACTCTTCTAGAGTTACTGTTGAGAAGCCTACTACTCTTTTAAAATGATATTTAAAAGCCTTAACTCTTGCCTTCCAAAGACCACCAAACTTGGTGAGCCCTTTTCTTATAACATTGCACCTGATACTTTTCAGAGGAAATTCAAAACATCTTCTCCTAGCATTATTTTGAATAAACGTTCAATCTTTGCAGAAGCACCAGTGAAATTAATCACATTATCATTGAAAATAATGGAGCATTTCCCTTGACGCGCAAAATATCTTTTTCATTGTAAACTTAAGAGCTTCAAAAGTTAATTTCGAGACAAATTCTATGTGTACAGTTTTGGTTATCATATATATGAATAAAGCGACATATAATTTTTGCAGAATACCTTTTTTTATATCCCTTATATTTAATTTAAAATGGCCTAAAGAAGTCGATACATTCGCTTAAAATTATTGAAATAGGTGTGAATCTTTCAGCAGGAGGTCTCCCATAATCTGATTTGCGAAAACTGGCTTGTTTCTGAAGCATTCTACACATTCGTGAATTATTTTGCGTGCTGCATTTCTGCCATTAATGGGACAGTATTTTAAATGAACAGTATTCAGAAGGGCTAGAGTGCCTTAATGGAAATCTCGTTTATGAAAATATAGAAATATACGTTTAATTAATTTATTTCCGACGGGCATAATAATAGGATGTTTTGATTAAATTTTAAGTTAGAATGCGCAAGTCGGTCACCTACTCTAATCAATCCTTTAGATGGATCTATGAGTGGATTGAGAAATTTCAATTTATTTGATGGGGATGTCAAAAGCTTTTTTTTTTTTAATCCAGGTATCTCCTGTGATAAATACCTTACCTAAACCATTTTTAAAACTACATTTCTGCGTTTTTGCATCCCTTTTGTTTTTAGGAAATTTACTATTTCAGAAAAACCTTAAAATAAGTGATAGAATTGTGATTTGTTCATGCAAATTATTAGTGATATATGAGTAAATAATTTAGAAACTTAAAATCATAAATTTAAATTATTGCTATTTTGGTAATAGGCATAAGTTTATTAATAAAATGTTTGTCAATTGATAAACTAGAAAACAGTTCAATATGAAAGGGAGGTAAATTCAATTTTTAAATGTCTGGTCCTTTAAACCGCAATTTACTGGCTGCAAGAGCTTTAACATCGAGACCTCTGGAAAGTGAGTTAGCAGCTGGTGGAATGTGCTTAATGTGAAATTCTTTCAAAACTTACTGCATTTGAGACTCTCGGTTGCCTATAAATGTTTTGATTAAGCTTGAAGGAGTGTTTATCCATACGAGGGCTTTAGTTGAGTTTGAATATAGTGTGACAGAGTCTACTTGCTGTCTTATTTCAGCAAAGACTTTTTGTGTGAGTTTTGAAAGAAGCAGACATGAGAAAAGTTGATGTCCAGGAATCGTCATGGATTTGCTTGGTGGCAAACTTGATTTACTGCACAAAAGTTGGCTTGCTATTTCATTGGAATTGGATGCATTATTTACGTTATTCTCAAAACCATACGTTTTGCAAAGATATTTTTATATCCATGAAACACTACGATTTTTGTGCTAACTTGCAAGTGCATCTGGGAACATACGGGAATCTGTATTTGACAAGAGATTTTTTATGAAGTCTTTTCCTTTGTTTTGATGTGATGGTACAATTTCGTTCTAGAGAGAGAGAGAGATCAGTTTGAGTAACCTCAGTTACTGTATGAATCCATGACGGTCATATATGTGAACGATTTTTGAAAGCACTTCCGTTTGATGTAATTGCAATCTGTGGAGGAGCTAATCTTATATGTACACGAATCACTTAGGGGGAGTGTGTAATAATGAAATCAAAATGCTTCATATCAGTGGCCCTTTTTTGTAATCACTGTAATCACATGTTGAAAATTCATTTACTTAGTAAGTTCCAATAGCATCATTACATTTATGGTCCTTTAACAATAATTAAGGAAGCTTTTAATTTTGTTAGTTACAAAACTCATTCATTATTCGCTTTCTGATATCATTACAGCGCTATGGTCTCTTTCTGAGTAAAATATTAGAATCTCAATTATAATTTAAGTATTTGAACTATATATATTTAACCATTTCATTCATACAGGGTAGTTGATAAAACTCATTTAGAATAAAGATTTTTCACACGAAAA